>OY757917.1:45634726-45874726 GCA_963585895.1 Sepioteuthis lessoniana | reverse complement strand
AATAGAACTGTTCAATCTTTTATCATAAATTATTGTCAAATAGATTTATTTGTGTTTAATAGCAAAACTTGAAACCATTTAACTGAGAGCAAAGGAATAATTAATTCTGAATAGAATTATTAGCTTTGGAAAAGAATAATTGAAACCATTTTAACTGTATGGAAACAAATGAGCACTGGCTCATTTAAGAATAAAATTACCTACGAAGTTTTTGCTTACAAATAATATATATATGTGTGTGTGTGTGTGTATATATATATATATATATATATATATATATATATATAGTATTTTGTATTAAATAAACCATGAGTTGTTAAGCCATAAAAGAACCAAGCCTAAACAAGCTTTTACATTTTGCATAGTGATAATACCCCTGGAAAAGCTATGAATCTAAATATTCTCCCTCTAGCTATGGGTAAATAGTAGACCAGTCTGTGTTCTTTAGTTTTGGTATAACAACTGTTTTAGGAGAAGGAAAACTTTGATTTTAAACCAGACCTGGAGAGGGATGAGGTTTACCTGGTTATTCTAGCACTAGACATGCTACATGAATAGTGCTCTTAATGACTAATCAGGTTACAAATCTTAAATCTTTTATTTCTTATTTTCATCACTTAATGAATAAGCACCAGGAATCTTATTATAACTGAACGATTTGTTGACTTTTGGAGGATTTTATTATAATTTGTTGATTATTATTCCTCAAATATCATGTCACTTTTTTGTTCAAAAATAAACTTCTAAAATAAGGATTCTTCTCTTCTTTCATTTACTTATTCCCTTTTTTTTTATCTATCTCTTCTGTTTCTTTATCTTTAGAACTTTCTTTCTTTTCTGCTTCTTCTTTTTTCATTTCACAGAAACAAACAATAAGTGTTGAATCTATAACGTTATTGCTTCCTCTCTCTCTCTCTCTTCCTTTTTTCTTTATGATGAATTGCATGTTTTTTTTTCTTCCCTATCTTTCTTCTCCTTCAAAATAGAATGGTCCATTTATTTATCTAAGGTAATGATAGGGTGTAACATATGAACAGATGTGTTCATATCTTTTTTAATTAGTATGTAGACTACAAAGTGAATCAAAATACCAAATATCTCCTGTATAAGTAGGATAACTTCTCTATCATAGATAACATATTACTGAAGTTCAAAAACTACATTTTCAATTAGTTACAATTTGGCCATCTGCCATATTTCTTTAATCTTTCCCTCCTCAAATTATAAAATTGTTGGTTTGTCACTTGTGGTTTATGGTCAAATTGTTATTTTGCGATTTAACTGTTCTGTAAAAATTGAATGAACAGACAGAAAATCTTAACTTGTGGATGTAAGTATTACAATTGTGTATACTTTTTAAGTAGATCTAACTAATATTAATGTTAATTTTAATGGAGTTGCTATTCTGTAAAAGCACTTGTCTTTGGATAAGAATCTTTATATTAAATCAAATATTACTACCTACCTACCAACTTTCATCCTTGAAGTTTAGTATGTCACACTAAGGGAAGGAGACTGACTAAACTATGTAATATCTATTTCTACCTTACCTTTAGATTTTACAACTCAGGTCAGCAGATAAAACCAGGTCATAAAATTAATTCTTTGTACATTAACTCTCACTGTCAAAATTTTGCTGTCACAACTGTTCCAGCCATCAGCTCTTTGCCATGATCTCTCACTTCTGCTGAGATATGATATCAATACTGGAACTGGAACTTTTATTTTTAAAAAAAAGATTAGAAATTAACTTTGTTTAAAAAGCAGATATGTATAAATAAAACTTCCTCAGCCAGATATCATGTTGATGTTAGTTAAAGATGATGAAATGCAAAAAGAATCTATGAATAGGAATACTTATTAAGAAATCCCTTGTGTTTGTTTTACTTTCAAATTCATACTGCCAGCAATGTTTTGACTGTTGAATAGAAATCATCTAATTCTTGAAGGGATGTTTCTTTCCTTCCAGTAATTAAACTTTATTTATCTGGTCTGTGTTATTGTTGCTAATTGTTGCCCTTGATTTAACCTACATGATTTTTTTTGTTACCAATTTCAGTCATTGCTATAATTAAAGCTTGGCTTGGAAATTTTGTGAGCAGTGTAGATTCAAAAAGTGTTTAAGCAGCAAGAGCTGATTTGTAATGATACTGATATTTTTGTAACTACCTGCCTTAATTCTTTAGATTTGTCATGTGTCACATTTTGTTGGAAAGTAATAATAAACTAACCTACCATAAATTGCGGCATCCAAGTTGACTTCTTAAACTTGAAAGAAATCACTACAAATCTTGGAGTCGATTTATATAGCAGGGTTAAAATCCAAACCTTACAATGGTTAACAAGGGGAAGAATACTTCTAACAATTGATATACAACACTTATTCTAACTTACTCTGGGGGTGTAGAATACACTGATTGCATCTCTGCTGAAGGGTAAGACCCCCCACCCACCCACAACGAGTGTCTTGTTTATGACACTAAACAATCTGATGGTGATGTTCCAGTATTGCTGGAGCTTTGGGAATGCAGAGTACCCCTTCATTGCCATAGCTCCCAGGTCTACTCTGGCCCAGAGTGGTAGCACCTGATAGTGGGTTTAAATAGAACTTAATCATGGTTTCAAGACTTTATTGTTTTTGCATTTAAACTGCATATTTATGCTAAACCTAATTGCTCAAAATAGAACTATTTTGAAATGTAAACATTTCTATTTCAAGCCATTCAGTTTAGTCAGTTCTAATTCAAATAATTTAGTTTAGTATAAGTATAGTTTTCATTTACAAACAATTCAGTTTAGCATAGCACAGTTTCAATATCAAAAAACAGTTCTATTTCAACCAATTCAGTTTAGCATTAGTACTTATGCTAAACTGAATTGGTTGAAATAGAACTGTTTTTTGATATTGAAACTGTGCTATGCTAAACTGAATTGTTTGTAAATGAAAACTATACTTATACTAAACTAAATTATTTGAATTAGAACTGACTAAACTGAATGGCTTGAAATAGAAATGTTTTTGACAATTAAACTGTGTACTTATAACTTAACTGAATTGTTTGAAATAAAACTGATTGTTTGTTTAAAAATGGATTTGGGATTAAATAACCTATAAGGGTTGATATGCCATAAACCCAAATAAACAAACTCTAAAAGAGTCCCATAGGATAGTGGATAACATGATGGACTGTGACATGATAGTCAGCAAATTTGAACTCCACTTATGTTCCCCCTCAAACAAACATCCTTGGGAAAGTTATGAACTCCCTGATAGACCCTCCTCCCAGCTATTTTAAATAATACCACAACTGTTCTTCAACAAGGGTGACTTTAGCATTAAGTAACTTAAAAGGGTTGATGTGGCATTAAACAAAGAAACCAAACCAAATCTTACCATAACTTCAGCAGACTGTCAAAGATATTTCCAATGAATGTGTATACCCTACCCCTCCACATGAGCAGGATGTGAAACAAGGTTAATTTTAAAATGGAGTTTAATAGGTTTGAATTCAGAGTTTTTCTTCTCTTACACTGGTCCACTCTACTAATTACCTATAGCTAGAGGAAGAATAATTGGATTCATACCTTTTCCAAGGATATTTATGTGTTTAGTGAACATATTTAACAAATTAACACAGAGATTTATATAAAATTAAAAAAATGTTATACAAATAGAGTATTATATTAATACTGTATCATATGCCACTTTCAACAGCTGATACACTGATTGTAAACACTAACAAGTTCATCACAGTAGTCTGCTGTATTTTGTGGGATTGACCTATACAGCAAGTATAAGTCTGACCTAGAATTTTGAGTTAAAAATTTTGATGTCAATTTAAATGACAAGATGACTTGTTTGCCACAATTTATGTGTGTGCATATTTACATATATATGGTCTGTAGAAATTTAGCAGTTTCTCAGAAATTATGTAACTTTACTGAAATTGTAAGTAACAATTGTTTCATCATTTTAATTCCATGAAATTTAACTATATTTATGCATAAAATTTTCATACCCAGATATCATACTGATACAGTTAAAGATGTTGGAATGCAGAAACTGTCTAAATATCAACATTTGTTTAATTTCTAAAAATTATTTTTGTATATTTTTAATGTTAAAATGTAAGTTGCTAAATCCATTAGGGCACTAAAAAAGAGAATTAATTTTAAAGAATAATATTTCTTTATCATGAAGTTTTAAAAGACTAAAATGTTTTTGTAAATAAATTGTTTATTTTATTCTATTTATTTTGTTTTGGCCTAAAGGGTACAGTGTTTGCCACTGGTCTGGGAGACCAGGGTTCAATCCCAGGTCGAGTCATACCAAAGACTCAAAAATGGTACTTGATCCTGCTTTGCTTAGCGCTCACCATTATAAGGTAAGGATCAAGGGTAAAGTGGAGCAATCCTGGGAATGGAGTTGCACCACTCTCTATACCTGTGTAGTAGCTATTGAAAAGGGAACCCTCAAGTCACCCTCAACTAAGGTTGCCAACTTACTTTGAGTTTTATTTTGAAAACACTATCACAAAATCATGAAAAAAATAATTTTTGAATCAAAAAACATTACACCCTTTTATTGAGTCCAAAAATTTACATCTGTGGTATAGTGTGCTGAACTGCAGCATCACAGTAAGTGGGTTTGAACCTCTGTCACACTATTACATTCACTTTTGAAAGAAACCTTCAGGAAAAGTATCAATCCTCCAGGTATGGGTTTAATAGTAGCACTATTGTCCTTCTCAAAGGATGGCTTTGGCATTAAATAACTCATGAAGGTTGATAGACCAATAAAACAAAGAAACCAAACCAAAAACCTATTAGATAAGAAATATATATGAATCTAAGTTAAAAAGAGTACTTTCAAAGAAAGTATTTGTGTTTTCTCCCTGCCTTACCTCTGGAAGGCAATATTACAGTAAGGTTTTTGCACAAGTCATTAGAGGTGAAAGACAGTGGCAACCACCACAGTATGAAAGTGAACTTGTTCTTTTATTAATAGAATACGTAATTTGAATGTCTTGAGTGCTATAATAGTTAATGCATTTAATTATTATTGGGTGCTCACACTTTGGCCTTGTGCCAAACTCAGGTGAACTTTAGAAATAGAATACATGAATAAATTAGTTGGGTACACTGGGTTCTTTAGCCTTGGGTTAGCAACCAGTCAAGAAGGAAAACTTTGAATATACCTGGCTGTACTCCACTTAAAAATTGACCTACTTGTTGAGGAGAGTTTGGGTAAATATATAGGGGGGTAGTTGTTTAGATTTGGTTTCTGTTCAGGAATTTGAAGAACTATACACAAATAAGTATGTTTTTACCCAAACCCTTGCTACAAGCAAGATGTAACACAGTCATTTTTTAAACTGAGTAAAGCTGGTTTGAATTTAGAGTTTTTCTTTTTCTAGACTGGTTGTCTAACCAAGTTGCAGGGAGAACAGATTTAAGTCTTTCCCAAGGCAAAGTGAAATGTATCAGCCTTATTTAGGATTTGAGTTCTGGTGACCAATTTCGTTTCCTTTGACAATAACTATTATGCTAAGTGCACCTCTTGATAAATAAGTATGTCACCAAATAGCACTGGGTACATAGAGAAACTTTCTTTTGGATTGAATTAAAATTAGAAAATAGAAGACAACATAAAAGAAAATGGAAATAGATTATTTTTAAGTATAGAACATTTTCATAAGAAAATAGACTGGATCTTCAATCATGTGGAGGTTCTTTATAAGGTTAGGGTTGATGTTGGGTCTGTTAACTTAAAACTATTTTGCGCCTAATATTGTGTGACACCAAACTTTGTGTTCATTTCTTCATATTCAGGAGCAGACTGCAATTCTAAATATGTAACAAATACTTGATTTATCAGAAAGGTTTTTGACTAAAGATGCTATGAATTCAAATGAAAAAAGACATTTCAAAAAAAGATGCTGGAAACTTTTACATCATCCTAATATCTTTACATTAGCAACCATCTGTAATAATGAAAGAATTGGGGAAAAGTCTCATGACAATGGCACATAGCCCACAGACTAGATTATCAGCAGGACAAGACTTCTTAGAAAATTCTGCACAAGACCCATTCACTTGAAGACAGAGAATAAACGTGCCAGAATATTTTGTGGAAAAGAAAAAAAAAAAACAAATGAGATAGTCCCAAGAAATTATTGAATATTTATAATGCCTCTCAAAATTTCACACAAAAGCTGACTTCTTTTTTTATTGCTAATAAGGTACTGTTATTAAAACTCGTATGTCTGAAATGCAGCAGTCATTTTGATTTTATTTATTTTTTGAAACTAATGATGCAAGTTTAAAGAAGCAATAGTCCAATACTAATCGTGGTAATAAAACAGCCAAAGATCATCTCTTGTTAATGTTTTACTTCCTTTTTTTCTAATTCAGTAGACAAAAAAAAAGAGACTAAAAAGATCCATAAGAAATACATTGCTTGAATGTTTTCAATGAATGTTTAATAAGCACCTTGAAGCATGATGTATGATTTCTCAAAGTAGATGTGACAAAAAGAAGAAAAAGTAAAACAATGTTTCAAAATGTTTTACTGACACTCTTGTCACACTATTTAATTCTATTCTAGCTTTCTTATTTTTTCTTTTTTATTAACCATTATTTCTACTTTGGGTAGAGGGAAGCTAATTTGAATTTTGTTACTTGTCTTCTTTTTTTTTTGTCTCACTGCTCCCTTCTACCTGTTAGATGTGGAAAGAAGCTAATTTGAATTTTATTTCTTTTTTCTTTATTTTTTTTTCTTTTAGTGCCCTGCCCCTTCTAGCTGTCAGGTTAGATAATAGAAAAATAGTTTGTATATATTGTTAAATGTTGTATGGAAAACATTTGTAAATATCATCGTTTACACTGTACTTATGAAAAAAGAGGATGAAAAAAGAGAATATGGGGTGGATGAAAGAGAGTAATGAAAGAAAAGTTCTGGAGAAAAGACAAAAGGGTGTAGAAAGGTAGGATTTGACCCTCTGAATTCTGAGCACCTCCATGTCTACGAGTTCCTCCTCCTTTTGGACTCCTCAATGAAAAATAACTGAAAATAACAGATGTCAAAATTTTATGGATGATTGTGAGGCAGAAATGGCAATTCCCTTGCTGTATTTCTGACCAACCTTGTACATCCACTCCTGGGTAGCAGCACAAATACTGGCCTCGTACTTTCCAAATTTAAAATGAAAGAACATTTTGTCTGACAATTGTGATTTGCATAACGGACAGAATAAGTACACAATTTGGATATTTTAGGATACACACTCAGACACATTCATACATACACATATAAGTTAATAATAACTTTTATTATTTGTATCTTATTGCTAAAAACTTCTTGACCCAACCAAGAAATTACCGCTTTTTGTCTTTTTAATTGATTTATTTTTCTTTTTTCTTTTAGAGGGAATAAGGTTAAAGAAACCTGAGAAACAATGTATCAATTAGAATGAACTGAGTAGTGAATATATGGAATGGAATCTAGATTTGAACAGTTGTTAATTAGTTATGTTTTGTTATTTGATATTCAATTAATTTATGTAAAGGTGAATGGTAATGAAATTGCCACAAGAGGTTCATAATGTAAAAAGTTTGAGAAGCTCTGATCTAAAGTTACTATAAAGTATTTTACATGAGATGCAAAATATCTGCTTGACAAGTGACAAAAAGGTTTAAGAAATGAGGGTTAGATTATTTCTTTTATGTGCATTTTATTAATTTTTTTCAAATTAGTCTCTTTGACATTCAGTTAACTTATTCCTGTCAGTTTTTCATTCATTGAAGCATCTTAGAAACCCCTCTTTTGATCTGGTGTGAAGCGGTGCCATCATATTTCTTTTAATGTCCTCAAATCTTACCTTTGAGATGAATTTTCAGTTTGGAAAACAAGAAAGTCACATAGAACTTGTCAGTGGGTATGAATGTGGTTGAACTTTTATAATACTGCTGTTCAAAAAGTATCAAGACTAGCTTCATTTATCTTTTTTTTTAAATTGACATTCTCTGACTCCTAAAGAAAGCATCCTTTAGTTATAGTGTGTGTGTGTGTGTGTGTGTGTGTGTATACCCAACCCCTCCACATGAGCAGGATGTGAGAAAAGGTCAGCTTTTAAGTGGTGTTTAACAGGTTTGAATTCAGAGTTTTCCTTCTCTAAGAGTGGTCTAGCCAACTATTTACCTTTAGCTAGAGGGAGGATAATTGAATTAATACCCTTTCCAAGTATATTAGCACTATGTGAAATATACTCAGCCTCATGCAAGATTTGAACTTGAGATGCCTTTTCGATTTCCTATGATGCCAACTATTACACTATAAGTGCATTGACTTGGCAGTGCACTTAATTCTTATTTAGATTTAAGAAATTAAAAAAATAAAAACAAATCTTGCAGTTTATGCTTTTTGATCACACCTCTTCTTAGTGAGCTAAACTAGCAAACTATAAGTAATGAGTTTGATTCTCACTGGGTACCCATAGCCCCATGCTGTATCTTAGCTAAAGAGGTACGCTTCATCTTTACTTTGTGGAAAATGGAGTTGGTTACTCAAGTTCAAATCCTTGACAAAGCTGTTTGTGTTTGACTTCTAGCTAATACGCCAAGGAAAGCCATGAATCTATCTGTTCACCCTCTTACTATGGATAAATAGAATTGTACTGAAATCAGCTGTGAAGATTGATCTTGTGGCAGAGAAGACAGGTAAATACATACATGTATTAAGCTAATCTAGTAGGTTATAACTAGTGAGTTTGATTCTCACTTGTCACCCCAAAACTTCTGGCCTTGTGCCATGACTAAGTTAACTTTGAAAAATAACTGAGATATATAAGAAAAGTCAGATAGTACAATGGTTAAAATGTTATGACTATAACTTCTTACATAAGGAGAACAGTTCAAATAAATCATTGTATTATATTGTCTTGATTTTTTTTTTCTTTTTTTTTTTTTTTTTTTGTAGACTTTTTGTTGCAATAATAAAAGGGAGATTGAAATATTGTCATTTTTGTTTTTATATATTTTTACTTTTATATACATATTTTTTTGTTTTATATATTTCAAATAAGACAATGTGTCACCACATGGTTATTTATAAATAATTTTTTTTGTATCTTGTTAAAGATGAGGTTGAAATTGTTTAAATCTTGATTTTTTTTTTTTGTTTTATTTTTGTTTCTTTTAATCTATTAACACAAAAATTGGCAAATGAACATTTGGCTAAAACCTGATTTTCCTGTTTGTATAAAACATTATGGATTCCATCTTGTCAACTTATGGCTAATCCTCAATAATTCCACTCTTAATCCTATAATTATGAGGATTAAGCCTTAATATTACATTTATTTCTCTTTGTTCAATATTCTCTTTCATTTTTTTTGTATTGTTTTTGTTTTTAAATCATTTACTCTAAGCTTTCTTTGTCTATTTCCCAAACACCATTCTATGCTAGACTCACTAATGTGTTTTTGTCTTCCCTTCTTACTTTTCCTCTTACAGTTGCTCGTCTTCTTGTGATAAATACTGATCACTTTCTCCCCTCACATTGTTTCTCTCTTTCTCGTTGTCTGTTCTTCCCTTTTTTTCTCTTTGAATCTCTATATTCTTTCTCTCTCTTTTCTTTAACTCTCAATACCTTTTATCTCTTATCTCTCTCATTCTCCTTCACTCTCTTCCTTGGCTTATTTATTCATTCCCCACCCTCTCTCTCTCTTTACCTCTTTTTCCATTCTTCTCTCTCTATCTGTTACTTTATCTATTCACTCCCCTCTCTCTCTCTCTCTCTCTCTCTTTCAGTTTACTGGGTTTTTTTTTCATCCCTTTTCTCTTTCCCACTCTTTATCTATCTGCTATATGCATTTATTCCACTTTCTTTCTCATTTTTTATTTGCTTCTCTTTCAATTCCATGTATGTCTAACTCTTACCTACCTATATACTCTTTCTTTTCCCACTCTCTTCCTGTCTCTCTTTGTCTCTCTCTTATCCATATCTTCTATCCATACCTCTGTAGGATAAGACTCCTCCAATGAGTGTCCTTGATATGACACTAAACAATCTGATGGGGAGGTTCCAATAATGCTGGAGCTTTGGGGAATGTGGAGTACCTCTTTATTGTTATTGCTCCCTGGTCCACTCTGTCCCAAAGTGGTAGCACCTGGGTCAGATAGAACTAAATGGTGAGCTTGTGCTAAACTGAATTGTTTGAATTGAGACTGTTTTGATATTTAAACTGTGTATTTATGCTGAACTGAATTGTTTGAAATAAAACTGTTTTTACATTTAACTTTGTGTATTGACCAGTAGGTTGGAGCTGTAGAATACACGGACTGCTTCTCTGCAGAGAGGTAAGACCCCCAACCAATGAATGTCTTGGATATGACACTAAACAATCTGATGGTGAGATTCAAGTATTGCCGGAGCTTTGGGGAATGTGGAGTACCTCTTCATTGTCATTGCTCCCAGGTCCACTCTAGCCTAGATTCATAGCACTTGATAGGGTCTTATCTATGGGTTAAACAGAAGTAAACTGTTAACTTATGCTGAACTGAATTTTTTTAAATAGAACTGTTTTTGACATTGAACCAGTGTACTTATGCTAAACTGAGTTGTTTTAAATAGAAGTGTGTAAACAAAAACTGTACTTATACTAAACTGAATTATTCGCAACTTTTATCAAAATGACTTAATTTAGCGTTAAATGACTTGAAAGGGTTGATACACCATAAAACAAAGCAACCAACCATACCTCAGTGTTTGCTATCATATCCATTTATTCTTCTCTTTCTCTTCACTTCTCTTATCCATTCTTTCCTACTCACTCTTTCTGTTTGCTTCTCTTATCCAATCTCTCTCTCACTCTTTCTATTTGCTTCTCTTAACAAATCTTTTCTTTCTCACTCTTTTTGTTTATTTCACTTAATCAATCTCACTCTCTCTCTCACTCTCTCATGTGTTCTTTTTGTTTTTCTTTCCATTTCCTCTCTATCTCTCTCACTACCTCTCTATTACTCTACCAATTTATTCCTCTCACCTATATTCCCTTTCTTGCTACTTTTCTATCCATTCCTCTCTTTTTCTCTCTCTATTCATTTGTATAAGTTTTTGCCTTAATGGCAGCTGGTTAAAGCAAAAAGTTTCTATTACAGACACTTGTACAAACCTTCTTAGCAAGGTTGTAGGAACGCCAACCATTGCAATTGTAGGAATAAGAACAAAAATAATATTGTCTGCAGCAGTCACCAACTGTTGTAGGCATTCACTGCAAAAACTGTGTATTCAGTCCATTTTTATATTGATTAATTTTAAAGGCATTTCAACCTGTCTGGGGGTCACTTTATGACTAGAGGTTAGAGAATCATTTACATTTTTGTGTTGAAGAAATATTTCAAGAACTTTTCTTTTTTTCTTTTAATATTTCATTTTAATGATATATCAGAATCTTCTGGGATACTTTTTTTAATTGTAATTTTGTATGCAACTGAATACATTTACATTTATAATTTTTGGTATAATTTTATTTTTCTCAAGAATGATAAAATATCATCCATGTCAGCATTTTCATATAGGTCCTTCATATTGTTTTCATTAAAAAAATGTTTTCAAATGAGAGCTAAATCAGTGTATTCTATAAGAAGGCAGCATTGCATATTTAACTTAATGTGCAGATGTATTTAACTGTTAATAGGCAATTGCATATATGCAATTTATTCAACAGACAACACCATTTAACACATTTGTCTGTCTTTCCATTCATTTTCTTCTTTTTGCTTCCTTTCCATTTTTCTTGCACAGTTTGCTTATCTATCCTTTTGCTATCTGCCTCTCCACTTCTCTCCCCCTCTCTCCTTTTTGTTGTCCTCTCTTTCCAGCCCCTTCTCTCTCTCTCTCTCTCTCTCTCTCTTTCTCTCTCTGTATCCATTTTTCTCTCTTTTTCCATCCCTCTCTCTTTTTACTTCTCTCTCTATTTGCTTCTCTTTCCATTCATCTCATTGCTTTCTTCTCTTTCTCTCTTAATATCTCTTTTCATTTCTCCTTTTCTATTCCTCTCTCTTTATCCATCTATCTCAATATATTCGTTTATCTTTCCATTCCTCTCTCACTGTTCATCTCTTTCCATTCCTCTCCCTATTCATCAATCTTTCTATCTTCATTCCTCTTTCTCTCCTTTTCATCTATCTTTCCATTTCTCTCTCTCTCTCTCTTAATCAATCTTTCCATTCTTCTCTTTTTTTCCTCTCAATTCATTTCCCTATTCATTCCTTCCCCTCTCTTAGTGTCTCTCTCTCTCCATTCTTTTTCTATTTGTCTCTCCTCCCATCCACCTATCTCTCTCTCTCTCTCTCTCTCATGTGCTCACTTCCTTGTTACTTTTTCTCTTTCTATTTTTCTCCTTCAGTCTTTGTTTGTATATTCAATTATACTTTACTTTATTCATCAGTTTATCTTTGACTTCCTTTAAATTCTTTTTTCAATTTTCCTAACACACACAAAACAACATTTATTGTCATTAAGTTTTAAGTTCATGTGAGCAAACTAGACAACTTTATTCTTTTTATTTTTAAACATTTCTTAATGAAATCCTCAAACCCTTAAATTAAAAAAAATGTTCTTGGAAACCTTTCTTTGAAATTCTGATGAAACAAAACAAAAAATTCTTCAATGAAACCTACTTTTGCAATTAAGAAAATTTCAATAAAATTTCCTCTTTAAGTAAAAATTGCTGTACTTGAAGATTGTACCTTATCAAATAAAAAAAAAAAAAGAAAAAAGGCTAACAAAAGGAACTAAAAAAATTGTTGCCATCATGAAACTTTTTTGTTTAGATTAAAACTTTCAATTTTGGAAAAACTCGTGGATAAATGAAAGTGTTGGTTAGGTTGAAGGATAATAACAGTACTACTGAATTATGAGAGCTTTGAGAGGAAGAATTTACAAAAAAAGAAATGAGTATTGTCACTGTCACTCCTGAAGCAAACAAAAGGCTGTTTGTCATTCTCTTTTTGTTAGTCTCTCTCTCTGTGTTCAAGAAGGCAAGGTGCTAAGGACATAATTATATTTCAAGTCCTTGGCGATTAGCCACATATGACAAAGTCACACTAACAAGAAAACAAAGTGGTATGTCAAGAAGAGGCATTGTCAATTCTTTGGATATTGGCTGGTAATTAATTGTCACTCTTAACCTTGAGACATCTTTTCATGATTTTCTATGAATCTATCTTCATTATTCATGTCTCTCTTATATTAACACAAACATATATTGAACTCAGAATGTATATAATGGTAAGGTTTTGTAAATATATTACAAAATACCATGTGAGTGTGTGTATATATATATATATATATATATATATACTCACACATATGCCACCTTATGAAATAAATAAAATTTCATGTCTTCACTTATATTAGAATATATTCTAATATATAAGGTGTGTTCAAAAGTTATTTACCAAGATGGTAATAAAAAATGAATGACTCATCAATTTTCTTTATGGCATAGAGTACAATCTGTAGCAATGGAGATTATGGTTATTTTTTTTTAAATTATACAATGTGCTGTTGAAAGCAGTTATCATTTGAAATAGAATAAAATTGAATATTTCCTCAAAATATGAATACAAATTAAAAATCAAATGTACTAACGAATAGTTAATTACTTTTATGCTTATTTATCTATTTGTAATATAGTTAATTAAATTTTCACTTGTAGAGGTATGTCCCTCTGATCCTTGGCAGTAGTCTACAGTTTCTACACTCTAATCCTGAGCAGAAATGTACAGTTCTTACACTCTAATCCTAGGCAGAAGTGTGCAGTTCTTACACTCTAATCCAGGGTTAGAATGCCCAGGTACCACACTCTGATCATAGGCTAGAGTGCACAGATACCATACTCTAATCCCAGGTAGAAGTTATTGTCAAAGAAAGAAAAGAAAAGAGTCATTATATATTGACACATTGAGACAAGTTTTGTAATTTTATATTGGAAATGTTCACCTTTGTTCTACTTTGCTGGAAATTTCTTCATCTGTTTGTATATTTATTTATTTTATCCAAGAATTAAACCTAAGCTCTTTCAGGTCTTAAAACAGATTATTATGTTTGCCCTAGGCTTTACAAATACATTGATTGGTTACTGTTAGTTTCTCAGTTATGGCTTTTTTTTATATACATATGTGTGCATATGTGTGAATTGGGAAGTATTATGAACTTGTTACTTATCATGAAATCTCAGATGAATGCAAGAAAATTTTCTGCTGGATGTGGAGTGGCAGATTATCACAGAAAGAATCTCTCAACTGTTCTTAAGTTTTAAGCATATAGAATGGACAATTTAAAAGACTTTGGTTTCTGTTTACTAAAATCTGTAAGGAAAGAAATATGCAGTCTTCACTTGAACATCTTTTTTTTTATTTTACACACTTCACATTATTATCTATTGTTTTTTGTTTCGGGGAATGTATTTTCTTTTCATTCATATATTAACTCTTTTCTTTCTATATTTACCAAAATACCTCCAACCTTTCTATCTCTCACACTTTTTCTAAATTCTTTCTCAATGCTTCTACATCTATCCTTCTCCTTTCAACCTTTTTCATTACCTTCCTACCAATTCTTTCTTTATCATCCTTTTAGAATGCCTCTCTATTTATTCTCCTAATCTTGCCCTTTCAAAATGCCTCCCCACCTGTTCTTCCTCTCTCATCCTTTCCAAATGCCTCCTCATTCATTCTCTCTCTCTCTCTCACACTTTAATACCTCTAAAATTCTCTCTTTCTTTCATCTTTTCCTGAAACCTGTCAATCTGTTCTCTCTCTCACCATTTCTCAATGTCTCCTCATTTTTTCTCCTCTTTACCTTCTTTCTAGAAACCTTCCTTATCAGTTTTCTTTCTTCACTTCTTTCTATCCTTTCATTCTCTTCTGGTCTTTTCTCAAGACTTCTTCATCCTTTCATTCTATCTCATTTTTTCTAAACTCTGATTTTTTTCCCTCTCTGATCCTTTTGCATTAGTCTTCTATATTTCCAATGTCTTCTCCTCTTTTGCCCCCCCAGTGCCTCCCCATTCACCCTCTCTCACATTACCTTTCCAAATATATCCCTCTCTTATCTTTTCCTCATAATTCTCCCTCAGTTCTGTCTCATTTACTCTCCCGATGACTCTCTATCTAATCTCTCTCTCTGGTTCAGTCTCTAATTTTTCAAAAATGTCTTCTCTACTAGATCTTTCTCCACCACTGTCCTATAATTTCTTTACTACCATTCATACCCCTTATAAGATAGAAATCAGTCTAGTCAGTTACAAATTACTTTTGAAATGTCTCTTTCCTATACTCTTCTTAAATTCTTTTTGACCAAACAGTGACTTCCTCTGGACATTCTATCTTTTCGTTTCTAATTTTCAAATCACACATTTCTAGCATCAATGCCATTGATGACAATGAACAGACACAACCCCTCTGGATGGAACTATTTCTGGGTTCACTTTCTCAAAATATCTTTCCCTCTTTACTCTATGATTAACTCTGCTTGATTTTACTTTCATTTCTCAAAGTTATGTCAGCATTAAATTTGATGCCTCGTCTGTGCCATGTCTGTATTAAGTACAACATTAATTTCAGAAAATATCTTTAAAGAAACTTAGAAAGAATGCTTGAAAGTAACAAATAGTATAAATCCATTTGGAAATTAGGTTTAGTTTGTATATTCAGCCACGTTTCAACCATTTTCTGGTAATTTAATGCCAAAACTTGGGTGACATAATGGCTCCCACCACTCTGGATAGTGGATGCATTGAACATCTGTAGGTGACGAGTCAAAGTTCATTACTGTAATTAATTTTCAAACAGATCTATTTAATCCATAGATGGCAATGATGGGGTGACTCCACACTCCTCAGAGCTCCAGAACAGGAGCCTCACTACCAAAAACAGTTTAGTATCTTAGCTAGGATACCACTTTAGCAGGGGATACAGTGAGTGTTTTTTAAGTCCTGATAAAAAATAAATAATTCTGAAATAGAGGTCATAAGTTTCATTTTTATTTCATTTATAAACTGGATAATTGAAATGTTCTTCCATTTTATAAGATATGCATACAGCCACAGTAATTGAAAAAGAAACAGAACTACTTATGTATATTATCCAATTAGTGATACCCTGAAGCAACATTGTTTCCTTCTGATTATTTACTGTTACTCTGGCAATAAATAATGATAAGCATATTCAAAGTGTTCAAAAAGTATAGAGACTGAAACTATTTACCAAGATAGAAATGTACAAGATATTAATTTTCTCCAAAATAATCCTCTAGACATTCATGACACTGATTCTAATTTCTTATTAACTCAAGCACCTCTGAAACTTCTCTTTTAAAGTTAGGCCATTGTATTTCATTAGATATTCTTCCTGTTGTGAAATCTTACTTGGCCCTGTTGGGAGGGCTTAGAATACACTGACTGTATCCCTACTGAGGAGTAAGATCCCCTTCAAAAAAGGGTATCCTCGGTATGAGACTAAACTGTATCTGATAACAAAACTCTAATTTTGGAGATCTGGGAAGTGTGCGGTATCCTTTCATTGCCATTACATTTTGGTCTACTCTGACCCGGAGTGGTAATACCTGTTAGGGTCCCATCCACCAGTCAAATAATTCTGTTTAAAAATTATTCATATAACATAGGGATACTTGATACCATATAACTATAAACTATTTGTATTGATAATAGCCATTTATTATTTATTACTTGAAACTGAAGGGGTTTCCTCATAGTGAAATGATTAAAACAATGCACTGTGGAATCAAAGTAAGCAAGTTTGAACTCCAGTTACGCTATTATGTTCACTTTCATATGAATACCCTTCAGAAAGGCATAAATAACCTGCAAAGGTTGATATGCCATTAAACAAAGAAACCAAACCATATAACTGTGTGCAAATAAATGACAATCATTAAATACAAATAATTACATATAACTGTGAATAAATTATCAGTATTAGATCGGAGTACTTGAAACCATACAACTGTTCAAATTATTTGTATTGGGTAAGAATACTTCATACTGAATAACTATCTGCAAAAAAATCCTAATAAACAATTAAAAAAAAATATGAATGTGCAATGAATGAGATTCCCTAACCTCTTGGCATAAAATAACCCCAGATCTGTTAACATAAAGTCAATTAATCAATCAATTGAGAGATAAATTTTCTGTTTAAGAAATTAGGAAGTTTCACGAAGCTTGGAATACATTGACTATTTTATTCTTTGTCAAAAATTAAATTTGTTAAATTTCTACCAAATATATACAGGGTTTCCTACCTCTAAAACTAGGGTTAGACTATCATAAAAAATTTTATATCTTTGAAGACTTACAATATTGCTGAAGTCTGATATAATCATATCAAGATTTAAACACAACTGAACTTTGCTATTTTTTTTCAATAACATTGGTCAAGATGAACAGTATGTGTGTCAGATCCTAAAACAGAATTTTAAAAAAAATCATAATTAGGAAAATAAAATATATTATAAAAGATTGACAAAATTATTCTTATATTATAAAAAAATATAGAAAAATGAAATATAGGAAAAATAATGTCCTTTATTTTATGATATATTTTATTTGATAATCATAATAATGATATATTTAAAAAATATACTAATGATAAAAGTACATATCACTGTTTAAATCTGGTTATTTGTTAATTTTTGTAAATCAAATTAATTAAATTCATTTTGTTGATCAGAAAGTATTAAGAACCGGCATTAATTCATCTAGACATAGTCTAAACTTCTAGACATCATCCCTTATGAGTTGCTTTGTTATATGTATCTCCTCTCTTAAATTTTAGATTAAAAACCAATTAAGGATTTAGTCTTGTTACTTTTTGATCACAACTTGTATCTCAGTATTTATACAGCAAATTTTCAATAAGAACCCCCCCCACACACACACACACACTTTTTCCATGAGGAAAAGAATTTCTTTTTTTATGCTAAAACCTTCCTCTGAGTCCAATAAGAATGTATACCAAATCAGATTCTTCTACATCAAAACCATTTGGCCATCTATAGAGGACAGACTCTTGCCAATTATTGACTCTAGCTGAGAACTCTCCTTCCAGGCAGAATTTTAAACTAGTAACACCAAACTAATCTTAGGTTTTTCATCTTGGTAAAGAGATTAGTTCTTGTTGCTAAATGGCCAACCAAAGAGACATTTTTCAGCTCTGGGAAATTCTTGGAAAGCACAAGAAGCTGTGCCTCAGAGAATAAAAACTTTACAATTAAATTTCTTTTTCTAGCATTACTTGTCAGATACTATCACTTGGCCAATAAAATATTGTGTAAAAGTATTGTTTGTTTTTATTCACAAAGGCAGTAAAAATATAGATTGACCATCATATAATACTGGGTATATACATACTTGTGCGTTTGTGTGTGTGTATATATATTCACACGTATGCATGTGTTTTTATGTATTTGATATATATATATATATATATATACACACACACACACACATATGTGTGTGTGTGTATATATATATATATATATATATATATACACACACACATACATATGTGTGTGCATATACGTATATATATATGCATATATATATATATATATATATATATATATATATATATATATATATATATATATGATATGTGTGTGCATATGTATATAAAGCTGAAGTAATAACTGTATACATATATCCATCATCCTTTTTACATATGTATGTATTAGCCCCTTTTTCTCGATGCTTGATCACTGACAATGTTTTTCTTCCTGATTATAAAACAAAAATGATAAAACCAACAGACATTCATTTAGTTACACTTATAATTAATAGAACAACTCAATATTGATGACTAGTTTATGGAATTCAATGACAAAAAATCAATATTAATACTTAGTTACCTCTCTTGGAACCTTTATGACAGCCTTAATTCTTTCAGGCATGGATTTCATTAATTCAAAGCAATATTCTTTATCAATGTGGTTTCAACTACTGAATGATAGTTAATAGTTTTTCTTAAGTGAATGGAGTCATCTTATAGACCATGTGTGTATGTGTAGCATTGAATTATTTTCTGATAATGTATACTTATTTTATCTTATATTTATAACACCTAATAGTTTCAATGGAAGTGTGAATGCATATTTTATCTATAATTTTAAATAAGTCACATGCCACTTTTTAATTTTTCCATGATTAGGTTTTTTTAATTTTCAGCAGTATTTAAATTTGGAGTAACAGTTTTGTTTTTTAAAGGAATGTATATACTTTGTATAAATGAATAAAAAAAATAGATATATCTCCCCTGCAACAAATTTTTCTGGATTAAAAAAATATATTAAAAATTTATTCTAATTAAAAAATTTACAAATTTTTTTAAAAATCCGATTCTTGCCAGGAGCAATATAAGAACACACGAAAAATTTTTTTTTCATGCAGCATCTGATGATGATCATCACAACTAGAAATAAATTCATAATGACACCAAAGAAGTGAATTTTTTTTTATATAAAAGTGTGTGTATGTATATATATATATATATATATATACTGTTAGTGACACCTATAAATTCTGAGTGCTGAAAAAAACTTTTTTTTTATCTTCAAGGCACACTATATAGAGTGAATAAAATTACCAAATTCACTCCTTAATTAGCAATCATTTTTCTCCATGATTAAAAATATTATCTTATCAGAGCAAAGACTCTCTAAAAACTAACCAGGATATTTTGGAGTATCAGTACAAAATCAGTGGACAATCATTAAAATGCAAAAAACCTTTTGAACAGGTTCAGATTTTATTACCTTACAAATCCTGTTTCATTCTTGTTTACCCTTAAGAAATATTTGGTTGGTTAATACCAAAAATGACTTGCCCAAAGTGAGTTAGTGGTAGAGCAATGGTAAAGTCCAAAGACAACATCTAAAAATAACTGACGTCTTGCACACCAGGTTCAGATACAGTTAGTGGTAAAATAGATATTGATTATTTTTCTTACTAATATGAGGATTTGTTATGTCTCTAAATCTGAAATCAGTAAGGTGAATTAATTTTTGGTACTTATATTTAATTAAGCTTATCTCTAATATTATATCTAACATTAACGGCTTGGAGGCAAGCAATTCATTCATTGTTTATTTTTGTCTTGGTCAATACAGTTACAATCTTGATACTGAAGACAGCTCATATTTTAAAGAAAATTAATGTTTCCTTTTTTTGTTAATTTCTGTCATGGTAAATACAGCTTTCATCTTGTTATTTTTTGAACACACCGCATATTTTGAAGAAAATTAATGTTTAATTCATTATTCATTTTGTCTTGGTAAATAAAGTTTCAGTCTTAATACTTTTTGAAGAAAATTAATACTTCATTTATGGTTCAATTTGATAAATACAGCATCAGTCTCAATTCTTTCTTTTCTTTTTTTTTTTGAATACCTGTTATATATCATTCTATTAAACAAAAGCACATCTGTAAAATAAATTGAAAAACTCTTTGAGTACAGTAATCTTCAAATTGAAAAAGTGTGACTAATTTAAATTCAAAACAAGAACCCTTGGAATCACTGGTAAATATTTCATTAGAATTTTAGAAAATTGAAACATTTCACCGATATCCCTCATTTATTGTAAAGCGTTAGCCATTTAAATCTTATTTTGACTTTATGGTTTGAATATGTGCTTATTAAATGTAATTAATCAAATTAAATTTTACTAACAGAAAATTAAATTGCCAGTAAATGTATGTTTCACAATAATTTGACAGTGTTAATTAACTAATTGCTAGATGAGACCGTTAACATTTTCCTTTGGGAAATATCAATTTAGTGAATGACTGCAGTTTTTATTTTAGAAGTTTTAGGAAATATGCATTTCATTGTTCTGAGATGTTTTTTTCACAGGCATGAGTTCAGATTTGCACCTTTCATGTGAAGCACAAAATTAAACTTGAATGCTTGAAATATTAATTTTGGTGAGAGTATGTTTGTAATTAAAGTTTTGGTATTGTGTGCCAGAAGCACATTTCTGAAGTTTGCATATTAAATCCTTTAGTATGGTCTGTTGTGTAAAACATTAAAAAAAGGACTTATAGTTAGTTCCAGTCAACTTTGATTCTACCTTTTGTTTTTTTTTTATATTGTATGTGTGGAGGAGTTTGTGGCATAACAGCTATCATCATATGTTGTAGATTTGGCTATCAGAGTTCAAAACCTGAACAAGGCTGTTTATATTTCCCATAGCACTAATGCTTTTGGAAAAATTATGAATCCAACAAGTTTTCCTCCTGCTACGGGGTACAGAATAATTGTTTTAAACGTTTTTTTTTTAAATCTGATTAGTCCAATTTTTTAATAAAATCCAATATATCTAAATTTTTATGATTTAGCTCTATTATTCAAGCACTTTTTCATTTAAATTTAGCCAAATATGAGTGAGCAAAAAAGAAAAAACAAAGAATCTATGATTTGCTTAATACTGAAAGATAGCCAAAAAAATTTCCAAAAATATTGGAATTTCTTTATAGCCTCCATCAAGCCCAGACCTTAACCCCCTTGATTACACTATATGAGGTGCTTTAGAAAACAAAACGAATGCAACTTCCCATCCAAATAATGATTCACTTAAGATTGCTATTGAGTAGGAATGGAATAAAATGTCTGAAGAATGATTGCAAATCATTTGAAAGGCATGTTGATACAATTATTGAATAAAATGGCAGCCATATTGAGTAAATTTACAGCTTTGTGTCTATCTTTTTTTGTTGTTTATCTTTCATCATCATCATATTGTGCCACTAGCATGGATATCTCTGACCCTCTCTCGCCACTTCTCCCTATCGTTCATTACCTCTGGCAGGTCTTCAGGGCTACGTCCCATATCCTCACATAGCTGCTGTATGTATGTTTGAGCTGGTCATCCTGCTTTTGCGGGGGTCCACAGGAGTACATCAGTTATGAGCTCGTCCCTGCTTCTCCAGCAGTGTCCTGCATGTCTGGTTTGTCTAACTCGGATAGTTTTCGTGATGGGAGGCAGGGGGCCATATAGTTGGTGTCTTGTGGGGTGTTGCTGCCAGGACTTGTCCAATATTGCTCGCAACATTCTTGTGTAATTACCATCTAACTTCTTTTCTAGCCATTTTGTTAGTGTCCAAGTGGTGCATCCATATAGCAGTATCAACACGACTGCTGCCTGGAAGAAACTGTGTTTCATTTTATCGGTCCGGTCTGATTTCCATATGATCGATAGCCTATCAATAGCTGTCCATGCCTTTGTTAGCCGTGTGTCGATGTCTTTTTCAGTTGATGAGACACTGGTTCCTAGGTAGGTGAATTTGTCTACCAGTTTCAGAGAGGTTCCCTCTAGTGTGGAAATGTCGCCTGTTTGATTATAGCACATATATTCAGTTCTCTGTGTATTGACATCTTTAAAAATTAAAAATAATCTTGTTTTATAATAGTTGTTTATTATCATACTTGAACACTCCTAATTTTACTTTTGCACCCTGTAAAGGTAAGATTGTCGGGCAAAATGGGTTCTTTAACCTTTGCGTAGCAACCAGTCTAAGCAAAAGAAAACTTTGAATTCAGACTAGTTGTAAACCTGGAGAGAGATGGACTCTGCTCATGACAAGCTATATATGTAGAACCTTCATGATGAAAACCAGGTTATAAGAAAAGTGAAGGAGTGTGTGTGTGTGTGTGTATTTTTGCATATGAAGTGTCTGCTTGGCTCTAAAACCTGACAAACACATTCTGCCGTTATTCTCCTTTCGCTTGTGGGTAAATTGTAAAGCAGAATAATTTGTTTCACCTTGGTATGGTAACTGATCTAGGAGAAGAAAACTCTGAATTAAAACCTGCTTTACTCTGCTAAAAAACTGGCCTTGTGTCACATCCTGCATGTTATAGAAGGGTTGGGGAAATATATAAGTAAACACAGGAAAATTCTAAAACAAATAACCACAAAGAAATATTCCTATTTGTCTTATCACTTCTATTCATATATAGGTTGGAGAAAAAACATCTGAGACATTGTTTACCTAAGACAGTGCTTGAATATTAAATTCAAAAACCATCAGGTGTTTCTCTGTGTGTGTGTGTGTGTGTATATATATATATATATATATATATATATATATATAATTGGTTGTCTTAGATTACTTGATTTTTTTCTGATTCACCCTTCTTTGTATTTTATTGTTTAAAGTGAATTTTCTTTCCTTGTACCTTTTTCATCCACCCTATCATATCTCTATATCTTATTGTTACCATTCCCATTATATCCACCTTGTTATATTGACTCCCTCTCTTCTGTTATACTTTGTTCTCTTTTCTGTATTTTTTCTTCTCCTCCTCTCCATATCTCCTTTTCTGTTATGGCTTTCTTTCTTTCCTTCCCTTTCCACAATTCTTTCTCTGCCTGCAACCTATTTTCTCTCTCTCTCTCTCTCTCTCCCTCTTTATTATTCCTTTTTCTCCCTTCTGATTTTCCTTTCCCTTCACTCTCTCAAATTCTTTTCACACTCTTTTTTTCACCTTTCCCCTTTTTCTTCTTCCCTCTCTGTTTTTCTCTCACCCTCCAACCTCCTTCATTCTGGTTTTCTTTTCTTTACTGCTCCTCATTTTTTCTTTCCAATTCTTCCTTTAAACAAAGCTGAAGTGTCCACCTACATTAAGCAATTAGTTAGATTTTGCAGTGATATGGCTTTTCATTTATTTCACTTATATTTATTATTACAGCTCCCTCTCGATCTCTTTTGTTTTTCCACATGTGTATATTAAAATCTTTCTGTGAGTCTAATGAGTTTACATACCAAGTGGGAAGTCCACATGGAATGGTGGCTAATGTGCTTGACTATAACATCATAGTGAATGAGTTCAAACTCCATTCACATTATTATGTTCACTTTCAACCTTTATGGGTTATTTCATGCCAAAGCCATCCTTGTAGAGAACAGTAGTGTTATTGCTTAACCCATTGCTGGAGGCAGGACAAACGGTAGGAGGAGGGGTCTTACCTTTCCTAAGAGTATTAGTCCAAAAGTGAACACGAATGTGTGACTGGAGTTCTCACTCATTTACTACAATGTCACAGTCCAGTATATCAACTACTATGCCATGAGGACTCCCTCTAGACAAGTCAATGCCTATTCAAAAAATTGTATATATATATTTATGGCAATGAAAGGGTACACCACATTCCCCAGGGCACCTGAACTGGAGCCTTACCATCAGATACAGTTTAATGTCATATCCAGGACACTAATTGGCGTGGTTTTATTCCTCATGTATGTATGTGTATATATATATATATATATATATATATATATATATATATATATATATGCCACATTATCAGGGCACCTTGGATATTGTAAGCTAGTCTTATAGACAATTGGTAGTGAGTGTGATTCTCACAAGATACCTAAAATTCTTGCCTTAAGCTAAATTAAGTAGTTTAGTAAATGACTAAATGCCACATTCTTAGGTCCCTTCTTCCTAATCTTTTGTTTTCTACTGTGTGAATTGGATATTATCTTCTTTTATATTCATTGGAACTTTGAGCCATCTAAATGCCAATGACTGATTCTATTTTTCCTGAGATTACTGTATCTTTTCTTTGCTGAAAAATCTTTTGATTTCATTTTTTTATTTACTTAAGCTCCCTTAGGAACAAACAAGCAACCAAAAATCTTTTCCTTCCTTAAAAACTTATCATAGGTGACAAAAATACAATATCTGTCTCATTCTTTATAATCTTAGGATATAAACATGGTATTATAAGTATGGTTATCTATATAAGTTGCATTCAAAAAGTATCACTACTGAAGCTGTATTTGTCAAGTCAGAAATGAACAATGAATTAGATATTAATTTTCTTCAAAATATCAAGTTTGTTAAAAAAAATATCAGTTTGTGTAATTTCAGTTGGTCTTTCAACAAGTCTTTAGTAGGCTTCATTCTCTGATAAGCAGATATAACCTTTTTTGACATATCTATTTATCATATTCAAAAAATATTTTTTTGAATGAACTTAGATAAAATTAAAGAAAATTGGTAAATTCTCTAGTTGATAAAAGTTAGATGTGTAGACAGGAAAATATTATTGTCAACATCTCAAGTAAAAGATAAAAACAATGTGGTTTTTGTTATAACCATTGGTGTCCCTGATTCTTCAACAAGACCCTTTTCAGGTCACCAACAACTGCCAAGTAGGATCAGGCTTTTCAGTCCATAAAGGTCTCTCATAGATAAACTTGAACTTATTTTTTCTTTTAAGTTCAGAGGCTTGCAAAAGAAGAGTAAATGAAATGTTAGATTATTTATACCTTTGTTTATGGCTTTAAAAGACAAGACAATATCTTTAAATTCTTTAGTTTTGAAATAGTGTGATCATAAATTTTTATTTGAAACTTTTTTCTTTTTATTTCTTCACTTTGGTTATTTAGTTGGTTTTATGACATGTGAACCTTCATCATCAAATTGTGTTGGCAGTTTCCTGACTCTCTTTTCCCATCCATCCCTATCATCCATTAGCTCTAGAAGGTCTTCTAGGCTGCATCTTGTGTCCTCACTGAGCTGATATAAGTCTTTGTTTATTCGTGTTTTACGGCATATCAAACTTAGTAGGGTATTTAATGCCAAATCCATTTTTATACAAATAAACAGTTCTTTCAAACAATTCAGTTTAGCATAAGTACACAGTTTAATAGTCAAAAGCATTTTCATTTCAAGCTATTCAGTTGAATCAAACAGTTCTAATTCAAACAATTCAGTTTAGTATAAGTATAGTTTTTTTGTTTACAAACAGTAAAATGTCAAAACAGTTCTATTTTAAATAATTCAGTTTAGCATAAGTGTGTAGTTGATCTCTATTTGACCCATAGATAGGACCCTATCAGGTTTTACCACTGTGGGCCAGAGTGGACCTTGGAGTGATGCCAATGTGAAGGGGTACACTGCATTCCTCAAAGCTCCAGTATTTCTGGAACCTCACCATCAGATTGTTTAATGTCATATCCAGGACACTTGTTGGGGTGGTCTTAGCAGAGACGCAGTCAGTATGTTCCACAGCTCCAGCTGACAGGGCAATAGATCACCTGTGATGATGGGGGTGTCATGCCCTTGGAAGAAGATGCAGTTGATATATTAATTATTTTATAACCACTCCTCATTAGTAGGATGTGACACAAAGTCAATTTTTAAGCAGAGTTTAACAGACCTTTCCTTCTTCTAGACTGGTTGTCATACTAAGGTTAATGAACACAGTCTGTCCTACTATTTACCTTTAGCTGGTTGGAGAATGTAAGATGCATACTTTTCCCAAAGAGTATTACCACTCTGTGAAATGCAAACAGACTCATCCAGGGTTTGAACTTGTGTCGCCATGTTCATTTCTGTCAATAATAACGATTTCACCAGAAGCACCTCCATATTTCTTATGAATACTTTATGCTTAGTTGAAATATAAATGTTTTAAGAGCAAATTACTTTATATATCATCTCAAAAAGACTTGTTTGACTCCTAGATGTGACCCTAACAAGTCCAACAAATCTGGATCAGAGTGGACCTGGGAGTAGTGATAACTCCCCTGAGCTCCAGATCTGGAACCTCAGTACAAGATGCAGTTTAGAAACCCAATTACTCCTTACATTTTGGTTAGTCTTGAAAATAAGTTTTGGCTGACATTGTTCAATCTAATCAAATCTAAGAGAGCAGTTTTTTGTTTCACGACAGACAATAAAGATGAAGGATTATCTCAAAGCTGAAAAGGAAACACATTTAATGCTATGAAATGTTAAATTATGAAAAATCCAAATGAATTATGTAATTGCTTGGAGCAAGATACACAACATCATGCATGAAAACGTCCACAAATTGTATGTATATGTTGTCGTAGAGCAACTGAAGAAAAAATTGATGTTGTGCACCGATGCAAATTAATATGATACAAATGTAAAATATGCTGTTTAACCAATTGGCTGCCTCACAGTGGTCTATAAAATGAGTGTGTTGGAGGCTTGGTGAGTTCATCAGGAAATGTCAAAAATGCCTGTTCATGAGAAGACTGCCTTGTTGGAGAAAAGACTGCCATATTCATGTGAAGGTTTCAAATTAAAGCACTTGTAGGTTTAGCTAAAAAAATAAATATCAATAACTCCTGTTTTAATCAGAATTAAATACCCTATCAGTTTAGAATACGTTGACTGTATCCCCTTCATTGGGGTAAGACCCCACACACACACAAAAAGGGGTGTCCTGGGCATCTAATGGCAGTGCTGGAGAGTGTGGACAATCCTATTATTGCTGTTTCTGCCAAGTCCATTTGGACCCAGAGTGGTAGTACCAGCTAAAGTCTCATCTATGAGTCAAATAGGTCTGTTTTAAAAATTATTCATATCCTGCAGGACCTAGATAGGTTGGCATACTATAAAAATCTATCAATTTATTTTATCTATTTTAATAATCTGAATGTAGAATATAAAAATCTCTTAGAAACAACTCCACAAAAAATATAAATATGAACATGACAACCTCGAGGCAAAAAATAACTGTAGATAGATTGACATAACATTAAAATCAGTCAATCAATCAGAATCAAAAATCAGATTATAAAATGTAATTATCTTTCTATCTGTATATTAAAACTTACTTAGCTTACTTAGGAGTTGGTTGGTTGGTTGGTTGGTTGGTTTTGGGTTATTTTATGCTAACATCAGTCTTTTTTTTTTCTTTTCAAGCTGTTATAGGGTTTTAAATAATCTTTGACTTTTCTTAACAACAATATTTTATACCTAATAATGTGGTTTCAAAAAACTATTCTTATTTAATTATAGGATATTTGTTTACATAAGATTAGGTTTTTTAATAACTAATCAGGAATTGCAAAACATTACAACATCAAATATCTATTCTTAATACAAATAATTTGGACACAGTTATAAAGCATCAAGTATCATTATCAAATATTAATAATTTTTAAACATATCTATTTGAGCCATGTAAGGGACCCAGACAGGAACTACAATTTTCAGTCAGAGTGAACCTGGGAATAATATCAACAAAGGTGTGACAGTACACTTCTGACAGTTCCAGAACTTGGGACTCACCCAGGATTCGAAGTGTAATCAATTATTCACTCAGTTTCCTCAGATTACCAGTAATTGTATCTAAGTAAGAGATATGATATATGAAAGTGAGGTATCTGATCAGCTCATATTTACCTGCGGTGTCCCAGTTTAAGCACTTGACTGCAGAATTGTAGAACATGAGTTTAAATTGCAGTTGCACTATTACATTCACTTTCAGACAAATACCCTTAGGAAAGGTATGAACCTCCTTATCCTCCCATCTATGGGTTAAATAGTACTATTACTGTCCTTCTAAAAGGATGGATTTGGCATTAAATTACACAAAAAGCTTGATATGCCATTAAATAACAAACATATTTACCCAGACCTCTCAGATTACTAGAGCTTGTACCTAGCCTAAATTAATGATCTTATATCGGAAAATGAGGTATCTTGTTGGCTGTTATTTAGTCTACATATATAATGCTGTAATGTTAGATGTAAACGGAGTGAAGGGTAAGTTGTGCATGTACCAACCCCTCCGCATGAGTAGGATGTGACTCAAAGTTAATTTTTTAAGTAGAGTACAACTGGTTTGAATTCAAAGCTTTCCTTCTCCTAGACTGGTTGCCATACCCAGCTTAAAGAACCCAGTCTGCTCTGCTATTTTACCTATAGTTGGAGAGAGAATAGTTGGATTCATGCCTTTCCCAAGGATAACAGCACTATGGGAAATGCAAACAAACTCGTCCTTAATTTGAACTCTCATTGCTGTGTCCATTTCCTACGACAATAGCCATTATACAACAAGAATTGTTTATATATATGGGTGAAACATCCATGCTTGGTTGTTTACAATTGCATACATGAAGTCATTAGTATAGTTTTGATATTTGGGCAGGTTCTTCTCAGCTTACATTGTCTACTTTAGACAAGATGCAGAACTGGTTGTATGGTCCTGTGGGAAAGGATTGCTTCACTTCAGCCACTTTCCCTTTATTAGAATGTAGCCAGTTTGTCCCTCTTCTACTCTTAATTTTTTGGAAGATGTTCAGACTAGCTGCCTTCATTGATTTCACCTATTTTAGAATTTCAAGTTAGAATTCATCGAATCAAGTAAGAACTGTCTCTAGCAAGCAACATCCATTCTTTCTGAATCTTTCCACATCAGATATTTGTTCCATTCCAACAGCTTATTTCCTAAAACATTGCACTGAGTATCATATTCCCTCATGAATTATTTTCTCTCAGTTACAACTTTGGACTTTTAAGTCCAGGCTTCATAAGTCTCTTATCCAGTTTTAGTTTGGCTTTCTGCTTTGACGTTCCTTTGTAATAGACTTTTGTTAAACCCTTATTCCACCTTATCGGTAGGACTAAGAATATTCTAGCAATGTTCTCTGTAGAGGAGTAAGACCTCCCCTAAAAATGGCATGGCATGGCCTGGGTAGGACACTAAACCGCATCTTATGGTAAGGTACTAGTTTTGAAGATGTCAGGTGTGTGGAGTACCCCTTTATTGCTATTACTTCCAGACCCACTCTAATCCAATATGGTAGCACCAGTAACTGTTCAACAAGGTCAAATAGATCTGTTGGGAAATTATTTGTATTAGATAGAAATAACTGTGTGCCAAAAACTTAAGACACTATACAATAAATGTAGATATGAATATCAATGAATGTGATTTCCTAACCTCTTGGTATGAAATAACCTCATACTGATTGACATACCATTAAAAAGAATGAATCGATCAACCTTATTCTTCTTGTCATTTTATAAGCCTTTGCCAACAGGCTTTGCTTAGGATAACTGTGTATTGGTGGAAAAACAATAGGCAAATATAAAATAAAGTAACTTTACATTTTAAGCTATTTTGTGTAGATTTATGAAAGTCAAGGTTTTAAAATATCTTTGTTTTATTTTTTATGTTTTTTTACTTCATTTCAAATACTAAGTCTGATCTATACAGATATAAGTTTTGAAATCTGGTATCAGCAAAAAAATATCAAATACATCAAATACCAGAAAACATGTTAAATATCAGGTTGGGCACAATTTCCGGTCTTAGTAATTATGGATATTAAAAAATACTATGCATTCAAAATAAAGAAAACATAAAAGGCATTTTACAAATGTAATCTGAACATTGCAACATTATTTTACTGAGTGAAGCTGACAGGTGAAAAAACGCCTCTGAAATATTGTTAAATGCAAGTGAAAAATGATATAGAAGAAACTTGTCTGACTGGAGCATAAAGCAACTTTCTACCGACAATATTCATTGCTTTTGTTTTTTATGCAATGTTTGTGTGAGTTTTTATCAAAGGAAAGAGGAGTCAAAAGATTCTTGGGGATTACTTTTATAACTTCTGTTCTTTAATACTAGTCAAATTTTGTGTATGAAATATATCTATCTTCACAAATAAGATAACTATTATGAGACAGTTGCTCAGTTGGCTGGGGCCGTAAAATATACTGACTACACCTCTGCTGAGGGGTAAGACCCCCACCCCAACGAACGTTCTGATTATCACACTGAACAATCTGATGGTGAGGTTCCAGTAATGCTGCAGCTTTGGGGAATACAGAGTACCTCTTCATTGTATCACTCCTAGGTCCCCTCTGGTCCAGAGTGGTAGCACCTGATAGAGTCCTATCTATGGGACAAATAGAACTAAACTGCATACATATGCTAAACTGAATTACTTGAAATGGAACTGTTTTGACATTTAACTGAATGTAGACAAAAACTATACTGATACTAAACTGAATTGTTTGAATTAGAACTGTTTGACTAAATTGAATAGCTTGAAATAGAAATGTTTTTGACAGTTTAACTGTGTACTCATGCTAAACTGAATTATTTGAAATAGAACTGTTTATTTGTATAAAAATGGATTTGGCTTTAAATAACCAACAAAGGTTGATAAGCCATAAAACCCAAACAACCAACTATTATGAGACAGGTTGTGTAAAATGGTTATTGTTGTAGGAAATTAACTTGGCTATCTGAGTTCAAATCTTGGATGAGTTTGTTTGCATTTCATATAGCACTAGTACCTTGGGGAAAAGCATGAATGCAATTATCCTCCAACCATCTTTGGATAAACAGTAGGCCAGAGGGGACTCTTTAACCTTGATATATTCTTGTTTAAGTGGAAAACTCTCATATAAAACCAGTTGTAGATTTGAGAGGGATGGACTACACCAAGATACATGAGTGGCACCCTCACAACAAAATCTAGTTATAGTACAGTGAAACAGTTTTAATTCATAAACAAATAGCATTTATTCGGTTAATTGGTTGTGTCATTTTATACTGTGTCAACCCTTGTTTCCATTTTTCAGGCTGACTCTGAGTTGGAGGTCTATTTGGAGTGGAGTAGAATACTCTTTATCAAATTTTCATTGGGACACTGTTGCACCCACCCTCTTCAAGAGTGGGTCTAAATGTTAAGTCTTTGCATATCCTGTTGTTTCCTTTTACATTACAAAACCAACACAGCTGAAGAAAATAGCTGGCTAAAAACCTGATATAAACTCTTTTCACCTCTTATCATGTCATATCTATTAACCAATTAGCATTCAGTTTCCTTCAAAACTTCATCTCCTCTTTGATTCTCCTTCTGAAATAATGCACATGACCTCAATTGTCAATCAGCCTCCCTGGCTTCTTTACTGGTTTTTACACCTGTATTTAATGACTGATTATATCACAAAAAAGACTAATAGATTCTGAGATATATCTGCATGAAAATTAGATTTGAAAGTTTTGAATTCATTGAAAGCCATGTTAGTTAGTTAGGTTTGCAAGATTGTTTGATTATGCTGATGTCATTTTAACAGTAATAGTTCTCAATGATGTATGGTATGAAAATATATCTTCATATTCCTTTTAAACTGGTTGACAGTTGCAATATAAAATGTTTAAATGCCAATATATTAAATTAGTTCAAAATCATTTTAAACATTATCTGAAACAGATCTACTTGACATATAGATAGAACCCCCAACAGGTACTACCACTCTGTATCAAAGTGGGCCTGGGAATAATGGCAATGAAAGAGCAAGCACACACTCACTAAAGCTTCAGAACTGGAATCTTACAACCAGATGTATTTAAATGTGATAGCCAGAACATCCATTTTTGGAGGAATCTTACTCATCTGCAAGAGATACTATCAGTGTATTCTAGGCCCTATTAAGACTTAAAAGAATTGTTTTATCTTGGTCTTTTTGTATGTTGACTGGTGTAAAAATAAATCTGCTTTGTTTCCAAGAACCTTTCCATACTCACTGGTAGCACTTACTTCTTCATCTAAAGTTTTATTTCTCAGAGGGTAGTGCCATTATTGGTGAAAGGGAAGTCATCATGGTGTTGTGGCTAATGTACTGGACTGCAACATTGTAGTGAGTTCAAACTCCAGTTGCACTATTACATTTACTTTTGGACAAATACCCAAGGGAAAAGTATGAAACTCCTTATCCCCACCAGCTATGGATTAAATAGTACCTCTATTGTTCTTTGACAAGGATGTCATTGGTATTAAATAACTGTGAAGGTTGATATGCTATTTAACAAAGAAACCTAAACTAAAGGTGAAGAACAACAAAATTGAGTTATTTTTGTCATCACTTGACAGGAAGCTTGCTTTCTGTAAAACTTATTTTTTAACTGCTTTTCATCCCATTCTGCTCAATAAGGAGGGAACTTGAATTAATATCATACATAAAAAAAGTTCTTTCTTCTGATATTGTTTTCCTATTTGCTTCAGCAAGTTTGCTGAAGGCCGTTTCTTATTCAAACAACACTTAACACTTACAATCATCAAAGGTGCTCATGGCGAAATGGTTACCATAAGAAATAGACTTAATCACCCAAGTTCAAATCCTGAACTGTTTGCATTCTATATCTCATTTATACCTTTGGTAAAGGTATGCTTTCAGCTATTCTCCCTTTTAACTATGGATAAATAGTAGGGCAAACTGGGCTCTTTAACCTTTGGTATGGCAACCAGTCAAGGAAGAGGAAAACTATGAATTCAAACCAGTTATACTCCCCTTAGAAATTGAGCTTGTGCAACATCCTGTTTGTGGTGGAGGGGTTAGGTAAATGCATACTGTTAAAACTTTTCTAATATACCTAAATTTACAGAGATAGGTACAGCTAGAATAGAAAATCCTGTTAAAACATCTCATTTAAGCTAGGCTAGGACAATCAATAAGTTGACAACATTTTTTATATATAGTTGGAGATGTCATTGATGTTAAACAGAAAAAAAAATTGTTGGTTGAGGAATACTTGAGTAGAAATGGACATTGTCCGAGGCTAAAAAGTTGGATTCCATGTTTTATCTAAGAGGGAGAAGGCTGTCTACTGTAGGAGAGAATCTTTGAATCAATACATAGTTTTGCTGCCAAATGAATACTGACTGGTGAGAAGAAGTTAGTCTGCAGAATGATAGCTCCAGATCAATATGATATCTTTGCAGTAGAAAAAGCAAGTTTTAAGGAATGTCCTTTGCTAAGTTTGGAATTGACTTGTGTGAAAAAAAAAAAAGTTGTGATGAAGTTACCCTTCTCCTTGGATCAAGATATACTTATTTTGACAAAAGCAATGAAGTATCTATAGCAGCCATATTCTTTCATTTTTGTTCTGGAGCCTGGTTTCATTTTGACTATATTCTTGCGGATCAGAAAATAATTTGACTATAAGTCACTAACACATTGAATTTTCTTTCTAAAAGGGTTTATCGAATAATCTTAATATTAAAATATCCCCTCCACCAAAATTAGTCTTTTATTTTATAATCCAAATAGATATAATTTATGTGCATTTACCCAACCTCTCTGCATGGGCAGGATGTGACACAAGGTCCATTTTTTAACAGAATTTGAATTCAGTTTTCCTTCTTGAATGGCTACCTTACCAAGACAAAAGAACCTAGCCTGCCCCACTGTTTATTTATAGCTGGCAGAATAGATGAATTCATGCCTTCCCTAAAGATATTAGTGTGAAGAGACATCCAGTCTGATTTGTCCAGGATTTGAACTTGGATCACCGATTCTATTTCCTATGACAATAACCATTACACTAAGCACATCTAAACTAGCATAATTTGTATGAGTAAATACAATAGCAGATTAACCAAACGTTCATCTGATTTGGGGCCTGATTTTTAACAAATTTTGAGGAATTCTAACTCATTTGCCTGGAAACTAAAAACTAGATCTGTCTCTCACTCTTTATTGATATATGAACAAAGAAACCAAATCTCACTATCAATCAGAAATGGTACTGACCATACTACACATTAGAAATAGACAATTCCAAAAATTTTTATCTTAAATACACCATGTTTTTGGTAGCAGTTCATTCTAAACTCCTCACCTGGCACCTTGCCAGACATGTTAGCGGTTTATGATCGCCTGGTCTCAGGGGAACTTCTCCTTGGGCTCTACCTGCTTTGTGGGATGGAGTTTCTTGCCCTGCACTTCAAAAGTGGAATGCTGATGAGACCTAACAGTTTTTGGTTTAGCTGCACATGAGTTTCAATTTGTGAGTGGTGCCCCACTATAAAATGACCTTGTGTCATTTAATGACTGGATGGGAAGTCGGTTAAATACCTTCTTTACTGATTGCTTGGTGAATCTAGGACACAACTATTTTTCACTGATAGCAACTTAAGGTAGCTGTTTTTTTATTACTGGAATTTTGACAAAGACTACTCCTTCAAATTTGGAAAATAATGAACTTAAATATTTGTTTATAAATATTCATTAATTTTTAGAACTTTTTGAGGGTATGAAAGGTTTACAAAAATCACTAAACTGTTTTCCATGTGCCATACTCGATGTAAATAAAACAATAAACAAGGTAAATAGATAGAAAAAACAAATCAATGGTCCTTTAAATTTTAATAATTATTCTAAACTTTAATTAAAGGGACTCTACTTCCTTTATTATTGATATGGGTAAGTACAGCTAATGAATAATTATCCTAAACTTTAATAAAAGCTACTCAACATCCTTTATTTTCTATAATAACCTAGTTAAAGACCAAATTACTCATGGGTAAGTATTGTTAGTTTATGTAATTTGTATTTGTGAGTATGACAAAGAATGAGGAAAGATGCAAGTGACTCATATAATTTCATCTTGCAAAGTCATATCATTTACTCAACCTGGCAGTGCATGCTTTATCTTATTCTATTCTGTTATGCTATTTCATATAACAGCAAATGGAAGAAAAAAGATAAGACTTTATATTTGGGTGGTGATAAAAATAGCTCAATTTTCCCAGTCCTCACTTTTAGTGGTACCTCAGACACTGGGTAATTATATTTCTATATAATTTTTTTTTTTAATTACAGCATAAATAACAGACCTTTTCTTTATTAAATTATTCTGCACAAGAATCCATGGACAGTTATTAAATTTCTCTATCTTTAATTTTTGGCCAAAGGAATTGAAGATATGCATGCTTGCTTTTTAAGTACTGTTGAATTATATAAAATAAAAAAACAAAGCAATTAGCCATTACAATATTGTTGTAGTGCTTCAGCAAAACTGAAATAGTGTTGTAGAGAGTGGTTGGCCAAAACTGGTGTTGTAGCAAAGTTATCACTGGGACAGTTGGTGTGCTCAAAATCAATTTAATTATCTGGTTTACCTTGCAAATAAATATATAAAGCAAGGGTTGATATGCCATAAAAACAACCAACTACTGGAGTTGTTACTAGTTATTGGTAACAGTTGGTACCAGGGAGGATATTTAGTTTCATCCCTACACACAAAGGTTCAGTGTTAGTATCAGTATATTAGAAAATAGACTAACATTGAATAGACAGGAGAAAAAGGAGAAGCTCATGTACACATGTAGGACATTTAATATATACATATAAATATTACCAGAATACATAAATGTCTTCCAACAGATGAATATGCACAGTTCCATGAATAAGCAATAAAACAAAAGGTTTACCAAAAATGGTAAAGTCTTATTCTTTTTTGATGGGCACAGCCACGATGGCCTTATACTAGAGTGAGACAGTCTCTTGCCAGCATTAGAGACAAGAAATGGAATCATGTCTTTGGTCAAAGAACCAGAATGAAAAGAGAAGTTGTCTTTAATGAAAAAGGATGAGAAAAGGTTTTCATATTTTTACTTGACCAAGGATTCTGGGCTTCTTTTATGCAAGAGACACGTCCCCAAAATCTAAGGGAGCCAATTTATTGTTTCCCCTCACAACCAAGACAAACTACTTTGTATGACACATGCCAAATCACAAAGATAGATAAGTAGTTACTATGGTATTAGTATCTTGATAATAATATCATTTTAATATATTTGTATGTTTTCTTAACAAGTCTGCATTTACATATTTTTCTTATTTAATTTGCTGTGAAGTCAACCTGAAGAATTCAGAGAAAAAAAATGAAAATTCTGATAGTTATCTGTCAATTGATTCTCTATGCGCAACCACCAGGCGTAAAGTTAAAAATTTAATATGTGAATGTTTTATTAATATCTTTGCATCAAAGACTTTCTTTTCTTTTTTTCTTTTTTTGGGATATCATGAATAACTTAGAATCAAATGATGGGACAGATATAATAGATTAACTTGGCCTTTTTCCATTGCATTTGATTCACACTGAAGCCAGTGGCAGCGATATCACTAAGTTCATCTTTGTATGCCTTGGAGAGGATTTCTTGATTTTAGTGCAGCATTGGAAATCATAGCATTTAACTTGGCATCATTACCAACTTAGAGAAATTAGAGTTTGTCAGACAACTACAATTCACATTGGGGAAAAAATGTAAAAATCATAATTCTCTCATGAGAAAGTTCTTGGTATACTCTTGGGTGTCTTATCTGGTGTAAACTAGCTAATCTTGTGAGTTTGATTCTATGTGCCCCATAATTCTGACCTTATGCATAGTTTAGCTGAGCTTTGTAAATGACAACTATATAGCACCTCTGGTGTGTGATGGTTAGTGAGCTAGTATAGCAAATCATTAGTTGTGATTCTATCTTGTTGGGTACTCCATACTTTTGACCTCGTGCCAAACTAAGCTAATGACAGTTGGATACCTTGCATGGTATAATGGTTAGCAAACAAAGCTAGAAAAACCATTATTAGGGAGTTTGATTCTCATTGAGTTCCTCATATTCTTGCCATGTACTAAACTAAGTTTCATAAATGACAATTAATCAGTACCTTATGTAGTATAATTGTTAGCAAGCTACTCTTGTGTGTGTTTGTGTGTATATATATATATATTTATATATATATTGTTAGTATTTTATATATATATATATATATATATATATATATATAAGTTTGTATTTTTTTTAATTTGGATATAGAACCTCAAAATCTGTGTAAATCTTTGTAAGTCAGACCCATAGTTTCCCCTCAAAGAAACACTTGGTGAAGACAAAACTCAATACAATAATATTGATCTGGACTCTAAGCTTACTATTTTCTCTATACAAGTTAGCTTACAGATTTCTAACCAGAACCACTAGTTGAGAAATGAATGAATCTGTTTAAATTATTTGCACTATAAAGTATTCTACTGGTATAATGTTTTTAAAATCAATATTAAACTGATTATAATAAACAATAACTATAAGGCATATGGTTTTCACAATAAAAATTGGATTTTGTTTCACTTGTCAAAAAAAATCATTTTAACAATTATCTTCCTTGTGTTAGATCAGTCTTTAAATGTATTTTTCTTTTTTCTTCATTTTCAGCAATTTCTTTTTTCGTTGTTTGAATTCATTTTAATCTTTACTTTTTTAAATTAAATTTTTGTGTGTAATATTTTTTATTTTGTTTTCATCATTTTTGTTTTCTTTTTGTTTTTTCGGTGATCTTATATCTCTAGGCTTCATTTTTAATCTCTGGATTGAGACAACTTCAGAAGATTTCTTTCCTTTAATCCCTGTTGAAGTTTTTATATATTTTAGTAAGGTTAATTGGGCCTTGCTTAGGCTGCTGTGATATTCCATCTTGGCCAATTCATCTTGTATACTTTTTTTGTTTGTCACTTGGGTGGAATGATTACTTTTCTGTCTTGAAAGCTCATATTTGCTGGTATATTGTTTGTACATCAGACAAGTGTGACTAAAGTGCAAATGTGTCCTCATTGCCTTATGGTTGAAGATAAAACAGAGTTCACACATGTATATTTCTTGGACATTCATAACAACACAAGACAATCCTTTAGGGAAGATGAAGACTGGGGGAAGAGAAAGATTCTTGGATCAATGCTCTACAGCTCCTCTGATATAGCTGCACATTGTACAATGAGTAACATTGTTTTCTGGTGTTTCTATAAGATATATATTCATGGGTGGAAGATTCTTCTTAGAAACACTGTACCAATATGATGGAATATATATGTCTTCAATGAAGTAAAATTGCTGTTGCTTGGCAGCTCCAAAGGCAGATATGGATAAGTTTGATGCCTACCACTGCAAACAGAATTTGCTTTAATAGGGCCCAACAACTACTGAGTATGAAGAGGCCACTGTTGTATCATCATCATCTTGTCGTGCCACCAGCACGCATATCCTTGATCTTCTCTCGTCACTCCTCCCTATCGTTCATCACTTCTGATAGGTCCAAAGGGCTACATCCCATATCTTCACAGAGCTGCTGTATGTAGGTTCATGCTGGTGTCCCTGCTTTTGCTCGGCCATGTAAGAGAGTTCATAAGAGAATATCACTTATGAGCTTGTCCCTGCTTCTCCAGCAGTGTCCTGCATGTCTGGTTCATCTAACTTTGATAGTTTTCGAGGACCCATTTCCTGTCTGGGGTTTATTATGACAATAGTGATTGTCATATCCTTTGCACACGAGCGTAAAACTGTACCAATTGAGTATGCCCCTGAACTCTTAACCCGAATAGTTCAAAGCCCAACCAAACTGAAAGATAAAATATAATTAATGAAAAATGATTAATATAAAAAACACATTCCTTAATTATATAATAGCCACCAACACAAATTTCTTTGGTAAGATGTGAGAAGACCTCCAAAATTCAAAACTAGGAACCTTAAGATCTGGCAAATAACTGAGAGAGTTAAGGAGCCCCAGAAAAGAAAAGGACAGAGTGGTTTCAAACCCTTTGAGTGGTTTCAAATGAAAAAGAACTGGATGTTGCTGTGGGATTTTCCAAAGTAGAATGCTATAAAACACTCTTCCTGAAGATCTTTTTTTATGAGACAAAGAAAAGAAAATTACATAAAAATGCACCTTGTTGTCACTCAAGTTATTTTTAATGATTAAACATTTGTTTTATATTCTAAATTTCTATGTACAAAGAGAAAGAATTTTCATTATTACTCTAAAAAGTTTATTTGTACATTCATTTGCACATATATACTTTATGCATGTATAATATACATCTCTCTCTCTCTCTCACATACATATATATATATATATATATATAAAATAGAGAGCAAGATGTATTTTATATATGTCATTTACCACCTGACAAATTCCATATTTATTCTCTCCTATGGCTATATATATATATATATATATATATATATATATATATATGCACACCCACATTTGTGTATATTGGTGCAGAAAAATGTGAGTGCCACATGGACTTTAATCTTAACATTTTACTTTATACCACTATATAATTACAATTGATTGGCCACTTTTTATCAGCTTTCCATCGGTTGATTGTACACACTACTTGATACTTCTAGAAATGACATTTTATATTTGTTATGCATTGTGCATATATATATATATTATATATATATATATAAGGAAATGTGTATAATAAGTCTGTGATTCTGTTGTCATGAGATCTCATTGACTTACAAGTTCAGCTTTGGATAAACAAACCCTACAGCATTTGTGTATATATATATATATATATATATATATATATATATATATATATAAATGCTGTAGGGTTTGTTTATCCAAAGCTGGACTTGTAAGTCATGAGATCTCATGACAGCAGACAATCACAGACTTATAATACACATTTCCTTCTTCTGTAACTTACTGATAATCCATTTCAATTCTGTTACAAAGTATATGGGTCTGGTGTAGGTCTGAGAAGCCGTATGAGAGATCACAGGGTTAATTTCAATACCAAAGACTTGTCCTTTGCTTGTCACATATGCAGCTGTGTTTTGCCAGGATGAAGTTGGCTCGAGGAGTCAAATGCAGGCCCATGAGTATTCTTTGCAGGATTAAGGAGATGATCTTATTCTGTAAAGAAGTGGCAATCATTATATATTTATATGTATAGATAGAAATAGATAAATAAATTAGACATGAAAACGTATTTGGTGAAGTGTTTATAAATTATTTTTAAAGTTGTATAATGATTGATGTTCCTAATTGCATTGCCATGACAACCTTGTAGACAATTAAATTATTCTATAATATATTTTTTCCTGAAATTTAGAAAATGCTTCCAAATTGTTCTTTGCTGGGTTTTTACAGAGCTCAACTTCAGAAAAAATTCATTAGCACTCTATGGAATTGGTTTTTATTAAGCTTAACTTAGTAAAAACATGTACAGCTTACTCTGTAAAAATCTTAATCCCTACTCTTGAATAGTTCCATGATGAAGCCCTTGTTGTATTATTATTGTAGTAATCAGAGGTTACTTAACAGTCAGAAAGCTTGATCCAGGACACTTTTTGCGTATCACTGTCCTGCAAAAACGTCTCTAGCTTAGAAATGTCTCCTGAATTGTCTCTGCCAACTGCCTGGATATATCATCTCTCGCCAACCACAATGCTTGAGTTCACTGCCAACACTGCAGCTGTCTCTCTTTTTTATAGGCTTAGAGCTTTGCACATGTCTCATCAGTTTCATAAGATTCCAAGATCATGAGTTCTTAAAACATGTTAGAATGGCCATTTTCGCTTTTGCATGCCAGGCACACATGAGCATGTTTTCCCGGGGGTAAATCCATTTCTCTTTTACAATTATAACTATAAATGTTTATTTTAACTTAGTATCACACAAGGCCAGACATGCAGAGTATCCTTTACAGTATTTTTACTCTTTAAGACTTTATTAACCATTGTTTTATGTTTGGCCAACTTCTGTTGTATTATCATTACTGCTATGACTAAGTTTAGTAAACTCTTGCACAGGGTCACCGATGCAAGGCTCTCTAAGAAAATGACACTGTAGAGAAGTAATAATCAGTGAGACTAGCTAACCTTTGTTCCATGACAAGGCACTCTAATAAATCTAGTGGATCTTTAGAACTCTCAAAACTTGTTAAGGTTACAGAATTAATCTGTACAAATATTCTATAAACTGTCTGTCTCCTGAAGAACTCATTTCTTTTAATAAAATACTTATCCAATTTGATTTGGTGAAATGTCATCCACATGATGTGACTGCCAGTTGGATTATGATGAATAAAATTATCATTAGGTAGATATCTACTGGATCAAGTTTAATAATCTGGCATAAGGCTACATAATATTCATTCAACTAGTTAAATTTGCTAACCATGATTGCATACACACACATTTCAAGAAAATCTCATAGGCGGGCAAAGTCTTTGTGCTATTAAAATCATTATTGATTTTCACATCATATCAACTTGTCTAGGGTTATTTCATGTCTAAATGTTAGAAAATTGCATTTATTTTACATTTATATTAATATTTTATTAATATTGTACATTTATTAATATTTTTCATATAGTTGTCTTTTAAGTGTTTTTTATGCACACAATAATGATTTGAAGTATTCTTATCTAATACAAGTAATTTGCTCACAGTTTATGGTTTCAAGTATTCCTATCTTATGCAAATAATTATGTAGCCTCAAGTAATTATTTTTGTTTAATAATAATCATTTGTTTGTACACAGTTATATGGTTTTATATATTCTTATCTCATACTAATCTTTTTCAACAAAAATATTTGGGATTAGTTTATATATATATTAATCCAAAAGTTTAAAACAGAATCTTATTGCATATCATTCTTCTAAAGTGTCCTCACGTCCAGATTGCATTTTTGAAATTCACCAGCAGTGACAATCAGGCTTTAGTAGGGTGTATTCCAATTGCTGCTGTAGCTGTTCCTTTGAACCTTAAAACATAAAAATTCATCAGTCATCTCATAAGATGTATAGCAATAACATAATGAATTTTCAAGAGTCTACAACAATTTTAAATGCCTGTACAAAAAAGTCTGTAAACTTATTGAATGCACCATGTATTTATATATTTTGTTTTTTTCATCATACAACTTGTGAAAGCACATGCAATACTCTAACCTCATCAGCCGCCAACCAGGGTGATAACACAGTTTTGGTAGCTCAAGGCGGTACTATATATATATATAGTACCGCCTTGAGCTACCAAAACTGAAAATATATATATATATATATATATTTTCAGTTACAGAGTTCAATAATAAATACCAAATAATATTTGTTCTGATTGTATAATATCCAAGTAGAAATAGTAAAATCCCGATATCTTTGGTTTAAAAAAAAACAATATTTTTATTTAATAGGAAAACCTGTTAAGGGTGTACTTATTCATTATTTGGCTGGTCTCCAGGCATGTTGACTCTTTTTGAATTATTTTTTGCCAAAGTCAGTTTAACAATTATGTTCTACATATATATGGTGCGAAAAATATCCTTAGAATCATTTTAAGCAGATTCTTCATACTTAGTTGTAATATCAATGCTTTTTCAGTATCTTAATGTAAATTTAAAATCATTTGAAACATTGTCTCAAACAGATCTATTTGTCACATAGATAGGATTCTAACTGGTGTTGCCGTTCTCGGTCAGACTATATAAATAAAGTTCTCAATTATTCTAAACATTATCTTGATCAGATCTATTTGACCTACTGATGAGAATCTATCAAGTACTATCACTCTCAAGAAAATAAACCTTGGGGTAATGGCAATGAAGGGGTAACTCCACTCTTCACAGAGATTTGGAACTAGGTGCTCAGCAGTAGTTAAGTGTTATACTCTGGACATTTATTAATGGATGACATTTATATATATATATATATATATATATATATATATATATACCCCCACACACACATAATTAAAATGTGTACTTTTTTAAATGAAGTCTAAAATTATAGTAAAACCAGGAAGATTATTACAATGCTCAATACACGAAAGTTTAAAATAAATATCACAATATTAGAATATTTCAAGTCATCATCAGATAAACAACTTTTAACCACGTTTATATATATATATATATATATATATATATATCCTTAAAAGGGGGAGTCACTGAATGTATGGATTTATCCACCAAGCCCCGTCATGGGCAGGATTTAACACAACATCAATTTTTAATCTGAGTAAAACTGATTTGAGTTCAGAGATTTATGTCACTTAGACTGGTTGCCTAACAAAAGCTACTGAATCAGTCTATCCTACTATTTACTTGTAGTGAGAGAAGAAACTTACCTCCAGGATCAAAGCACGTAAGACTATGCCTTGTGTGTCAAGCAATAAAAAATATGTTCACTTCCGAAGGCAGAAGTTATAGTGGGTCGATCTCGAGTCTCACGAGAGGAAACATACCGCGCATGTAAATTTCTTATGCTGGAATTTGCATAAAAGAGCATGCCAGCAGCAGGAGTCGTTGTTGTTCTTTGTGGACGGCTTTTTGACTGACAGAGCGAACGAATTGACCAGAGGTATACTGAGGAAGGGCTGCTAGGTGTGTGTGTTGTTATTTTTAGTCAACTGAGGATACAACAGTAGGGAAAACAAATCATGGAATCCATTTCCTTCCATTGTACAATTGCTTACGAGAGACCCTTTTCTTTCTGTTGCTGAGGAAGCATAACATCCACCACCCCCTTTTATAACATTACTCAAAGCTGGAGGTGGAGAGAAGAGATGGATTCATACCCTTCCCAAGGGTATTTAAGGAAAATGGCAATGTCCTGGATTTGAACTCGAGTTGCCAATTCCATTTCTAACAGTAATAACTATTACACTAAGTACTCCTTCACTGAATGTAGACTTGCTAAATCTAGATTCACTGAGTCTGGTACAAGGCTAGAAATTTTGGGGTCACTCTGGAAATTAAATACACTATACTATTAATGGTCAGTAATAATTACTAACCTCTTCTCTGCTGGAATACATCCTGTTTATCCTGTATACATGATTTAGAGGCACTTGTGTTGTAATCATTGTTGCCATAGGAAATGGAATCAACAACTTGAGTTCAAATCCTGCATTAAGCTGTTTAGATTTCACATAGTGGTAATACTTTTAGGAAAGGTTATGCACCAAATTATTCTCCTTCCAACTAAGGGTAAGTGGTAGATGGGACTCTTTAGCTTTGATATAGCACACAGTATAGGAGAAGGAAAACTCTAAATTCAGATTTGTTAAACTCTATTTGAAAACTGACCTTGTGTCATATTTTGCTTGTGCAGAGTGGTTGCTAAAAAAAATACTTGATTTGGTAGTTGATTGCTATTAATGTCTTAAGTCTACATTTCCGCCTTTATATTTTCCATATCAGTTCACTTCAAATTTCTGCTGTTTATTCGTGTATATTTCCTCATCTATTTTTAGACCAATTTTCACCGGACAAAAAGCAAAGATGCTGCGGAGATGTGACTAATAAAATACGATTACTTATTTGAAGACACTGTGTATTTTTTCCTACACAAACCAACCTAGAAAAAAGAAAAATAATTCTATAACCTCCTTTATGGCAATAATTGTTGAGATATCATCACAAACAAATCCTTTGTTTGCTTTGAGGAATCTTTTCAAAATAGAGGAACTAACACAAACCATTCTTTGATTCCTTGCCGAATTTAAAGATCACACATTGAACGTTTATAAACTCTTTACTTTTTTTTTTGAATAATCACTCACTAATATACTTGTATGTATACATTCTTTCCATCAAGGTGCAGACATTCTTTAAGCCATTTTCTTTTGTTGTCTGTAAAAAATATATCAAAGAAGGACATTTTCTATTTAAATTACTTCTTTTTATTTACGTATAATTTTTCAGTTAAGTGGGTTTTTTTAGGACTTTTTTTGCCTTTTGACCACCATTAGTACCTTTTTCATGTATTACATGATTCTAATCTAATACAAGTAGTCAATTTCTAGGAAAAAACCAAAAATAAAGTTATAGTCTCTTGTATGTACTAAATTTGGTACTACAATTCTAATTAAATGTCCAAAATTTGTGCACTGCAATATTAATATGATGGTAATGGAAAAAAAGTGTTTGTGAATAAAATTCTCTTTCAATTGATTTTTATTTGCTGTTTTAATTTGGGACTTCAAGATTTTAACATGTATGCATGGCTCCATCTTGTGATATTGAATTCCATATCAAGGGAAAACAACAAGAGAATTATTTTTAAATTTTACAATTTATATCCAAACATATATATATATATATATATATATGGGGGCATTCTTTTATAATGCCACTAGGTTGATGTTACATGTAATGAGGGAAAAGTATGTTAATAGGCTAGAATCTTAGTGCAAAATGAACAACAGCTGTGTCTGTAATATGGATATAAGCATCACAATTGAGAAAGAGTAAACAAAAGGTTTCATTTGTGAAAAATCAATACACAATGTAGACATTAAATACACTCTTGAAGGAAGAGAATGTTAGATTTTTACTTAAGAGAAATAAAGATGAAAGTTTTGAGTAAAAACAGAAATGAATTTATTATCTACCGGATGTTTACTTATTTTATCACTCTATTTATAAGATTAGGCTATGTTCAAAATTAGATTAAGAATGGATTGATTTATTAATGATTCTAATTGGTTAAAAATGTATTTTTAACAATCTAGGATAGAAAAGACTTCTAAAATTATGTTGAGTTTTAATCCTATAAAATTTGCAAATCAATTTACATATCATATGCAATCTCAAAGAAATTCAAAAAAAGAATGGTGTCCCAAACAAATGTGCCGATTGATTTATAAATGCAAAAAGACAGATACCAAAATTACAACTCCTCAAGTCTATTTTTACAAAAAAATTAACGCGTTTTTTCGTATGGAAATCAGTTGATTTCCCATAAATATATTTACTCAACCCTCTGCATAAACAGGATGTGACACAAGGTCAATTTAAGAGGTTTGAATTTAGTTTTCTTTCTCCTAGACCAGTTGCCATACAAGGGTTAAAGAGCTTAGTCTGCCCTATTATTTTCTCATTGGTAGAAGGAGACTAGTTCATTTCATTCCTTTCCTTCAGGTATTAGCACCATGTGAAATGCAAACAGACTCATCCTGGATTTGAACTCTGGTCACTGTGTCCATTGATAATAGCTATTATACCAGAAGCATCTCCTGTCTGTCATATTTTGGTTGAGTGTGTTCTCAGTCTCAAAGACAGGATGGTTCTCTAGAGGTGTTACAAGTTTGTAGGGAGGATTGTTTGAGCATACAAATTGTCAAAGTTTCAGATGAAGAATAATTTTCCCCTCCAAGGATCATCCCAATGGAAAAAAGTTACTTTTTGATCAATTTTTGAGTATGAAGCAATTCTCATCTTCTTAACTGGCCTTGTGCCACAACTAATCTAAGCTTAAACTGTTTTGACATAAACCTCAGACTGCTGCCAATTTTTAGACAGTCTCTTCTTGTGATATCTCTGACCTCTGCTATCCTATCGAAAACACTGTAAATAATCTTTCTGTTATGACTGCCAGTGAAGGATCAAAGACAAAACAATGAAATCCATTCTTTCAATGGAATTCTTTTGCTCTTTCTGCTGATTATAATGCAACATGAGGAATATCCAGACAATTGTTCTACTGGGAAATGGCCAGTTCCATTAGGTAAGCAAATCAATAAAGCAGTTGTTTTTCAGTACAGGAATTGTTTCGACAAGACTTTTGGAAAACAGAAATGTAATAGACTAGACATTTGTTTTGGTTAAAGACTCGGGAAACTTTTTGCTCAGTTGGCTGCACCTCTGAAGTGGGGTAAGATCCCCTACCCCCAATGAGTGTCCTGATATGACATTAAACAATCAGATGATGAGGTTCCAGTAATGCTGGAGTTTTGAGGAATGTATAGTACCCCTTCATTGCCATCGCTTTCAGGTCCACTCTGGGTCAGAGTGGGAGCACCTGATAAGTGTCCTATCTATGGGTCAAATGGAACTAAACTGTGGTTTCGAGAGTTTACTGTTTTCGCATTTAAACTGTATTTATGCTAAACTGAATTGTTTAAAATAGAACTGTTTTGACATTTAAAATGCATACTTATGCTAAACTGGATTGCTCAAAATAGAACTGTTTATTTGTATAAAAATGGATTTGGCATTAAATAATCTACAAAGGTTGATATGTCATGAAACCCAACCAACCAATTGGGAAACTTTAAACATTTATCATGGTAGCTGGTCTTGCTGATTAAGCTACTAGAGACTAAGGATTAAATCCAACCATAAAGACTTTTACTTTTTTTTTTTTTTTGTTGTTTTTTTTTTAACACTTGCTCTCATATTCAATGTTTTGTTTGCATACACTGATAGCTGTAATGTTAACATATTGAATTATTATAAACATTTCACACAAGCTTTTGCCGAAACAGCAAAATCCTCAAGATAACAATTTTTTTTCTTGTTAAAGAGATCTGGTTTTCTGGCCAGGAATGAGTGACCTGTTTTTACCTTAAAATCATTTGATGAAGAATTATGAACTATCATTAATTTTTTACTAGTATTTTTAACATCTTAATTTCAGTGGCTTTTTATTACTTTAGATGTAATAACATTCAGTTGTTTGGTTTTATTCAGATCATTGGTTGGATGTAATAATATCAACAAATCTTTATCTGATTTGTTGAAATAATATTCAAAAGTTTTGTTCATGGGATTATTTAATGCTACAGTATATCTTTTTTTAGTTTTTGCGACTAGTTATGACTTTAGTAGCAATTCTTATTTAATAATAATCTGCAAACAAATTGCTTTAAATTAATATTCTTAATAAAATACTTTGTACACAGTTATATGCTTTCAAGTATTCCTATCTAATACAAATAATTTAACCATTGTTATATGGCTACAGATCATATTTTGTTGCCATGTTATAAGATCCAGAGTATTAATCATTCACAATCATTTTCATCATTATTTCAAAGAGATCCATTTGACTTCTCAATGGGAACATAACAGGTGCTACCACTAGAGCAGAATGGACTTGTGGTTTGGTTTGGTTTGATGGCATATCAACCTTTGTAAGTTATTTAATGTCAAATCCATTTTTTATACATATAAACAATTCAGTTTAAAATAAGTAGAGTTTTTTTGTTTACACACAGTTAGATAAAAAAACAGCCCTCTTTCAAACAATTCGGTCTAGAATAAGTACATAGTTTAAATGTCAAACACTTCTATTTGACCCATAAGTAGGACCCTATCAGGTGCTACTACTCTGGTCCAGAGTGGACTTGGGAGAGATAGCAATAAAGGGGTACTCCACATTCCCCAAAGCATTACTGGAACCTCACCATCAGATTGTTCAGTGTCATATCTAGGACATTCATTGAGAGAGTCTTACCCTCAGAAGAGTTGCAGTCAGTGTATTCTGCAGCCCCATCTAACTGGGCCAGTGGACTTTTAAGTAATGGCACTGAAGAGGTGATTCCACACTTACTACACAACAGAACTGGAATCTCACCATCAGATGCAATTTAGTATTCAACCAAGAATATCCCACTTTTTTTGGTATGAAGGATAGTCTTACTCCTCTACAGAGGATGCAGTCAAGATGAGCTGTAGCTGTTAAAAAATAGTTGTTAAATTGGCATAAAAATTTTATATTCTTAATGTAAAAACTATTATGGAACATAGCTGGGAGTCATTTAGCTTAGTTTAGTTGTGCTAAAAAGCCCAAAGTATGAAGAACCCAGTGAGAATTAAACTCACTCGAGATGGTCTGCTTTTTTTATTCACAAACAATTAATACCACACAAGGCACCCATGAGATATAGTCACCAAATTGGGTACTCAATCCTGATTTTTTTATTTTCTTTCTGCTGTTTCAAATTTTATCAGTTTTTCAAAGCAGAAAAAGCCTACCAACAATCAAGGGACTCATCGAATACTGTCAGGGGTATCAAAAAAAAAGAAAAGCTAAAACCTTTTCTTTATTTACCATCAGAGCTGAAATACAACCAAAACTATTGTTTCACCTCCAACCCTTTCATGTCACTCTACTGCCCCAGCTCTCAAAACTTATTGTATTGATACACATAGAATTATCAGATTGAATGTCTCGATTATCATACACTGATTTATTTGAACAACTAAGATGGTGCAAAAGGTCAATAGAATGGTAACAAGCATTCTAAGAAAAGACCTGACAGAAATTGGAGTGATGAGATGATGGGGTTTGCTTGTGGGAGGGACATTATAGAAGCTAGCACAATCAATATTGTCATGAAAAGAATTGGGGAAAGACCTTTGTCTACCAGGGAACACAAAATTAGCTGATAATTATAATAATTTATTCATTTTGGTTATCATAGACACAAGATTTCAACTGTAATACTCTTCTTCACATGCAAAAAATACGAGCTTTTTATTATACCAAAGCAGAAATGAATAGTGAAAGAAACAATCACCAAAATAGTCCCTTTGGCATTCTTCTCACTTTCTCCTGCAAGTTCACCATTGGTTGAAGAATCTATGAGACACTTTTTTGATATGGTACAGAGCTGTACCATTGTACTTTTCTATATGACCTCTATGTCATCAAATCTTTTACTCTTGCCATGCATTTTCACTTTGGGGAACAAAAAAGAGTTGCATGGCACTAGATCTGATTATTATGAGACTGGACTGTGCTGCAGTTGCATAATCCTGTGTCATATCAAAAGCTGCGGCTTTGAAATTGTTCATAATTTTTATATTGGTACTGACTCTTCTTGACAAAGTCTAGACATGATCACTTTATAATTTTAGAGTATTTAAAATATTTTCTGATGACAGGGATGTGTAATATTCATTGACACAGAGAAGTCAAACTATCTGATTTGTTACTAACAATACATGTCTCTAGTCAGAGGTAAAATTTATACTAAATGTCAAATATAATTATCAAAACTGGGGAAAATAAGATTTGGTTATATTGTTTTGGTGTAAGAAAATTAGAAAATAGGATATTTTATTTTATTTTGAGGACAAATTAGTTTCATTAAGCTTATCACAATTTGTTAAAGAGCTATAGGTAATAGGATATTTTCCCTTCAGATATAATTTAGCTACGGAAATACTTAATATCATAATCATGTGTCATTATCAAACAAACAAGTGGTCACTGTTCCCTGGAAAAATTATAAATATACACAGAAATTGCCAATGTCCACATATACAGTATGTGAAGATATATATGAATTACGCTCTCTGATATATGAGTATTTATATTTGGACTAACTATCCATACAATCCATACACAGTTAAATTATGTGTATGTGTGTATATACGGGTAAGATTTAAAATATCTGATGTCATAAGAAAAGGAAGACAAAATGGTAATATGAATTGACACGTTTCACTACTGGGAGAGCTTCTTCAGAATTAATTTTATTTTACACAATTAATTTTTTTAAGAACAAAATCTACTTGTGAAAAAGAGAAACATGCCACTTTTTCATAAAATGAACATTATTATCCTAGTCATCAAGTTGTGCTGATAGTACATAGTCCTTTGCCTTTCTCTTGCCATCATTCCCTACTGTCAGTCACTCCTGGCAGGATCTCTAGACGGCATCCAGTGTCTGCACAGAGCTGAAGTATATAAGTCTTTGCTGGTTGACCAACACTGGTCTGCCCATGTATAGGAGTCCATTGGAGAAAGTCACTTATGAGTTCATCTTTACTTCACCAGCACTGTCCAGCATGTCTTCATCTTAATTGGGTGGTTTGTGTGATGGGAGGTGAGTAGCCATATAGAAGCTGTTTTGTAGTTTGCTGCTTTCAAGAATTCTTCAGAAAAGCTTGCAGTGTACTTATACACATTCCATCTTGCTTTTTCTCCAAGCTTTTCATTAGAGTTTAATTGATGCAAGCACACTAAAGTATTGATAAGGTTTGGAATGAATTTTATGGACTCCTACTCATGGACATACTAGTGTTGGTTAACCAGCAAAAACTTAAATTCAACAGCTCTCTGCAGACTCTGAATACCAAAGAGGGTGACTTTGGTATGACCGAAAGCTACATTTGGTGGTGAAGCTATAGTTAAACATTTCTAGCAATTTCAGTTTTGCTTCAGATTTTTTAGCCACAGATTTGTTACATGTTAGTTCTCCTAATTAAATGGAGCAAAAATCAGGTCCACAACTACCTACTATTATATTTCAATTTTTGCAGTGTTTCCAAATCTGTTTTATTATTTATAACTAAAACTGTCTTTGAAAATGGCTAAAACTGACTTAATCTTTCTTTTCAGCTACTTTAAATAGCTAAACATGTTATCCCCATTTAAAGCCATCTTATCAAATAATATAACAATACATTAAGACTACAGGACAATTTGATAGAAATTACACATTTTCTTTTATCAAATTTGCTAATTCTTTCTCTTAAACAGTAAAATTTTTGGCTATCATGTATCTTTTATCATGTAGATCTGATATAAAATTAGCCAGATCTAACTGAAAAATGGCTACTTTAGAAATATATTGGAAATTTTTTTAAGGGACATAACATAATGCCATATATTTTTGCTTGTATTATTATAAGAAATTGCTATGTAAGACTATTTGTGCTTTATTTTTGTAAATAAGATTAAATAGATTAAAACATTCATTGCTATCTTGGATTTTTGAAGCCTTACATAATGTTAAAATGAAGTTTACTGTTATTGTCATAATGGAATGGAATCAGTAAATTGAGTTTCAATCCTGGACAGAGTTGTTTGTGTTTCACTTCATATTAATACCTTAAGGAAAGGCATGAACCCTTTTCCTTTCCATCTAGGAATAAATAGTAGGGTAGATTGTGTTTGTTATCCTTGGCAAAGTAACCAGTGTAGGAGAAGGAAAAACTCTGAATTCAAAACTCAAGAACTGCTTAGTCAGAAGAATCTATGACACATTGTGCATAATTCTTTTTATCAGCTCATCCCAAAAGTGTGGCTTGTCCTATACAAGTTTTCATCAATATAAACAAATTGTCTGTATATTTAGTTAGGAGTCCCCATGGCATAGTGGCTAAAGTGCTTGACTATGATACCATAGTAAACAAGTTCAAACTGCAGTCATGCTATTACATTCATTTTCAGAAAGGTATAAACCTCCTTGTCCTCCTGGCTATGAGTTAGATAGTATTACTACTGTTTTGCTACAAGTATTGCTTTAGCATTAAATAACCCATGAAAGATGATATACCATTAAACAAAGAAACCAAGCTAAGTAGCCTTGTGGTTTACATTTGTACCTCATGTGCAATGGGAAAGCTACTTCCCCTATTTATATCATCTTTATTTTATCAGAAAAATTGCAACAGAAGAATACTAACACTACATTTTTTTTAGTATATTGAGTGGTATAATAGTTTGATTCTGACCAAAATAATAGTTTGGAGGTGCCCGTGGTGTAATGGTCATCATCGTAGAAAATGGACACGGCGACACGAGTTCAAATCCTGGACAAGGCTGATTGCATTTCACATAGCACTAATACCCTTGGGAAAGGTATGAATCCAATTATTCACCCTCCAGCTATGGGTAAATAGTAGGACAGACTGGGTTATTCAGCCTTGGTGAGGAAACTAGTTTAGGAGAAGGAATACGCTGAATTCAAACCTGTTAAACTCCGCTTAAAAATTGACCTTGCATCATATCCTGCCCAAGCAGAGGGGTTTGGTAAATATAATAATAGTTTAATTCTCACTGGGTGCTCTATTCTACTTGCCTTGAGCCAAATTAGGCTCTGCCCAGTAAATGATGGCACTTTGTGTAGTGTGATGGTTATTGAGATAGTCTTGCAGACCACTGCTTGTGGGTTTGATTCTCACAGGGTACACCATAATTTTGACCTTGTACCAAACTAAAAGCTTATCAAATGACTATGTGCTGAGCATAATGGTTATCATCATAGGAAATGGAATCAGTGACCTTTGTTCAAATCCTGGATAATGCTGTTTGCATTTTATTTTTCACTAATACCTTGGAGAAAGATATGAATTCATCTGTTTTTCCCTCGGCTGGTAAATAGAAAAACAGACTGAGTAAGGCAACCAGTCTCCACCTAAAAATTGGAGGGAGTCTCAGTGGTGTTGTGATTAATGTGCTGGACTTCAACATCATAGTAAGCAGGTTCAAATTCCAGTCACACTGCTATGTTCACTTTTGGACTAATACCCTTCGGAAAGGCAGGAACTCCAATATACTCCCAGCTACAGGTTAAATATTAACCCTACTGTTCTTCTACAAGGATGGCTTTGGCATTAAATAATCCACAAAGGTTGATTTGTTATGAAACAAAGAAATCAACTGAGTCCACTAAAATGTTGACTTTGTGCCACATCTTGCTAATAGTAGAGGGGTCGGGTAAATATATACCTGTGCATTACTTTAATAATTAGAATTTCTTAAAAAGAATGACATGGCTTGGTCAATCTTAAAGCATTAGTTCCTGTAAAATCACTGACGTTAAGCATCAAATAGCTTGCTTTGTACTTGAATAGTCGACCATTTATTAACTACCTATAGGCAACCTAAGACTCATGTGCCAGACTAAGGAAAGCTTTAGTTAATAACAAACACAATAAAGAATGATTCTAATCTACAATTTAGCTACTGGCTTTGATTGTTTTTTTTGGGTTTTTTGTGCAGTAGACTCATATGTGCATCAGAGCAAACCAGTAATGTCCCACAAGATGAACATGTTTTGCATGTAGCAGTAAATGTGTGACACAAAATGTTCCCTTATGGGCTAAGGGAGCTTCTCTTCTTGCAGAGTATCTTCAACAATAATTAGCAGGATGCCATCTTGCTGTAAGATATAACTAATCATACAGAATTAAAATTTTCCAAAACCTCAGTAAATTTAAAAGCAAAGAGAGAAATAAAAGTAGGTGATGTGACCTTACTGAAATATTTGTGCAAAATGATGAGATGGGAGGCTTTAGGTAATGGAAATATCTGCTATCATATCTTTCAATCTTCTTTTGACTTTAGGTGTATAATAGAATTTGATTTGTTTGCGTTCACAAAAGCAACAGAAATTGTTCTTTATTCTTCTCTGAAATCAGCTGCTGTATTTTCCATTCTCAAACGTTAATGTCCATATCCGTGTATTTCATTCTCTGAATTATCAGAAATACGCTCTTTGCAACACTTCTGTCTGTCTCTTGCCTTTATTTGTATTCCTGCAAGTTTCACTGTTTCGGGCCTTCTGAGCTTCCCAAGGTGTCTCTCTCTGTCTTTTTGAAGTTCACTCACTTTTTTATCTTTCTGTTTGAAGTCTACCCAGTGTGTGTCTCTTTCTCCCAAGTGTGTCTCTTTGATGCCAACCCACTATTTTTCTATGTCCCTTTTGGTCTATCTGAAGTCATTTTTTCCTCTTCTGTATGTTTCCCTCTGGCTGTTTTCGGACCTCCTACCGTCTGTCTCTTTCTTTTCTGTTTTGGATCATCCTACGGATTCTTTTGTTTTTGTCTCACCATTTCTTCTCTATTCCTACTCTCCTGATTGGTCCTCTATCTGTTTATTTTTTCTCACATGGTTTGTTCATTCTTGATAATATATCTCAAAATAATTTGTGAGAATGAAAACTCTCGAGTTAAAAACGAATTTGGAAAATGAGGAAAACAGATAAAAAGAAAGGAGAGCAAATTGTGTACATTAATTGAATGCAAAGAATGTTTAGATGTATTTAAAGTTTTACCACAAAATAACATTTGTATTATGCAAATTCTATTTTCTGCAAACAAAATTATAAGTGTATTTTTAAAATATTTTATTTTTGTTTTTTAATCTTTATTAATACTTTGGCTAAGTTTATTTGTTTTTTGTCAACAGCCAGAGAGATCAGATTTTCATACTGTCACTAATCTGTCAATAGCAGTGCAAGATTTACCTATATTTACGTTGACATCACTTTCAGTAGATAAGATACTGCTTCCAAGACATATGAATTGGTCTATTAGTTTCAGAGGCTTGCCATTTAATGAAGAAATTGGCTTGATCAGGTGGATTTGCAAGAAGTGCTAGATCATCTGTGTAATTAAATCATTTTTGTTATTTTCTGTTATTTTTATTGCTTTGTTGCACTTACTGTTTGTAAACATTTAATGTAAATTTTTAATCAAGTTAACTGATTGTAAAATCAAAATTGTGTGTTTACCACCCTTGTCTTAGTTTTGGTTTCTTTGGTTTCATGGCATATCAATCTTTTCGGGTCATTTAATGCCAAATACATCCTTGTAGAAGAACAGCAATGATACTATCTAATCTATAGCTGGAGGGATAATGGGATTCATACGTTTCCTAAGGGCATTAATCTTAAGTTGAATGTAATAGCCTGTGCACAATAAGGAAATTTCTACATACTTTCCTTTAGTCCCTCTTTTTGTAACTCATTTCATTACATATTCTCCTTTCTATTCAATTTGCTAGGGTAACAAAATATCTTGTTGATTCTATGTAATTGTTCTTATATCTATTTTTCAGGAAGCAACATTTTACCCCACTGATATTCCTCTATAATTGCATAGAAAATGAGTTTTTTTAAAAATATTTGTCTTGCTTTCTGTGTCTGTTTTGGGGATTTTTTAGGAGTGTGTGTGTGTATATATATATATATATATATATATATATATATATATATATACACACACACAGTAAAGTGCCTTACATGGTTAATAAGTTTGGTTCTCACTGAGTGTCCTACACTTCTGGCCTGTTAAACCAGGTTAAGCTTAATAAATTACTATATATATATATATATATATATATATATATATGTATATAGCGAGGAGCAATTTTGCATTACTTGACAGAGAAATGGCACCTACTGGTTCTTTACAGTACTTTAATTCTTGAATTATTTTTTGATAGGATTGGATGGATTTGGTGGACACTAAAAAGATTACAAATACTAGGTTGTAGGTTTGAGCATTTGAGCTGCAGATAGCCACATTCTATGTTCCAAGTTCTTCACTGTTCACACTGGTCAATGTAAAAAACACCAACACTAGCAGCCATCACACCCGATCAGACATTCTACTTGGTGTACAATATTTGGCAACAAGTCTAATATGATCCAGTTATTTCTGTCTTCCTGTTATAAAGGAATTTATAAATGCAAAATAGTTAATACATCTATTGTTGATCTCTATAGTTTTACTCACTCTGCCAAAATTTTATTCACTCCCCAGGTGTCTATATGAACCACTTTGAGAAGCCCAGTGCTTGGTGTACTATATTTGGCAACTAGTCTACATGATCCAGCGGTTTCTACTTCCCTGTTATAAAGGGATTTATAAATACAAATTAGCTGTGGACCCTTATACTTTTATTCATTCTGCCAAAATTGTATTTACCTCTTGGTGTTTATGTGGACCCCTTTGAGTAACACCGATTTGTATTGAGGTATCATTTTACTGCTATTTTTCCTATCTCACTCTGTCTTGCAGTTATTTCAACTTGATAATTGTATTTTTCACAGTTTTATGGACTAGTTTTATATTGATTACTTATCTGCATTTTTTTATGGATTTCAAAACTTGAAACATATTAAGACCTCTTTCCTAACTTTTTTTTCATCAAAGCAAAAAATATTCCACACACTTTTGCTTTTACAATTTTTGGCAAGTGACTAGATTGTCTACAAAGAACATGGGCTTTTTTTCTCTTTATTTGAAGAAAGTTTGGTTTTCATAGAGAACTTGGAGAAAAAAAAATTTTCTTTTGCGTCTCTTTACCAGTTATACTCACAAGAAAAGTAGCTCCTAAAAGCAAGTTTCTATAAAAATGCAAATTTGTTATTAAAAATTTGTTTTGCTATTTACACTTAACATGGCAACTGTATTATTATTATTTTTGCTGGTTTTATAAAAGTACTTGTAAAGCTTGTTTGTAATTGGTTTCTGATTATAAGAAATAAGCAAGAAGTTAAATTGCAAGAGACAAAGTGAGGATTGTGGGTGCACTGAAAAGATAGAAGCATTGCTGCAATTTAAAATCAATTTAAAAGCCATTAGATTCTCTGTGTTTGGAGAGTGTGGATTTCTTTTTCTTTTTTTTTTAATTTAAAACTCGCTTAAAAGCTGCCTATAGCAAGCATTAAGCTTAATATCAGGTAACTAGTATAATACATGTAAGCTATAGGATCATTAATCTATGAATGTCTAGGTTCAAAATAAATACATCAGTCATTATCAACTTAGCTTTGTTTAGTATGGACCATAGAAATAAGCCTGCTAATGGTACCAACTGTTACAGTGACTATTGAGCCGGCTCAATTCTGTTTAACTTCAGTGTTCTGTAAGTCATAGAATCTGTTAAGTTGGTAAGCCGAGAATAAAAGAGCATCAGTGGATTGGAATCTTTAAAAAGAAATAAGGAATGGGAAGAAGAGAAAGTGAAGTTGGTAAGAAATTGAAAGTAAAGAAGAAAGAAACAACACAAAATAATGCAGTGGGAGATGATTAAAGTGTATAAAATTATGTTAAGAGAAAAGTAAGTGAAAGAGGCAGAGATTAAGTTGTGTAGTCTACCTAATTTGTACTCATAAAAATGTCATGGATATATCTGAACTTATATATATATATATATATATAATTTTACATATATTTATTCCAGATTAGGTTGGCTGCAAAAAGGGGTGTTCCTGGTATGACACTAAGTGGTGCTCCTGCTGTTCTGAATATCCCTTCATTGCCATTACTCCCAGCTCCACTCTGATCCAGAGTGGTTGTACCTGTTAGGGTGCAATCTAGGGGTCAAATGGATCTGTTTGCAAATTATTAGTATTAGATAGGAATACTTAATATATACTCTGTGCCAAAAAACTTAAACTACAAAAAAGAGTGTGGATATAGATATACCCTATTCCCTTACCACTGAGCATAAAATAATCCCAGATGGCTTGACATGCATTTAAAATCAATTAATCAATCACTCTAGGTCAAGTAATTTATCATATAATAATACATGTCATTACTGTGTAATGAAACCAGGTTTCATGATTTATATACATGAGTTAGTTAGAAAGTAATTACCGATTTATATTTTCTTTTTTTTAAGTAGAGGAATTTTATTGTGAATTGAATCACCATGACCAGAAAAAATACGGCGAACACTTATGCATGGACAGCTGTTTCAAACTTATTAAGTCTCATCAGCTGTGTATACCATAATCTCCACTACTGGAGATCTATATCCTTGCCCTTGGGGTTATGATAAATATGCAGATGCGTTTTTCCAATCCTCTTGGGAGGACATGGCCCTGGAGGTTACCATGTCCTCTGTAAAGTGTACAGATATAACTTGCAAGATGCATTCAGGTTAATTGGCTGTGCAATCACTATGACTGATTGGTTTGGCATCACTTGTGTGTGATATGGACAGAGTTTCAGTTCTGCAACCTGTGGTCGCTGGTTCAATCTCCAGTGGTGGAGATTACCAAAGACTCAAAAAATAGTACTTGATGCCTCCTTGCTTAACACTCATTATAAGGTACGAAACAAGGGTAAAATGGAGCAATCCAGGGAATGGAGTAGCGCCCTCCCCTACACCTTGGGGTAGTACCTATTGAAAAGGGAGCCTTTTGGTCCCCCTCGACTATGGTCGCCAACTTTATTTCATTTTAATTGTGTGCAAACAAATGAGTTCTTTCTGATTTAAAAATGTTTCCTACAAACTATTTGCTTTGAAATCATTTAACTGTGTGCAAACAAATGATTGGTTTGTTTGGTTTTATGGCATATCAACCTTTATAGGTTATTTAACACCAAATCCATTTTTATGTAAATAATCTGTTCTATTGAAAACAGTTCAGTTTAGCATAAGTACACAGATTAATTGTCAAAAACATTTCCATTTCAAACTATTCAAGCAGTCATATGTAATAATTCAGTTAAGTGTAAATACAGTTTTAAAGTCGAAAAACAGTTCTATTTGAAAATAATTCAGTTAAGCATAAACACGCAGTTTAAGTGTAAGTATGGTTTAATTGTCAAAAACGTTTCTATTTCAAGCTATTCGTTTACTCAATTCATTTTAACATAAGTATGCTGTTAGTTCTATTTAACTCTATTAACTACCACTCCGGGCCAAAGTGGACCTGGGAGCGATGGCAATGAAGGGGTACTTCGCATTCCCCAAAGCTCCAGCATTGCTGGAACCTCAACATCTGATTGATTAGTGTCATATCCAGAACATTCATTGGCGGGGGGTCTTACCCCTCTGCAGAGAAGCAGTCGGTGTATTCTACAGCCCCAGCCGACTGGGCATGCAAACAAATGAGTAATGTTGAATAGTAATACTTGAAACCCTTTGACTGTATGAAAAAATTAAATTATTAGTATTACATTGCAACACTGGAAACCCTTTGACTGTGTGAAAAGGAATGAATAATGTTCAATTGAATAATTAGAGTTAATAAGTAATACTTTAAACCATTTAATTGTGTGCAAACAAATTAGCTCTAACTTTTGAAAAATGGAATTACCTTCAAAGTATTTATTTATTAATCATATATGTATAACCATTTAAGCATGTGCAAAAAAATGACTGATATTAAATTAAATTGTTAGTATTAAATAGCAATACTTAAAACCCTTTAACTGGGTGCAAATAAATGATTGATATTAAAAAGAATTATTCATATTATATAGGAATACTTGAAATCTTATCTTTGTTAGGTTTCTTTGTTTGATAACATATCAACCTTTGGCTTTGGCATTAAATAACCTACATTCTCCTAGAAGAACAATAGTGGTACCATTTAACCCATAGCTAAGAGGATAAAGTGGTTCATACTTTTTCCAAGGGTATTTGTCTGAAAGTGAACGTAATAGCATGACTGGAGTTCAAACTTGCTTACTATGATTTTGCAGTCCATTGCTTTTTCCATTACACCACAAAGACACCCCCTTTTTATCTTTGTAACAAATATTAAATATATCCATTAGTATAAGATTGCAATACTTGAAACGATTTAACTGTATGCAAAGAATTAAGTTTTGACTTGTTTAAAAATGTTACCAACAAACTCTTCATATATTATATACAGTTGATATATGTATAAACAGAATTTGGCATTTAATAACCAACTAGATTTGATATGCCATAAACCCTAACCAACTACACTTTTTCTGCATCTCTCTTTCTCATTTTCTCTGAACTCTTTCTTCCCTGTTCTTGTTATTTTCTCACTTCCCAGTTTCTCTATTTCTTCCCCTCTCTTTCTTAGCTTTGCTTTCTTTCTCTAGCTGCTTTTTCTGCTATTTTGCTGCTTTTTTTCTTCCCTCCTCTCTCTTTCCCCTTTTTCTGATTTTTCTCTTTCTATCCCCCTTCTGCTATTAAATGCAATCAAATACATGACTGCATTGATTTATCAATACAATGATAAGAGGCCACAATTGTTATCTGTTATTCTCTTGTCAATCAGCTTTATGCAAAAAACATTCTTGTCTGCCCAATGGTAAACCTTGTAATTCTTCAGGCTTTTCAAAAGGCAAGAGAATTGTGTATATTTTCCTATGAATTTCAAATAGAATATTTCCTTTGTCTTCTTTCATTCACACCATTTTGAAAGCCAAATGAAATTCTATTTCTACACAGGAAGGGCCTTATTTCCTAGAACATGCATATTTTTCTTGTTGTTGCTGTTGTTCTAAGAGAAAATTCTGAATCTTAAATCTTTTCTTAATAAAAAGCTTTTTGCTTAAATCTTTCCTTCATTTAAGTGAATGTGTTCTTCTTTGATCATCAAAGAAAAGATAGGATTTTGAAGAAGATCAAATAATGGATTTATTTACCCATTGATTGATTTGAATATAATTGATCTGCCTCTTTCAAAATATATTTTGATATAAGAGCTTCTTTGTGTGTACATATATCAGATTATTTAGAAATTGTCAATAGGGAAATATTTTTAATATCCTTCTGAATATCCTGTTTGTTGAATTTTGGCACAAGGCCATATGTCTTGGGGAAATAGTAACAATTAATGATTTAGAGGCCTGATTAGCACAATGGTTATCATCATAAGAAATGGAATCAGCAGTCTGAGTTCAAATCCTGGATGAGGTTGTTTACATTTCACTCCACACTTATGAGCCCATCCTTTCTCCCTCTTACAGTAAATAGGCAGATTAAGTTCTTTAGACTTGGTTAGGCAACCAGTCTGAGAGAATAAAAACTCCAAATACAAGCCATCTATATTCTGCTTAAAAATTAGCCAAGTATCACTTACTGCCTATGGCAGAGGGGTTGGGTAAATACAAATAATTAATGTCTTGTAAGATTAGTACATTAACTACTGCACCTTTCTTAGTTGTCATAGTGCCAAATGGATCTGATGATCAGTTCAAATCCTGTTTGCATTTCAAATGGCACTAATACTCTTGGAGAAAATGTGAAGTCAAGTATTCTCTCCCTGGCTATGGATAAATTGGGAAAACTGGGTTCTTTAAATTCAGTTTTTGACTGCTGGTCGAGAAGAAAGAAACTCTGAATGAGAACCAGTTGTACTTCATTTGAATATTGATCTTGTGTCACATTTAGCTCATGACAGTGGGGTCAAGGTAAATGCAAACAACACTTATGAAGAGAATGATTATTTTTTATGTTGATGTTATTTTGATTTTCTTTATTTTAATTCTCCTTCTCTCACAAACTCTCTCTTACTTTAATAAATATATTCTAGCAACTATTCAATAATGTCAATTTAATTACCAATGAAGGCTTATATTCCTTTTCAACCTCCATCCTTGTCAACCTGTCCCATGTACATTTCATAGAAATGAGTCTTTACTATAGTCTTTTTCTCTTTCTTTTCCCTGAAAGTTTCCTTCCCTCCCTCTCTCTTTCTTTCTTTATTGTTCATGTGCCACTTAGCCTGCCTGATTCATTCCCTTCATCAAATGGTGTTCAGATATGAGAAGTTCACATTTTTGCTCTATTTTAATCAGTTTGGTAAGAGTCTCATTGGCAAGGTTTAGAATACTCTAAATGCATCCCTTGCAGAGGGGTAAGACCTTCTCCCAAAAGGGGTGTCCTGGGTATGACACTAAACTGCATCTGGTGGTGAGTCCCCAGTTCGGGAGTTCCAACAAGTGTAGAGTATCCCTTCATTGCCATTACTCCCAAGTCCACTCTGACCTGTAGTGTCCTATCTATGGATCAAATAAATCTGATTGAAAAATATTAGTATTGGATAGGAATACTTGATAGTATATAACTGTGAATAAATTATTCATATTACGAGTAGTTAATAGAAGCTCTAATTGTTTAAGAATTATTATCAATTACTTGTAATCATTTGTGTGCAAACAAATGATTATTACTATAATTATTATCAAATAGAAATAGATATTTGAAACAATAAATTGTTTGTTTTGGTTATGTCTAATAGCATATTCACCCTTGTGGGTTGTTTAATGTTAGATCCTGTTTATATATGATTTCTAAACAAATAGTTAGATAACATTTTTAAATGAACAATAGCTTATATGCTTATGTAGAGTAAAATGGTTTCAAATATTGCTACTTATTGTTTGCGTACAGTTAAATGGTTGCTATTTTACTCTTATAATCCCATTTAATATCAGTAACAATCACTAGAAAAGGTTTCAAGTATTGCTCTCTAACACGAATGATTAATCACTTCTTTGCCCACAATAAAATGGTTCCAAGAATTGCTATGTAATACTGATTATTCAATTTAACATTGCTCATTTGTTTTCACACAGTTAAGTGGTTTCAAGTTTGGTAAATAATTAGATATTTCTATTTGACCCATAGATGGGACCAAAATAGGTACTACCACTTCAAGTTAGTGTGGACCTGGGAGTAATGGTAATGAAAGGGTACTCCACATTCCCCAATATTCCAGGACTGGAGCCTCATCATCAAATGGTTTAGTTTTATAACCAGGCCACTTATTGTTGGGGAGTTTTACCCCTCTGCAGAGAGGCAGTCAACATATTCTACAGCATAAAGTTAGCGACCATAGTCGAGGGTGACCCGAAGGCTCCCTTTTCGATAGCTACTACACCAAGGTGTAGGGGAGGGCGCTACTCCATTCCCTGGATTGCTCCACTTTACCCTTGAACCGTACCTTATAATGCTGAGTGTTAAGCAAGGTGGTATCAAGTTCCATTTTTAAAGTCTTTGGTATGACTCGACCTGGGATTGAACCCAGGTCTCCCGGGCCATGTCTATAAAATATTGGTATCAAATTAGGGTTAGGAATACGTGAAACCATACAACTGTGTACAAATTGTTTATATTAATATTACTATCATATAACTGTGTGTAATAAGAATTTCTTACAAAACAACTATGCAAAGAATGTAAATATAAACAATGTTACCCCTGGCATAGAATAACCCCAGACAGGTTGACATTGAAATCAATCAATCCAGAAAATTGTTGTCAACCAGAATGGGGAACATATTCTATAGACTCCTTTTAATCCCAAAATAGCTTGTACAACTGAAAAACAAATGCCTCAGAGAAAACTTAAATAAATACCGTCTTAAGTTAAATTATTCTGTCTGTCTGTTCTGAAGATTGACAAGTATTTGATCTTGTCTTTCATTTTCATAATGCACTTAACCAAACAAACTTATTCCTTTGGCATAGTTGTTAATGTGCTGGACTATGACATCATTGTGAGTGAGTTCAAACTCCAGGTGCACTATTACATTCACTTTCAGACTAATACTCTTGGCAAAGATATGAACCCCTTGTTACCCAAGCTATGGGTTAAATATTACCACTGTTCTTCTACAAGGATGGCTTTGGTGTTAAATAACCTATGAAAGTTTAAATGCCATCAAACTTAGAAAAGGGAAACATTGGTAATAATCCAAGATTTCCCAGAGAAGAAAACAGGAAATGTGTGCCTTTACTCGAGTTCAAAATCAATATTGATCAAACTGATTTTCAATTAGGGTTACCAACCTGAAAAAAATAAATAAAAATTGATCTTATTTTCTTGACCAACTTTGTATGTATTATTCTTATCAATAAAGTATTTCAGATATGCCACATCAATTATCAATGATTGGTTTTTCTTTAATAATATCAGTTCTCTCTCTGACTGCCATATCTTTGGGAAAGTCAACTGCCATCAGTGTAACTAAATCATATTATTACATCACCTTTCACCTTATTTGCAATCTGGCCAATATTTATATCGCCTTTAGTCATTTGCTACACAAAACCTGGATAGCTTCCAGACCAAGTCGATCATATACCGATAATATTTGTACCTTTCTGTGGCCTGTCTCTGATCCAATTGTCCCAACAACTGACTAATCAACTTTCCATGATGTCTTGTGACATTATTCAGCACCTAACCATCTATATTGCAATGTCTTCCTTCAACTTTTGTTTATAGGCTTTGAAGACTTGCCAAATTAAATCAGATGTACTGAAATAATACTTGTAATTTTTCTTCACAAAAATTATTTACCTGTAGTACCTGTTAGGTTCCGATCTTTGGGTCAAATTAGTATGATAATCATTCAATAAATAAGTGTTGGGTTAGGTACATTATAAGGAAATTGTAATGTAAAAAGCTTTTTTATGATTAGGCTATGGACTTAATGATGTATCAACAAGGATCATTCAATAAATAATAGGATTTTTTTTTAGAATTTTTTTGTATGAACGTAAACTCTGCATTGTTTGGAATTTATTTTAATCTAGCCGAAATATTTATTTTGAGATGGCAAATCAAACAGGGCTTTAGGCTTAAATAGAGATCTGTCATCAAATTTTCAGTGGCCAACAAGTGCAAACCATATGAAATATATAGAAGAATGGGTGATGTGTACTGAAAGGTAAGTTTTAGTCAAAAAATGTTTACAAATAGTCTATGCATGAGTTTGCCATTATTAGACTGAGTCGAAGAGACAGTTCATGGGGTGGAAACACACCAACTCTCCAGTAAAGAAAAAGTTCTAAAGAAGGTGACACTAAGTCTTCTGGGACATAAAATTGATTTCCTTGAAAAAGATGTAACTATAAACAATGCTTCCAATTGCCAAGGACCGGTAGACTGGGACTGCAGAATACATTGATGGCATCTCTGCAGAGATGTAAAACTCCTCCAACAAGCATTCTGGATATGACACTAAACAATCTGGTGAACCTCCAGTAATGCTGGTGCTTTGGGAAATATGGAGTATCCCTTTATTGCCATCACTCCCAGGTCCCCTCAGGGCCGGTGTAGTAGTATCTGATAGGATTCTATCGATGTGTTAAATAGAACTAAACAGTGTACTTATGCTAAACTGAATTGTTTGAAATAGAACTGTTTTTGACATTTAAAATCTGTACTTATGCTAAACTGAATTGTTTGAAATGGAACTGTTTATATGAATAAAAATGGATTTGGCATTAAATAACCTATAATGGTTGATATGCAATAAAACCAAGCTAAACCAATCCCATTGCCAACTTCTTTGGCAAAATTTACCTTATTTAGTGAATGACCTTTGTACTAGATAGGAATACTTGATACTGTATAATTATGCAAAAATTATAAGTATTAGATAAGAAATAATTGAAGACATGAAACATTTGTATTAGTTATAATTGTTTACAAATTATTATTATAGCAACTACTTTGACAACTTAAAACCATATAAATACTAGGAAAAATTTTAACTTCGACATTAAATAACTAAACAAATGTAAGTAAAGTCAACCTACCAACATTTCATATGCCTTACCTCTCTAACTTTATATCATCTATTCATGTATCAAACACAATGTGATCTATATGGGTCACTCAACTTGCATGAGGGTAATGAAAAATTGTGTTGTAACAGTAATTTAAAAATTCAAATATATCCATAATATCGATGTTTCTCAGCTGATGATTACATTTTACAAATGTAACATTTCTGAAATCTGGTTGTTTGTCATATTTTAGGATAGGGGAAAAAGAATTCCTTGGTATCAACTCTCTCCTGTGTAAGCATTTATCATCCAGTTAGTAGTACTTGGTTACGAGGGAGAATCTCTGGGGGTCTCATATATTGTAATAGTTTGCAAGTTAGGCTAGCAGATCATTGTTAGTGAGTTCAATTCTTACCAAGTGCTCTATATGTCTGGCCTTGTGGCAGCCTGAGTTAAGCTTATTAAATAACAATTGGGTCTTTCTCATAGTTTAATGGTCTGCAAGCATAGCTTGCAAACCATTGTTAATGAGTTCAGTTCTCATATAACGGCATAATTTGAGTGATCTGGTGGGGATAGGTGCTTTCAACATGGCTTGATTATAATTCATTGTAAGGGATTGTTAATGGCCCGGAAGGAATATAAATTTTACTGGTCTATGAGAGCTGTTATTTCTTGTGTAAATTATCAAACTATTTGTTCCACAAATGAATTTCTATAAATTCTGCTTGTCATAATGTTTTCACCATTTCTAAGCACAGATAAGTTGTATGTTCAACTCTGGTCACTTTAATGTAAAAATGAACTTATTGGTCAGTGTCATATGGAATTATTCAGTGAATGTTGTCCTATTTTTGATAACTATAGTAATCTCTTGCTTTAGCCTGCCATAACTTCTGGTCTAAGCCTTGGTCAATAATCTAAGAAAGGATTAAGATTTGGATTTAGATCATATCTCCATAATCCACCTTTAACCAACTTGATCATCTTCTCTAACCATCCATTTTCTTCTCTCTTCTCAATTTCAAATTTTTATTTTTCTGGATTCTTTTAAAAGGTTGAAATTCTCTTTAAAGTGTATATCTCTGTTTAGTAGATTTTATATAATCTTTGATTCTCTTATCAATTTTTACTACCTTATTAGGTGTGGCTGTAGATTACACCGACTGCACTTCTCCAGAAAGTTATGACCCCACCCCCATAAGTATCCTGAATATGATACTAAACTGCATCTAATTATGAGGAGTAAGACTCCTCCAATGAATGTCCTGGATATCACTCTAAATCTGATGGTGAGGCTCCAGTAATGCTGGAGCTTTGGGGAATGTGGAGTACTCCTTCATTGCCATCGCTCCCTGGTCCACTTTGGCCCGGAATGGTAACACCTGATAGGGTCCGATCTATGGGTCAAATAGAACTAAGTAACGTGCTTGTGCTAAATTGAATTGTTTGAAACAGAACTTTTTATACGTATAAAAATAGATTTGGCATTAAATAACATACAATGGTTGATATGCCATAAAACCTAATCAAACCCTGACCTCTAGGCATAAGATAACTTTAAGAGGAATTGAAATGTCATTAGAATCACTTAATCATATCTGCATATGATGGTGAGGCTCAAGTTCTGTAGATGTGGAGAATGTATTTAACATCCCCCTTCTCTACGAGTAGGATGCAACACAGTCTATTTTTTAAGTGGAGTTTAACGACTTTGAATTCAGAATTTTCCTTCTCCTAGACTGGTAGCAATACCAAAGTTAAAGAACCTTGTCTTCCCAACTTTTACCCATTGTTGTAGTGAGAATAATTGGATTCATACCTTTCACAAAGGTATTAATGCCATGTGAAATGCAAACAGTGTCATTCAGGATTTGAACTTGGGTCACTGCGTCCCTTTCCAATGATGGCCCAGCCGGCTGCAGAATGTACCAACTGCATCTCTGCAAAAGGCTAAGACTCCTCCAATGAATCTCCTGGACATGACACTAAACAATCTGATGGTGAGGCTCCAGCAATGCTGGAGCTTTGGAAAATGCAGATTACCCTTTTAATGTCTTCACTCCCTAGTCCACTCAGTCCCAGAGTGGTAGCACCTGATAAGTTCCAATCTATAAGCCAAATAGAACTAAACTCTATGTTTGTGCTAAACTGAATTGTTGGAAATGAAACTGTTTTGATATCTAAACTGCGTACTTGTGCTAAACTGAACCATTTTAAAATTTAACTGTATGTAAATAAATGATTGATGTTTTATTGAATTGTTCATGATACAGAGCAATACTTGGAACCATTTAATTTTGTTGACTAAACTGGATCGTTTGAAATAGAACTGTTTTTGACCTTTAAATTGCTTACTTATGCTAAACTGAATTGTTTAAAATAGAACTGGTTTTGACATTTAAACTGTGTACTTATGCTAAACTGAATTGTTTGAAATAGAACTGTTTATTGTATAAAAATGGATTTGGCATAACTTACAATGGTTGATATGCCATAAAAAAAATAAAAAGTTTTATCAAAATTACTTGATTCAGCATTGAATGACCCCAGAAGGGTTGATATCCCGTAAAACAAAACAACTAACAAACCTTTCCTTTGATGATAACCATTACACCATAATCACCTCCAGGAGAGTGTGAAGTACTCCTTCATTGTCATTACTTCTTGATCCACACAGACCTGGAGTGGTAGTACTAATTCAGGTCCCATCTGTGGATCAAATAGATCTGTTTAAGAATTATTTGTATTAGATAGGACCATGAGCAAAAACAAACCTCTGAAGAAACAACTACATAAAAAATCACCTCTATGCATAAAATAGCCAAAGACAAGTTGACTTGCTGTTAAAGTCAACATATCAACCATATCTTATTTAGGGTGAATTTGGTACTGACCTCCAAGAAAAATTAGTTACATCATTTTATGATGTTGTTTCTAATCCTGTCGGGGAATGGTAGAGCCATGTGGCAATATTACCAACACTTATCAAGTTAGCCCTTTTCCACTTTTGTATCCCTTCCATATACTGTTTGTTCATGGAAAAATATGAGTATTTCTTTACTACTTCATGTATTCTTTCTTTTAATACCATTGGTATGTATTGTATATCTTAAATGTTTGATGTTCTTGTATATATCAATGAGTTTATTTTGTTTTCCTTTGATAAGAGATCCTTGAGATGTTGAAACAGGCCCATGGCAATAAAGCAATGAGCCTAGCCTGGCGTTATGATGAGTGTAACTCATGCTTTAAGACTGCCAGAATATCTCCAGAGGATTAGAAGAGGTCAGAGTGACTCTGAGTGAGCACTAGCTTGACAAATGTCAAAAAGGGAACAAATTATGCATCAAAATCTCTAGATTTTCATCAATGAACTTGGTGCTCATTTTAATCTGCCATTTGGATCAGTGTAGGTACAAAGGCAATTGAATCCAGCAGAATGACAGTGCAGTCGCTTGTTCCCCCAACCAAATCACCAGATTCCACTTCCTGTGACTTTCATTTTCTTGAAATAAAGTTCAACCACAAGGGTCAAAGTTTTGGGAAAATAGAAAAGTCATTTTGAATTCTATACAGTATTTATCATGCTTAAAAGAATATTTTCAGAAAGAAGTACAGATGTTAGTGTATTGCAACACAAAATGACAATTTCAAAGTGTGTGTGGCTGTACATTTACTCTTATTAGCTGGATTAAAAGGAAGATTACAAAGGCATGATGTTGTAATAAATCAAAAAATTATAAAAGCCAAATTTAAATAAATAAAAATTTTCCTAGAAGTCTTTGAAGATTCTGTGGTGACTTTCACATGTCATTCAGTGAAGTGGCCATTTGTAAAGCGAGAAGTGCATATGCACAGGTTCAAGTCTTTATGTTACAGTCTAATTTAAACATGCAAGGCATGAGTTATTGTGTACATAAGTGATATGGCATTTGGTTTTATTAACATCAGTTGGGAGAGAACCAGAATGAGAATGACATTCAGTTGAAACATCAAGAGCAGAACTTTAAGAAAAAAGAAAGAAAAAGTTCTGTCTGACTTTGTGGATGAGAGAGAAGGAAAACAATCTCAACTTAGGAAATGCAGTTTTAAAGAACAGTCTACTCTGCTATTTACCCATAGCTGGTGGGGGCAGAAATTCATGCCTTTCTCAAGAGCATTAGCATGAAGTAAAATCCAAACAGTCTTTACCAGGATTTAAACTTGGGTACTTAATTTGTTTTTTTTTGTTGAATGGTATATCAACTTTCATGGGTTATTTAATGCCAATAGCACCCTTGTACAAGAACAATACGGGTATTATTTAACACATTACTGGCTTGATTCATACCTTTCCCAAGGGTATTAATCTGAAAGTGAATGTAATAGCTTAATTGCAGTTTGAACTAACTTACTATGATGTTGCAATCTAGTAAATTAACTCCTATGTTATGGGGACTCTCCTCACGGTTTCTTGAGTCTATTTCTTGTAACAATAATACTTATGCTATGTGCACTTTCTACCTATTTAAAAGTTGGTTATTGATACATTGGTTTAAAATTAACTTTGCTAGATTTGGCAGTTAAGATTAGCTTCACTGTCATAAATTTGTAGCTTTACCTCTGGACTATACTTGCAAGTGATTATTCAACATTTATACAATGGCTGTTATTCTTTTTCAAACCCCAGTGCTACCAAAAACAACCACCTCCCCTACAAAAAGTAAATTTGTCTATTTCAAATTATTTTCCAGTGTGATTTTTCTAATATTGATTGTGCTCCATTCTTAGTGTTTATTAAAAATGAAAAATATTTGCATATTTGTTTGTTTGGTGGTGGTCAGGGGGAGGTAAATGCTTATACTAGGTATGGGTAGGAACAGTGAACAAGGGTGTGTGTACACAATGAAAGATAATGAGGCAAATATATTACGATGGTGTTATAATGTAAGCTAAAAGAGTGTTGAAATATTGGACACGTGTTACTCTTTTCATAATAACATCATTTATTTGTTGTTGTTTTTTTCTTTTTGAAAAGGAAATTTATTGGCTATTTTAATTTATTTGTGGTTAGAATTTATTTTTTCATTTGACTTTTTCTACAATCTCTGATTTTTATTTTATTGACAACCAAATGTCAATCTGAAAATGAAATGAATTTTTTTCCTATTTAAGTTTGATTTTATATTAGAATTTAGAGAAAGTAGTTAACAGACTAACTTTAAATTCTATCCAGACAAATGTGTAAATATAAGAATGACAACAAATAAAAATAATGAATGAGATAAACTTAAACACAAGTGAACAAATAATGAATTGACATAATGTCAAAGATCTGTTTTGAATAGTAGACTCAAAACTAAAATTTGCTATGTCAAAGTTAATAAAACAAATTCTACTATGTGAACTAGAAAACAAAGAGCATTTTAAACATTCACAGAACAAATTCAAACTATTCAACAGCTATCATGTCAGATCCCATTTATAAGATAGCATTCAATTCTGATTTTCCAAGAGAAAGAAAAAGATCAAACTTATAAAATCAGTACAACATCATGAAAGAAAATGTGTGTCTCTCATCAAACACCTTGGATATAAAAAAAGTCAACTGAAATGAAAGTTAAAAAGAATGCTTTAACAATAAAATAATTTTTTTAGTTTGCCCAATATTTTAAGTGCTCTTAATCTTTTAAAGATACCATCTTATTTTTCTTGGTCATAGAAAACAAGCATAAATAGATTTGAGATAGAATTAATCAATATTTTTCATTTCTTGTTTGTAATTTTAGTATCCCACAAAAAATGATCTCACTCTTATTCTACATTGCATCTCATTAATTTTTGAAATTAAGTAAAAATTTCTCTCTAATTCATGACTCTTCATCAAAGTATAAAAATAAGATGGGACCAATCCATACTGAACATCAGCTTTCTCAACAGATACTGAGTGAGGGCAGCTTACATAACCCTTATTGGCATGATGTTTAGAGTGTTCGGCAATGGCCCGGGAGTCCTGGGTTCAATCCCAGGTTGAGTCATACCAAAGACTTAAAAAATAATACTTGATGCCTCCATGCTTAACACTCAACAATATAAGTTAGGGATCAAGGATAAAGTTGAGCAATCCAGGAAAAAGAGTAGCACCCTCCCCTACTCCTCAGTATAGCAGCTATTAAAAAGGGAGCTTTCAAGTCACCCTCGACTAAGGTCACCAACTTTAGTACTAACTAAAAGGCACCACAAGCAGATAGATTTATTGGTATCCCCTGCATTTTTTCTCTCTCTTCTCTTTGCAACCAGGTATAACAACACATGCAACATATAGTGTATCTATTTTTAGCAGCATGCAGCTAAGCAACTCAAGGACCATGGATACACAATCAGCCAAACCATTCATAGAAGACTTCATGCAGCACAACAAATTAGTGCATGTGGCTATCATCAATTTAGCAGCTTGTTCAATGATATTTCCAAACATCAGTCCTGACAGCATAAATGTGCAACTCAGTGATTCTATAGGGCTCTTACTAACTACACTACATACCGCAAAAGGATCCCTCCCAAAAGTTTTATCTGGTCATTGATTCCCCTCTCTTCTCACGTAAACACATGCAGTGTAAGTGAGTTTACACTGTCATACACAATCATATCCCCTACACCAGCGCCATATACTGATCTCTCGTTCTGGCTGTATTGGCAATAACACCTAAAAGAGAATGTTTGTCTACACCACCAATTCAGCTGGAAAGAAACTTATCTACTCAAAGAATGTTTGTCCATGTCACCTTTTACAGCCTTTTCTTTTACTTCTCCTTCCCACCCAGCATGATCATGCACATATTATAGAAGCAATAAATTCATTCTAATGAAGCTACTTCTTCATTTTTGAAACTGTCACAATTTTAATACCAATGGATTTCATTCTAAATCATACTAATAGAAATATCTACTTTTAAATAAATACCCATGATTACCATTTGTTTAAACACTAAAACCTATGCTATCAGTTGAAAAACTAAAATGCCAGAGCTTACAACATATCAAATTAAAAAAAAGTGCTTTGTACAAAAATATATCATAGAGCAAATATAACGATGATATTATAAAAAAAAAACTTGAAGAAAATTTAAGTTTACCAAGTTCTAAATGATCAGATAAGTATTGTCAATCACAGACGCTTAGATGATTGACAAATAGTGAAACTGGGAGGGGTCTTTATTTTCATATCATAAATTTTGGTATAACACAGCTCCTGCATTATTTCCAAAATGAGTTCTTCCTCTTAAATCATTGTTGGGTGGAATTGCTGTTTACTATTAAACTTAATATAAACTATAAATAATGACTGTGATTATTCAAAGAAAGAGTGCTCAATGTACAGCTATTTAATATAAAATAACCTGCAGAGAAAAATATGTATTTTTAAAAAAAACAAGAAATATAGAAATGAATACTATTTGTAAATTTTTTGTTTTTTTAAACAAATATATATATAGATATATACCTCATCAATACCAAATTTTTTTTGTCGGTCTAAAAAGAGAAAAATGTCATTATCTTTAAGCAAGTCTGCAAAGATTTATATTTTTTGAATTATCTATTTTGTTCTTTCTTATATGTATTTCTACCTTTGTGGTATCTTCAGTGAATATTTGATAATTTTGGCTGATATAGTAGCTACTGTCCGGATGGGGTTTTCTGAGTTAGATTTTTTGATGGTGTTATTTATCTTTTCCTCTTTTTTATTGTTTTCTTTTTCCTTTTATAAGCATGTTTTTTGGGTTTTTTTTTCATTAATTAGACATTGGTATTTGATAGGACAAAGTTTATTGACTGGCCAAATCAGCAGACACCCAACAATACCTCCACTTCAGAAGTCACCATTACAAAAACTGCATAAAATCCATCCCTTACAAAATACCATTCAGCATATATGCCATAGACACTAAAAAAAACTCAGGAAAACTTGCCTTAAAGAGCTAATTACAACCCTCCAACACAAAGGTTACCAAATAACACTAATAAATAAGGGATTAAAATTAAAAGAAAAAATAGCTTTAGAAGAACTACAACAGCAATAAAACTTCTACCATCAGTTGTAAATATATATATATATATATATATATATGTGTGTGTGTGTGACAAATGAGTAGTGTTGAGCAATGGTCAGGGAGACTGGGGTTCAATTCTAGGTCAGGTCATTACAAAGACTCAAAATATGGTACTTGATGTCGCCTTGCATAACACTCAGCATGATAAGGTAAGGATCAAGGGGGGGGAACCAATCCAGAGAATGAAGTAGCGCCCTGCTCTACACCACAGTATGGTAGCCATTGAAAAGGAAGCCTTTGTGTCACCCTTGAATAAGGTCGCCAACATTACTTATATAAATACACTTATATATACTTTCATATTTCGTATAACATGAAATTTGTTCAATGGTAAACAGGGTTACATATCATGTATTGGAAGTGTTTTTACCAGTATAATTTTCTTCTACATATAGGTAGATATACATAAATACGAGATGCATATGATAAGTTTCAAGACTTTTTTCATTAAGGAGATTTTATTGATAGTACACACATAAGACTAGTCCCCTTCGAAATAATCTCCTCCAGCTGCAATCCACTTGTTGTAGCGCTCCAACAAATTCTGGAAGGCTCCATGGAAGTCCTTTTGTGTGAACGTGTCATTGACCTTCGTCAAAGCCTCTTTCATATTCTCAATTGTCTCATAACGACAGCCTCTGAACTTAGGGAATAACCAAAAGTCACAGAGAGCAAGGTCTGGATTATATCTTAATGCCCATCTTGGTCAAATAGTCTGTGAAAAAAATGCAGTGGTGGAGTGGTGCATTGTCCTGGTCGAAATGTCACTGACATGATTTGAAGAGTGCTGGCCTCTTGCGACAGAATCTCTTCCTGAACTCCCTAAAAACCAAAACATAGCAACCCTAACCCTAACCCTTTGGCCAAACAACTGTGGTGTATTGACTTCCTTACTCCTCCCACACCACTCATCATCCCTCACAGCATATATATATATATATATATATATATATATATATTTTGGCAGCATTTCTTAGTTAATACAAATTTCATTAAACATAATAGACATTTTATGTCTACATATTTTCTTCTGGATCCGTTCGAATTCCCGTATTACTTTTATCGTATTCGCGGGGAATTGATTTATGTATTGTCCATAGTTGTATGTATCCCTAGTACTTTCTGCCCGAATTTGGGCCATCATCAGGGGAGGATCTATTACAAAAGTGATGTAAGAGTGTCTTTACCGTTGAAGATTAGGGCGTTTGCTTTTAAATGGGTTTCTATAATTAGTGTCAGTAGCTAAAGACATTTAAGTTCATTAGCACTGGTTTGAAAATTAATTCTATTGAATGTCGGTTGCATGTTTCTAATATGTAGTGCTTCGAGAATCTGTAGTTTTTGTTTATTATTTTGATATTCTAATATTGTTGTGTTGTCGCTGAGAATTTTCCGTAATTGTGTTGTTGGGCATGAATGTTTTTTTTAAATGCTGATACAAGTTCAATAGCTCAGCATTTAAAAAAACATTCATGACCAACAAACCATTAAAAAAGAAAGAAAACTCTGAATCCAAACTTGCTTAAAAACACACTAAATATATTAGGATATACCAAATCCAAACAACACTTACATACATACATATATATATATATATATACAGAGAGAGAGAGACACACGCACATACATATATACATACACATAGGCACACACACACATTTCAAGATACACACACGTATATATATAAAACATTAACACACATATATATTTATTTATATATATATATATATATATATACATTCATATATGTCTATATATATGTACATATAAACATATATATACATACATACATATATATCTATATATATATATATATATATACATTAGCGTCCAAAACTAAGGGACAAAATTTTAAAACCTAATATTTGTTAGAAATAACAACTGTGAAAAGCTTAAATTTTGACAACTGGTAGTCGTTATCATCCATAATAACATACTAAAATTTGAATCATTTGCAAAGGATAGAAAAAGAATTATAACAATTATTTATTTATTTTCAAAATAGGATCGTCCAAAAGTAAGGGACAAAATTGAGAAACACAATGTAAACAGTATGCTATATTCAAATTTTTTTATTTCCTCTAAAGAATAAGTCTTACTTAGTCATTTGTAAACGTTGCATCAGCCGGCACCATGGCGAAACGCCAAAAACTTGATTACTTTGTGAGACAAGCTATTGTGAAGCTACACAAGGAAAAGCACACCATTAGAGAGATTTCAGAGAAAGTGAAACGTTCCAAGAGTGTTGTAGGCAGGGTTGTTAAATCCTACAATGATTCTGGCAAAATAGTTATTGCTTTTAAAACCGGCAGACCCCAGAAAACTTTGGCAAGAGAAGATCGAATAATGCAGCATATGTCATTAAAGGACTGTTTTAAGTCTTGCACAGAAATTAAAAGGGTTATGAATAGTACCTCATGTGTTAATGTGTCAAGACAGACTGTTTCTAGATGACTGCAAGAAATAAGTTTGTTTAATCGAACCCCAAGGAAGAAAACACTTGTTAGTTCGAAGAATAAGAAGAGATTAGAGTTTGTAAACAGGTATGTAATTTGGACATATGAAAATTGGGCAAAAGTATTTTTCAGTGATGAAAGCAAGTTTAATTTATTTGGAAATGATGGAAAAAACAATGTAAAGAGACATATTGGTGAAAGATAAAGTGCAAAGTGTACTAAGAAAACTGTCAAGTTTGGGGGCGGAAGTGTCATGGTATTTGGAATGTTTTCTAGCCAAGGTACAACGCCTCTTGTCTGGTTACAAACTCATGTAAACGCGCAGATCTATAAAAACATTGTTCAAGATCATGTTGTGCTAATCATACAGAATTCAGGTTTCGATAGGGCTACCTTTATACAAGATAATGCCCCATGTCACAAGGCAAAGGTGGTAATGAGTTACCTTAGCGAGCAAGATTTCGAAATTATGGATTGGCCACAGAAAAGTCCTGACTTAAATCCAATAGAAAATCTTTGGAAGACCTGAGGAGTGAAAGTTATGGAAAGAAATCCCACTAACACGAAGGATTTGTGGGTGAAGCTTCAAGAAGAATGGTCTAAAATTAGTATCAAGGATTTTCAAGAATTGATTCGTTCTTGTAGTCGAAGATGTGCAGCTGTCATTGAGAGCAAGGGCTCATTTACTAAATATTGATTGTACATGTATTTTTATTTTTTTTGGCTGTTTACATTGTGTTTCTCAATTTTGTCCCTTACTTTTGGACGTTCCAAATTTGAAAATAAATAAATAATTGTTATAATTCTTTTTCTATCCTTTGCAAATGATTCAAATTTTCGTATGTTATTATGGATGATAACAACTACCAGTTGTCAAAATTTAAGCTTTTCACAGTTGTTATTTCTAACAAATATTAGGTTTTAAAATTTTGTCCCTTAGTTTTGGATGCTACTATATATATATATATATATATATATATATATATTGACTGGTTTCGTTCCCAGCGTAAGGAACACTTCTGCTCTATTATTTTTTCACTGCCAGTTTGAAAATAATTTCATTCATGTTAATCCAATGTGAAATTTAATGAATTATGTCCACTCATTGAACATTTTATGTGTATGTTCTTCGATAAATATATATATATATATATATATATATATATATATATATTTGAACATATATAAGCATATATACATATGTGTATATGTATGTATATATATACATGTACTTGTTCATTTTCAGTATTTGTATATTTTTCTTCATATATAAATGTATGTTTTGATACATACACATATACCTATTCATCAGTGTGTGTGTGTGTGTGTCTTCATATATGCATACGTATAGTGGTTGGTCAAAATAATGGCAACACCAGGAAATTTCACACAAATTTATTTTAATAGGTTTTTCTGACTGCATCCCTCCTCTTATATCCAGCATTGTGCAGCTCCCTTTTTACAATTTTTGAGAAAATTAGCCTCTCAATTTTTTTCATTAAGATCATTGGAGCTGTATTTTTGTTTTCCTTGCTAATGATCAATATAAGAATCTTACTGTCCCAATCAGATAGCCTTCACTTTTTTCCTGGGATTTGCTTCAGTGAGGCAGTTTTTCTTCTTTCTCAAATTCTGTCATTACTTTTGAGTCAGTACTCCTTGCGACATCAAATAATTCAGCAGGTTTTTGTTGCACTAGCACCTACCATATGAGTACCAACATTTTGATCTCTTTTAAAGCCTGAGAAATTAATGAATTTTGATTAATTTCTTCTGATGATATCTGTAAAAAAGCAACTATTTTAGTAAAATAAGACGAGAAAAATTAATAATAAATCTAAATCCATAAAACTAAAAAAAGGTTGGTGGTTTTATAGGAGTTTCAAAATTATGGTACTAAAATTCTGGTTGTTTCCATTATTTTGTACAACCCCTGTATATTTATCAACCTATCCCTCTCATACACACACACACACACATATATATATATATATATATATATATATGTTTATATTTAAACCTTCTTCAGTTTTTTCAGTCTCTTTCCTTGTATTTTTTCTAGTGTCTGTTTGTTTTTTTTATTTTGTTGTTTTTAGAATAATCAAATTCTTGTTTATTTTCGTTTTTATTTTTTTTGCTTTCAGTTTTGTGTTTTTGTTTTATTTAGTCTTATTTTCAGCCATTGTCCTGCAGCTGATTTTGTCAAGACAAGTATAGCATGCATTTCTTTTCTTTGTAAATCTTCATAAAGAAAAGAAAAAGATTTATTTCTGCCATGGAATCTCTTGGCTGTCTCTCTTATTCAAATGTGACACTTGTCACTTTCTGATCTGTGGCATTTCTCTCCTGAAAACTTCTTGGACAAAGAACCATCTCAGATTTTTTTGTTTTCTGATTTTTTTTTTTTTTTTTCACAGAATGATGATGAATCTGTTTTTGTGTGAAAGTTTTTTATATTCCCTTATTCATTTGGTCAAATGCACATTTCTTTTTATACTAATAATGGACTGTTTATATACAAACTGGTCTACTATTGAATTTTCTTGCTATTCATTGGACCAACATCTGTGTTATAACAATCTGTTGTTTTTAATTCTATGTTGCTGTAACATAGGAAAAGCAAGATTTTTTTTTTTTGGCTTCTTCACTGGTCTAATAATCTTTTTTGTTCATGGGGGTGATACTCAGGTAATCTCTTGAATGCGAATAGCCCACCAGAGACACTCCATCTCCATGTTTACAACTGGTTTGAATTCCAGAGTTTTTTTTCTCCTTGACTAGTGAAAGAGCCTTATTGACTCAACTATTTTACTCATTGTTGGAGGTGCAGAGACTAGTTGGATTCTTTCCTTTCCAAAGGTTATTAGTGCAATGTGAAATACAAACAACCTCATTCAGCGAAATCTTATCTCTCTCTCTCTCTCTTTATCACTCTTTTTCATGCCTATATTTCCAACAATGATAACTGTGACACCATAAGTGCCTCCTTTTGTATATATAGCATTAAAATTAAAATCAAGCAATTTCCAATCCAATTTGTAAATTAATAGTGATGTCTATATATGAATTTACCTTAGTTATTATATGTCCATAAGGGAGATAATTATTGAATGTTAATTATAGTGCTTCTCTTTATTCATTCAGAATTATAATATTCAAAGAATGGGTTGGGACTTGACATCAAACCAAACCCTAAGGCTACCTTTAAGGGATTAATAATACTAATTTAACAGTTATCTTTAATGTATTAACTAATCACATTGTATGATGTAACAGCAAGCCAGTTTAGTAGACTATGAATAGTGAGAGAATCAATTTTTATTTATTGCGGACTTTTTGTCTTCATCTTGGTAGTTTTTGTGTTGTTTCTTCTTTCACTACGTTTCAGCCAAATTTCACCTCTGGCCTTCTTCAGGTGATTCACCATGACCTCGGATAGGATTGCCCTTTGGGGCCCATGGCGCAGCGGATAGAGGCGTTGAGTCTCTACGGTTCCTGGTGAGCATTGTCAGAAGATAGCGGTTTCAAATCCTACCCAAGCCAGCCAGAGGTTTACTTGATCAAAAACGTGGTGCAATAGACAACAACTATGAAAGGCAGTAATTACTGGGGATACGGTTACAAGACTCAGCATTCCTATCCGAGGTCACAGTAAATCACCTGAAGAAGGCCAGTGGTGAAATTTGGCCGAAACGTAGTGAAAGAAGAAACAACACAAAAACTACCAAGATGAGGACAAAGAGTCCGCAATAAATAAAAATTAATACTCAGATTAAGAAGCCTCATCTCAAAATGATTCCAATTAAAGACATGAATAGTGAGTTTGATTCTCTCTGGTTGCCTCATAATCCTTGGCATAGTGCAGAACAAAGTTTAGTAAATAACTACCAATCATGCCCATCTCATACATTTAGACTGTGACAAATTTGAATTAAATGAATAATTTATTGAATTCTTTAAATGTCTCAGATTTGCCAGACTCTAATAAATCATTTATTAAAAGTAAGTGATTCTTAACTGTTACAGAAAGTAGTATTCTTTGGCTTTGGGGTTAGACATGGAACTGTAGTGATTTTACATAGCAGTTTAACTAAAATGAGTTGAACAATTATCCACATTAAGAACTTGGTTGGTTTTATGACAAGTAAACACTTGCTGGGTTATTTGAAGTCAGTCTTTTTTTGGTAGCAATTATATGGGTTCAAGTAACTAATGATAATCTTTGCAAGCCATTATAGCTTCATGTAATGATTCTTAAAATAAATGTTTTTTGCACAATTATATGACTTCAAGTAACTATTCCTAATTATACAGCCTAAAGGAGCTGCTGAGATTGATGGATGTTAGGAATGAATGGTAGGAGAAAGGCAACTTCAAGCTATCAGTGCAATTTGATGATTTGATTTTAAAAAACAGTTCTTTACATTTGTTAAACATTTCACTTTTATCCTAGGTGTGTACTGAAACTAAATTTGTGTGAAACTGAACTGAAAAATGGAAAAGTTGTTATTAATTACTGCTTTATATCTTGCTTTACATCAAGTTCACTTAACGGTGGATATGATAAGACAAATATACTATGATATATGATATGACAGATATATTATGGTGATATATGATGAGTAATATACTACATGATATATGACATATATACAATGGTTTGATAGATTATATAACAGATATGCTATGATGTATATAAGACCAGTTGTCTTTCTTTACCAGAGCCAATAACTTTTTTTTTTTTTAATGCTAAAATGATTATATTCATTATAGCATTTAAAAAAAGAGAAAGTTATTGGCTCTGGTAAAGACAACTGCTTCCATTTTTGAAAAAAATAGCTTGAAGTGTATTTATGAAATTGGTTTAGATATTGAATTTTTTTGTCATTAGTTAAGCTATAAAAAGTTTTAAATATTTTTTATATTAGTGGATGTCAATCTGTTAAAATCCCCTAAACATTTTGCCTTCCATCCACCTTTCTTTTATTACTTTTTATTTTCTCTCTCTGCATATTTTCATACATACCTCTTTATGTTCTCCCTGTAGAATACAATGAATACATCTTTGCTGAGGGGTAAGACCCATCCCCCCAAAATCTCCTAAATATGAAACTAAACCATCGGATGGTGAGGGTCCAATTGTGTAGCTTTGGGGAATGAGGAAGACCACTTCACTGCTATACTGACTTGGAGGTGTAGTACCTGTTAGGATCCAATCTATGGGTCAAATAGAAATATGTAATCATTTTCTGAACTTAAAGCATTTAAGTGTGAAAACAAATTACTGATGTTAAATTGAATTATTAGAATAATATAACAAATCCTGGAACCTTTTAACTTTGTGCAAATAAAGCTACAAGTATTAAACGTCAGTTACTTGAAACTGTTTGTGTGCAAACAAATGAGCTCTAGCTTGTTTAAAAATAATGTTATCTACAAACTATTCATTTACTAATCATATAAATGTATAAACAGGATTTGGCATTAAACAACCCTCAAGGGCTGATATGTCATAAAACACAACTAACCAACCAGTTTCTCCAATCTATCTTGTATTCTCCCAGTAAATATATTTAATTTCCTCTTTGTCCATGTGGATGTCTTTATTCTCTTTCTCCCTTTATGTGTAACTGTTTTTCTTCTCTTTCTCCATATGTTTTGTCTCTTCTCTCTCTCTATGAATGACTCTCTTTTTCTTTCTTACTCTCTCTGTATATTTATTTTGTATCTTCTTATATGTGTCTGACTTTATCCTCTCTCTCTCTCTTTATATCTCTGTCTTGTAGCATCTTTCTCACTAGGAATGTCATAAGTCTTTACCTCTCTACTCTGTGTGTGTGTGTGTCTTAAATCTTATCTCTCTCTCTCTTTATCCCTCTTTTCCATGCCTGTATTTGTCTTATAGCATATTTCTTTGAAAATCTGTTTCTTCATCTCTGTCTCTATGCGTATTTAACTTTATCTTCTCTCTCTCTTTATATGTGCATCTGTTTTGTATCCTCTCTCTCTCACTTTCTGTATCTGTCTGGTAGCATCTTTCTCTCTATGAATGCCTGTATCCTCCCTCTATCTTTCTTTCTCTAATGTGTGTGCATTTCTCTGGTACCTCTCTCTCTCTCTATGTTTATTTGACTTTATCCTCTCTCTCTCTCTCTCTCTCTCTCTCTCTCTCTCTCTCTGTGCATCTGTTTTGTTCCTCATTTTCTTTCTGTATGACTTGTAGCATCTTTCTCTCAATGAATGTCTGTATCCTCCCCATATCTTTTCTTTCTCTAATGTGTGTTTATTTCTCTGGTATCCTCTCTCACTCTGTGTGTGTATCTGACTTTCTCTCTCTCACTTTATGCACATGTCTCTTTTCCTTTTTCTCTGTCTCTTTTCTTCTTTCTCCATCTCTGTTTTTTTATCCCTCTTTCATCTTTTTTCATTTCTTTGCTACTTCTATTATTGTTGTTCTCTCCTTTTCACTTATTTATCACTCACTTATTTCCTTACCCTCCCTCCTTGATTCTTTGACTCAAATCAATATATTATAAGCACCATTCTGTTATCAGTTCTAAGCCAATGTTTGGAGACAGAACAAGTGTCTCCATTGTCCAAAATAGGTTCCAGTGCTTATTGGCAGCCATTTGGATAATCAGCTGTCTTTCCGATTGCAAATTCTATAATGCAAGCCAAAAATGTATCTCAATAAATAACAGAAAAAGAAAGGATAGGAAAAAAACAGTTCCACTAAGTTTTTTGTGCATTTTGTTGATTTACTCACTGTCTATTTTAAAGTATTATAAATATTAATAATTTTTTGTTTTTAACTTTTCTCATATTTCCTCTCTTTCTCTTTTAAGATAATTTATTTATTTTAAAACTTGACAAAATGAATTGTCTTTACAGCAAAACAGTTTTTTTTTCATTTATTTTTATCTAAATCTTTTTCTTTGGTCCTTTTTGGGGTTTTTTCAGTTATCACTCGGTTCTTTATTTTTCTTTTCTGTGAGAGGAGTCTCCATGGCGTAGTGGCTAACTCGCAAAACTGTAACATTGTACTGAGTGAATTTAAATTCTACTCAAGCTATGATGTTCCCTTTCAGACTTATACCCTTTGGGAAACTCTTATCTCCCACCAGCTATGGGTTAAATAATACCACTCCTGTTCTTCTACAATGATGGGTTTGGCATTAAGTAACCCACAAATGTTGATATGCTTTGAAACAAACAAAAAAAGAAAAAAACAACCATATAAATCTTTGTCTAATTAAACCATTTCTTTTTTTCCTTCAAAATTTTTCATTTAAATTCCCTATCAGCAAGGATTAGAAAATGCTGATTATATCTCCTGCAAACGGATAAGACTCTCCCAAAAAAGGTACGTAAAGTATAACACTAAACTGTTGCCTCAAGTGGTGAAGCAAGAGGTCTAGAGAGTATAGAGTCATCACTTTATCATAATTACCCTCAGGTTGACTTAGATTAGTTGTTCCTGTGAGAGATGATATTTAAAATGATTCAGTATTTTATTAATACATTGGCTATTAAAATATTTATACTGCAACAATGAAGTGTTTACTGGTTTAAAATAATTAAGATATATAATGGGAATTCTAAGTTACAGCCATGTCAGGACTATTGTATGGTTGCACCTCTTGAACTGACATGCCTTGAGAAAGAGCTCAATGTGAACTTCATAAGGATGCTGTATACTGTTTTGAACAAATTCTGGAAGTAGCACTCTACAAAACAGTAGCTATACAGCCACTTACCTCCCATCTTGCAAGATGAGTAAGACATGTTAGGCACTGCAGGAGAAGTAAGGAGAAATTCATTAGTAATGTTCTTATATAGACTCCTATACATGGACACACCAGTGTTGGTTAACTAGCAAAAACTGGATGCTCTCTATAGGACTTACTAGTGATAGATGATGAGAGAAAGTCAAGGGAATCTATTCTGTCAAATTGCCTTGACAATGATAATTGAAAAACAATTATTAAACCGACTTCCACATAAAATAACCCAGCAATGGTTGACATGCCATAAAACTAACCCACTCTCCAAGCATATATAATAATCAGCATCCTCTATGCTACAAAATTTCTTTAGTCTAAAATAATGATTTTAATCTTAACTCCATTATTCTGATTACTCGCTATCAGCTTTGATCAATCAACTGATTAAATACATATGATTTCACCTGAAGGAGATCAAAAATTATTGATCAAGCCATCAAGATTAATTAACTTTTAAGTTAAAGGAAGCATCTCAAAGAATTTATCTTAATTTAAAGGGACAAGCCATAAAATGCATGCTGGGAAATGCCAAGGGATAGAACTCCTGCATTGTGAGAGAAAGTGGGAGATTAGATTAATTGCTATAAGATTCAAATGAATTAAATATAAGTGATGGTAAGAGAAAGGAAAAAATAGCAGTATGTTCTTAAGAAGCTATGATAAAATCAATATCTCTGCTGTAATATTCTTGTGTATGAAAATAAAATAAATTTTGATATATCTGAAGTAGATTCTCTTTTAAAATCAGTAGAAGTTTAAAGTGACAAATTCTTTTTTCTCTATAATGAGAACTCAACAAAAAGTATTGAGTAAGGGAAAATTTTTATAAAAGAATCTATAAATTTCTATCAAAAGGATGAGACAGAAGTAAGTGTTTTTTACACACAATATCACCCAAAATTAAGTATCCAAGGTATGTATTTATCCAACCCTTGTACCAGAAGCAGGATGTGACACAAGGTCAATTTTAAGTGGCAAAAAGTTGGTTTGAATGCAGTTTTCTTTCTTCTAGACTGGCTGCCTAAAAAAGTCTAAAAATTCCAGTCTATTCTATAATTTAGTCATCAGTGGAGAGAAAAACAGATGGATTCATGCCTTTCCCAAAGGCATTTGCATGAAGTGAAATACAAACAGCCTTGTCCAAGATTTTTAACTCTGGTAGATTACATTTCCAACAAAACTCCAAATTAAATGTTCTGGGCATGATACTAAACTATATCTTATAGTGAGGCTCTAATTCTATAGATCTACTGTGTGTGAAGTCACCTCTAATCTGCCATTACTCCCAAGCCCACTCTGGAGTTGTTCGGGTGTCATGTATGAGTCAAATAGATCTGTTTGAGATAATATTTATTAGGTATTATCGTGGAAGAAAATAAAGAGTCAAATATAGCTTTCTGTATAATGAGAATTCAATACAAAATATGGGGAGAGTTTCCATCGCATACTGGCAAATATGCTGGACTGTGGCATTGTAGTGATTGAATCCAAATTCTTGACATTCTTTTTCGTTCACTTTGGGACTAATCATCATCATCATCATGTCATGCTATCAGCACGGATATTTCTGGCCCTCTCTCGCCACACCTCCCTATTGTCCATTGCTTCTGGCGGGTCTTCAAGGTTACATCCTGTATCGGCACAGAGCTACTGTATGTAGGTTCGAGCTGGACATCCTGCCTTTGCTCATCCATGTGAAGGGGTCCACAGGAGTACGTCACTTATGAGTTCATCCCTACTTCTCCAGCAGTGTCCCGCATGTCTGGTTCGTCTGATTTTGATAGTTTTCATGATGGGTGGTAAGTGGCTGTACAGCTACTGCTTTGTTGTGTGCTGTCTCCTGGACTTGTTCAATATTGCTCACAGCATATTCCAAGTATTCAATGTTAGAAACCTTCAATATTTCAAAACATTTGAAGTTTAGTTAAAATTACTGGATGTACTTAATATTACTCTTGTTCAAAATGTCTATTCTCCAGGTTTTAATTGAGATTCAACCACTTTTCTAACCTCATCCTGGAAAAACATTGATAAAAAATGCCAGAGAAACTAAGGTGCTCTATAAATTGCCTTAATCAAATCATCTGTATATATTTCCTAAGCATTGTATGGATTACCTAGTTTGTTTTAGGCAGTGTGTGAACCAATCAAACAGCTGCAAAGAAAGTACTTTGTTACTATTGGTAGTTTATTATCTGTTGTTCAAGACTCATTGACTATTTATGTAAATCCTGACCTTTCTATTTATTGCTTTGTTTATTATTCTAGATGGAAACAAGAACATCTATTGAACCTGTACATGTAAAGAAAAAGCAATGTTTTCATATTGAACTCCTTATCATGACAATCAAGAGAACATTAAAATGATGTTTATGAGGGTATTTTTTATTTTGTTTGTTTCAAATACAGGTTCTTTAATTAATTTTTTCTCATTGATATTATCAATTATATTTTGAATTACTTTTTCTTTCACATATTTTAATTTATTGTCTGACAAATGTTGTCTATTATACTTTGCCAAAATATGCTAAACATTATATATAATATGAAGGCATTCTTTTAAAATCCTAGGTATATTGAATAAGGTCAGAGTAAAATAAACTTATTTCATTACTTTGCAAAAATGCAAGGCATTCTATAGAGTACTTTAACATTCTAATAAAATTCCTTGGTATTGTATATTAGATCAAATTGAAATATGCTTTTTCACAGTTTGTCACTAAAATATTAGGCAATGAAGAGAATGCCCATATTTCAGCTGATACTTGTAAAATCTGCATGTAGTAGAAAGATTTGAAGATGCTGTAATAATTGTTGTTTCTTTTAATGCAAGAGATATTCCAATATAGTTTTTAAAAATATATAGAATAAAAAATGACAACTAAATTTCCATTAATATATTTTGAATAATTCTATTTTTTTTACAAATTATTTATTAATCTTTGTCAAGATACGCCAGAGAGGCCCTAGGTTGCTTACAGTACCTGTGGTTGTTTAAGTGGTCACCTGCCTAAGCATTTTTATGAATCAAATTCCTGAAAAGACACTTGAAAGGTGGTGGGTGCATGATGCAAAATATTCAGAATAAAACAGCCAAGATAGGGACATTAGTTCAAAATACTGTAAATAATGACAACTAAATTATTTGAACAACAAAATTTCAGATTTAAAATTGTGAGTATAAAGTCATAAAATATCATATAGAATTACATATTTAAAGTTCCTGTTAGTGACGAAGTTTTTCATTTGGTGTGTATGTGTATGTGAGTATATGGATGTAAGTAGTAGAGTTTTTGATTTATGTATTGGGTGGGTTGGTTGTTCCAACAGAGGATATCTAGTTTGGTTTGGTTTCATTGTTTTTAATGGCATATCAACTTTCGTGGATTATTTATTGTCAAAGCCGTACTTCAAGAAAGAGATTAATGGTACTATCAAACCTATTGCTGGGGGTATAAAGGAGTTCATACTTTTCCCAATGGTATTAATCGGAAAGTGAACGTAATAGCTCGACTGGAATTCGAACTCGCTACTACAATTTTGCTGTCTACAACCTTAATCATTATTCCATAGGGATATTTAGTAGAGTCCTCACTCCTCAAGATCCAATATTAGCATTAATATACCCGATAATATATCATCACTCAATAAACAGAAAGAAAGACACCCTCATTAAAACTTCTAGGAACATTTGATACATATTTGATATCTATATACATACACACACACACGCACACACACATACACATATACACGAGGTATTGAAAAGATACACTAACTTTACCCAACAGATAGAATATGTACATATTGTTCTATGAACAAGCAGTATATGAAAGGGTAAAATAATGGTAAAAGTCGTACGTGAGTTTTTAAGGGTTATAGCTATGTGGGTATTATGTTTTAATGATGAAGTGAGAGACGAGACGGTATTGTTAAAAAAATGTAAAAAGGCACGTCTTTTACCATTCAAGAAAGAGACCTAAATGGATTATGAATTGCATATGTGACCCCTAGGTTACCCATGAACACACCCCTAAATCTAAGTGAGACAATAAATAACTGTTTCCCTGCATATATATGTGTGCATGAGTAGAATATATTGATAGTTTGCATGTACCGTTATCAAAGTCTTTGACTATATTTTAAAATTTGTTTAAAAGTTATTTATATTTTGAATATATTTAAGTTAATATATATGCAACTAAGAGAACATTTAGAGGCAAAAATCTCTTTGATGAACATTATGTATTCATAAGATATAAAATAGATTGACACAGAAATTATTGGGCTGGCAAATTTACTTAAGTTAATACACCATGATGAATGTTATCGCGTGTTGTCAGATTTCCAATCGTGAAAAAGCTGTTGTGAGTAAAATTTATGTGTTTCTGTCGGACCAGTGTTACGTTTTTACGAACAAAGAAAATATGTAAACAGAAGTGAAAAGAGTCGGACTCGTTGGTGTACAAGAAAACGATTTGGTTCATTTATCACAGGCAGAGACATGTGTCAAATAACCAGGAACAGTACTGTTTTAACTTTATGGGCACCAGTCAAATGTTCGTTCACTATATGTCATGGTGGATCTAAGCCTGTTTTTCTATTTCACGTGTCTCCATTCTTCCAGTCTCCGCAAATCCCCTAATGCTCTGTCTCTGGAAGGCAACTCTCTTTTTATCCTTCAGAGGAAATAACTTTGATAATTTTTTTCATTGGGTCTGGTCCCTAACTATCAGAAATATAACTTTTCATTTTTGAATGATTTTCATTTGTTGAATTTTTCAAAAGTCATTTTTTTTCCGCTTTAAAACCAGAAGTTATTGGCAAAGTCTCTTACAAAGCGTCTAGTTTTCATTATTTTGAACTTAGCTGTTAGAGCATTCACATCCGGTATTGGCTCTGGCTTATCCAGAACAATGTGATGTTATGGGGTTTCAAGGTAATTTTAGTTGTCATTATCTGACTGCGCTTTGGGTTATTATATTCTTACCCCACGTTATCTTGCTGGTTTAACTTGGATATAAAAACTGTAAAGGAATTATAGGAAAGAAAACAGGAAGAGATGATAGGAGGCCAAGATATATTCAATATTTTGCCTTTATTTCTGGGTTTAACAACCATTTAGAGGGAGAGGAAATTCTTCCTGAATACAAATGAAATGGTTGCGTCTCCCAGTTGTTACGTGGGGTAGAAAAATAGAAGAAATATATTTTCTATGTACATTACAAGGTGTGTTTCATTCACCCGTATTATTCCGAGACGAAGAATAAAATTGGAAAAGGAGGCGCCAAATGAACCTTTTCTAATCACGCATGATTCGAGGCTAAAGGGAAAAAAAAAAAAGACGACGACAAGAAATGGAATTGCAAGTCAACCCCTTTCCACTTTTTACCCATCTTAGCTAGCCTTGAACTCTTGGAGTGAACTTTGGGTGACCTTATCATCCACGTGTTCGGCCCTAAGAGTCAAGGAAGGATTTTTGGTTTCTGACTGGAAAAAGTGAATATATAGCAGTAGCGGTTTTGACTTCAAGGCGTCGACATTCATCCCTGGGTTCTGTTTCACTACACCCGAAATGCGACTAAGAAAAAAGACAGCAGAAACTAACTCCTTGTGGCAAGCTTCTTCGAGAAAAAGGAAAGAAAGAAAAAAAAGAGAAAACGAAAGAGAAAAACAACGAAAGAAAAAAAAAGAGATTATTAACCAGTCCTAAACCCTCAGTGAGTTCCGTATTTCTTTTGCCTCTATGTGTCTATCATGCAGATTATTAACCAGTCCTAAACCCTCAGTGAGTGTCGTATTTCTTTTGCCTCTATGTGTCTATCATGCAAATCTGTTTGAGTTATAATTCGTCTAGGACTTCTATATATACATAGTAACAATAGTGTTCCATCCCCTTTTGTTCTTAAAGCCTTTTTTTATATATTCTTATTCTTCCCTAAATACGTTGTTATTGTTGTAATAAAATTTTGTTGTTAAATCTTCAAATTGTGTTGTGTTGGTTTTGTGAGTGTTTGTCGCTTATTCTGCTGTGATTTACCGTGAGTCTTATATTGGAGAAATTCCCTTCTCATAGTTCACCCTTTTTTTTATCGAACCTTGGGCAATTTTATATAAATTTTTTTAATTCTCGTTACGTGCCTGTTTTCGCAGTCCCAGTGAAAGTCGGTTTGTAACAGAATTGGAGGCTCAGTCCGAGAATATTTCTCCTTTCTATAAGACCTCACAGTAGGGAGCGGTGCACTCATAGAACTGCATAAGACAGAAGTCAAAATGTCCGTGATAGATACCATCCTAAAATCTCCGACGTTCGGTGATCTGATAAAGATGAAAAAAGACCATATTTTAGAGGTAGGGTTAAAACTGGAGCTGGATGTAAGACGGTCCATGCGAAAGACACAGTTGATAAAAGTAGTGGCTGAAGATATGGTCGATAATGACATTTTCGACAAAAGTGTTCTCGATGACCTTGCGTCAGACTTGCCCGAACTCCCGAAAGCTCAAATCGAATTAGAAAAGCTCAAAATCGAAGCCCAAATTGAACTAGCGAGGATTAATCAAGAAACCCGTTTTAAAGAACTAGAAGAGGAACGCACACGACGCGAGAAGGAACGAAATAACTTCGACCTTACTAAACACATTCGACTTGTACCCGCGTTCAACGAAGAAGATGTGGACAGATATTTCCAACACTTCGAAAAAATCGCTTCGAATCTCGAGTGGCCTATTGAAGCGTGGCCGACGTTACTACAGACAGTATTAAAAGGCAAAGCGCAGGAAACGTATGCTTCCCTTTCAATTACAGACAGCGCCAACTACGACACTGTAAAAATGGCAATTTTAAGAAGTTATGAAATGGTACCGGAGGCCTACAGACAAAGGTTCAGAGATTACAGAATGGGCGAAAACCAAACCTACGTCGAGTTCTTCAGGCAGAAAGAAACGTACCTCGACCGTTGGATTGCGGCGAAGGGCATCGGAACAGACTACAATAAATTAAGGCAACTCATATTAATAGAGGAATTTAAATGGTGCATACACGACAACGTCAAGACATTCCTCAACGAAAGACAGGTCGACACAGGTTATGAAATGGCTACCCTAGCGGATGAATACACGCTGACACACCAACGAAACCAGAATAAGTCAGAGGACCCATCTGAGTATAGAAGGAGCGCAAAGCCCCGAATAACGACTAGTACTAGCTCGAGGGCGAGGCTTGGTCAGACAACGTATCTACATCGACCGAGCAGCCCGAATAATATGAGGCCTACTCCTCACTCTCTTATCCCCCGACATATGAAAGGAGGAAGGAATTTGACGTGCTACTACTGTAGGAAAACAGGACACCTGGCAGCGAATTGTTACGCGAGAAAGAGTGCCGAGCATAAGAACGGTAGCCTAAATAAACCACACGGTTTTATATCGTCGCATAAGGAAAGCAATAAGAGGACCGAGAGCCGAATCCGAGAGGAATACAAACCATTTATATCGAATGGCTACGTGCACCCAGTTGATGACGCCACGAATAAAATCGAGATAAAAATTTTACGTGACACGGGAGCGACCCAGTCTCTAATGGTTAAGAACAACATGCTGCGTGAATCAGAGACAGCCACAGGCGAACGGGTGGTTATACAAGGAGTAGGAGGAAATGTTGTTAGTGTCCCGCTACATCAGATCTCCCTCAATTCTGAAATAGTATGTGGGACTGTAATCGTCGGAGTGGTCGATAGTCTGCCTATGCAAGGCATATCGATGTTACTGGGAAACGACTTGGCTGGAGAGAGAGTGGTACCCCATCCAAGAATGGTGGAGAAACCGAGCGTCTCGGAGGAGACGGAGAAAATTGAGCGAGAACATCCTGAAACACTTTTACCATGTGTAGTAACCCGAGCAGAGGCGAAGAGGACTGAAGATTCTACTACCGAAATGGAAAACGAAGAGAATGAAATAATTTACCTCTCCCAAACTTGCTTAAGCCAGGAGATAGGATTAAACCCTATGCTCGAACAGACCCCTTCTTCAAACTCTAACCCACGGGAGGAAATAATTGACGTCGCGCCCGTTACAGAGAAATCCATAGCTGTCGAACAGAGAGAGGATGACCAAATCGCTCCTCTTTTCGAAAAATCATTATTAGAAGAACTGAACAAAGTACCCTCAGAGTATTTCATTGAAGATGATATTTTAACGAGTACATCCGCTGGAAAGATTATGAAATCCCTCACTAATTTCTTTTCCATGGTCGGATTGCCTAAGATAGTGCAGTCTGACCAGGGCTCCAACTTTACCTCCAGAGTATTCCGACAAGCCATGAACTCTTTAGGAATAAAGACGGTTACGTCGAGCACATATCATCCCCAATCCCAGGGAGCCTTAGAACAGTTTCATTCTACACTGGAAAAAATGATTCGAGCATACTGTCTCGACCACCAGAAAGATTGGGATGAAGGTATCCCATTCCTCATGTTTGCTGCGAGAGATGCGCCACAAGAGCCGCTAGGATTCAGTCCGTTCGAACTAATATTTGGACACACTGTGTGTGGACCCTTATCCATGCTGAAAGAGAAATGGTTGCAAGGAAATCCCGCGAACGAATCCTTACTGGAATATATATCCCGTTTTCAGACCCGATTACAGGAAACTTGTGAGTTGGCACGGAAGAGACTTAAAACAGTCCAAAGTGAGATGAAGAGACGGTATGATCGAAATACTGTCCACAGAAATGTCCAAGCCGGTGATAAAGTATTTGTACTACTGCCCTTATCCGGTCATCCCCTTAAGGCCCGATTCCATGGTCCCTACAAAATAATTAGGAAAATTAGTGATCTCAACTACGTACTAAGAACCCCAGACCGAAGAAAAAAAATACAGTTGTGTCATATTAATGCGATCAGATCGTATTACGAAAGGGGAAAACAAAACCCTATCTTAGCTCTCGTCTTGAGCCTACGTCATTTTGATGTTTATGCATCCTCATCATATTATCCGATCGTTGTACATACTGACCATAACCCCCTTACTTTCTTACACCGAATGAAAAGTAAGAATAAGAGATTACTTAATTGGAGTCTGACCCTCCAAGAATATAATTTAGACATCCGACACATTCGAGGCATTGACAACGTATGTGCCGATACCTTGTCACGCAGTATAACTTAAGGGCCTAAATATTTAGTGCACACATTGTAAGATACATGAAGACTAAGTACTATGAAAAACTTCAATCTCACAACTCTACCCCGTAGAATTTTGAAAAAGGATCGCAAGCGATCCTTTTTCATTTTTTTGGTGAGGAGGTGTTACGTGGGGTAGAAAAATAGAAGAAATATATTTTCTATGTACATTACAAGGTGTGTTTCATTCACCCGTATTATTCCGAGACGAAGAATAAAATTGGAAAAGGAGGCGCCAAACGAACCTTTTCTAATCACGCATGATTCGAGGCTAAAGGAGAAAAAAAAAAGACTAAGACAAGAAATGGAATTGCAAGTCAACCCCTTTCCACTTTTTACCCATCTTAGCTAGCCTTGAACTCTTGGAGTGAACTTTGGGTGACCTTATCATCCACGTGTTCGGCCCTAAGAGTCAAGGAAGGATTTTTGGTTTCTGACTGGAAAAAGTGAATATATAGCAGTAGCGGTTTTGACTTCAAGGCGTCGACATTCATCCCTGGGTTCTGTTTCACTACACCCGAAATGCGACTAAGAAAAAAGACAGCAGAAAACTAACTCCTTGTGGCAAGCTTCTTCGAGAAAAAGGAAAGAAAGAAAAAAAAAAGAGAAAACGAAAGAGAAAAACAACGAAAGAAAAAAAAAAGAGATTATTAACCAGTCCTAAACCCTCAGTGAGTGTCGTATTTCTTTTGCCTCTATGTGTCTATCATGCAAATCTGTTTGAGTTATAATTCGTCTAGGACTTCTATATATACATAGTAACAATAGTGTTCCATCCCCTTTTGTTCTTAAAGCCTTTTTTTATATATATATTCTTATTCTTCCCTAAATACGTTGTTATTGTTGTAATAAAATTTTGTTGTTAAGTCTTCAAATTGTGTTGTGTTGTTTTGTGAGTGTTTGTCGCTTATTCTGCTGTGATTTACCGTGAGTCTTATATTGGAGAAATTCCCTTCCCATAGTTCACCCTTTTTTTTATCGAACCTTGGGACATTCTCGCAATTTTATATACATTTTTTTTTTTAAATTCTCGTTACGTGCCTGTTTTCGCAGTCCCAGTGAAAGTCGGTTTGTAACACAGTCAAGGTGTTAAAATGTGTAAGTCGTTCTTGTGTATATATGTCCAAATTTGTTATTTAAAGCGTTAACAATGTGTTAGACGCTTTTGGGGAGATATATCCATTATTCGGTGTTTTCAATTGTAGTTGTTAAGTCTTTAGCGAGGAAAAGTTGTTACATTAGTTCCTTGCTATTTTGTTGGAAAATAAAGGAGAATGAACGAAGATGCCGTAAGCTTTTCAAGATAGTTTAATGGCAGCCAGAATAAAGGGTACCTTTATGTTACATGTCTCGTAGGAAGGAAGGAAGGAAGGAAGGAAGGAAGGAAATAGATATGGATTTGAGCAGGAATTATAGCAACTAAATGCCTGAGCAGAATGTGCGTCGCTACTGTCAAGGCATTGTTGATTATCTGAGCGGAATATGCGTCTCCATAGATGTAGCAAAAGTCGTGTTTCCTGGTTAAGGACAGAAATGATGTAGTCACCCATAAATGTGAGGTCCTGGTTGTTGTAGGAGATAGTCTCTAGAAAATGTTGCCCAGAAATGAGGTAGCTGGATGTCTGAGCGATTTACGCGTCGCTATAGACATAGTAAAAGTTAGAGGTGACATAAAGGTGTTCTTGTGTGTGGCGGATTACATGTATCTAATTCATGTTCAACTGGGAACCCTTGGTCTAAGAGATTAGACTCAAGATGTCTGTAAATTAGATGGCCTTCCTCATGGTTTTGTGCTTCTGCTATGAAGGAAGCGGGCAGAAATTACGTCCGTCCTGTTCGAAAGGTTCTGAGGAAGAGATTGTTTGGCGTGCTTTCACTATTTTTATGTTGTCTGGGAAAATGGTCCGGGCTGAATAGGATAAGTCATCCTTATTGGGTCAAAATATGTGCCAACCATAACGGTCAAATTAATTTACGCACCAAACAAAAATACGAAGTTCTTTCTGCTACAAGCCCATTATGGTGTCTTAGTTGTGATTCTGATGATTCCATTATTTGGTGTTTTTAGTCATGGGTCGTTGATAAAAGAGATGGCTGCTACTAGTGGAAAGGTTAGCCTACGTTTCGTCTAAAGACAGATGCATGATGCCTTACACCAGTAGCAAGAAAGATTTAGGTGTTGTCACTCCGCTGGTAACTGCTGAAAGAGCACGGGCTTCTTTCTTTTGCCGAGAGTGTTCCTTCTTTTATGCATGCACCGCCCCCTTTTCTGTCTGGGGCTTCTGGGAGTTTTTGCAATTTTTATATTTATTTTTAATTTAATTTTAATTTTCTTTTTCTATCCACTACAATGTAAAAGAGGAAAGCTGAAAAATATCAAATATGCAGCTTGTTACAAAACTTTATTCCCTTTGTAGATTTTTTGTTTCCGTGAAGGATTTTTTTAAGTTTACCAAATTTTCTTCCTTTTTTTTAGGCTTCTACATTTTATTTTTGCTGGAAATGGCGGTAATTTATCGAGGCTCTTACAAAGCAATTGGATTTCGATCATTCAAGACTCGGCTGCCAAAGTGTTGACATCTGCTTTAGGTTTCGATATATCCATGACAATCTAATTCAATGGAGCAAGGCTGGAAAACACACGAGATTGGATAAAAATCAACAACGATGAAGATACTCGTTCAAATAATTTGTAGAATAATGAAAAATCTTCATTTTAGAAATTTTCAAGAAAATTCTAGCAACCTGTTTCAAAACTTAATTCCCTTGATAAATTTTCTTTGGTAGAGAAGGATTTTCTAGAGTTTACCATTTTTCAATTCCTTTCTAAGATGCTTCTGCGTTTAAATTGCATGTCTTTAGTTCTTTGTGATTTTTTTTGTGAATATCCTATTTCTGTAATTTGAATAATGCTATTTATTTAATGTTTCTCTTTATGGGAAATCACCTTCAATGCTAGCCACGTTTTCCTTCTTTTAAATCGGCTCTTAACATTACCTGTCAACGCTAAATCTGAAATGAGAATATTTTTGAACACAGATAAATCCATATCCCTTGAGTTTCCTCTTTTATAAACATCATGTCCACAGTGTCAGCATTTCCGTTTTTGTTTGAGTCGGTTTTCCGCTTACGAAGCAGTCATTGGACAATGAATTGAATGAACGAATAAATGAATAGATAAAAAAATTCCAAAAATGTAACCGAGCGGTTGGTTAGAAATTTGCATAGTTAAAAAAACAAAAAAAAATAAAACAAAAAACAATCAAAATTGTTTTCAGTTTCTGACAGTCAGAATTTTATGAATTTTGTAAGGCAAGGGTGTTACGATTTTGTGTGGAATTTGAACAAGTGCAAAGAAAACGATGAATGCAGGCTAACAAGTTGGTTGTCAAAGTGCGATAGAGGCTGTCAACTGTTTTGTCTCCAGGCATCAAGTCTGTCTATAACTACCAATTGACAAACACCTGCTGATGCCAGTTGAACTAATTACATTTGAGCTTTTCAATCTGGTTAGAACGTTATCAATGAATTTAATCTCGTTCGCAGTCTGTATCATCCCTCTCTCTTTTGTATATTACTTATTGCTATTTCTCCCTTGCAATTTTCCCTCCCTCTGTAGCACTGATTTCTTTTCCTTCGACATTTCACAGATTCCTCTCTCTTTTTTTTTTCTTTTCACCCTTTCTTCTGGCCTCTCTCTCTCTCCCTCTTCTTTTTTTCTTTTTTCTTGCCTTTCTCTTTTACCTTTCGTTTTCCCTTCTTTCTCAAGCTCATTTTTTCCCTTCTTTCTTCCTCTCTTTTCTTTCACTTCTTCCTCTTTCTTTTTCTCTTTCTTTATCTCCTTTTTCTTTCCTTTCTCTCTCTTACATTTTTCTGCTCCTTTTTCTCATCTTTTTCTGCATAAAAGACGCTACTAATAATCAGTAACGTAAAACAAACTATAAATAAATAAAGGGAGATTCCCCGTAGCGTAGTGGTTAAAGTGTTGGATTGTGGCTTTTAAGTAAGTGAGTTCGAACTCCAGTAACGCTATTACGTTTACTTTGAACTAATAACGTTTGGAAAGATATGAACCCTCTTATCCCCGACTAAGGTTTTAAATAATATAATGACTGTTATTTTTCTAGGATGGCTTTGGCATTTGATAAACCACAAAGGTTGATATGCCATTATACAAAAGAAAACCAAAAAACCATTAGATAATTTTTTTAAATCGGTGCTTAGAAAATTTGATTATCAAAAAAGGTTTTTTTATTCTTATTTAGACCAATTTTTTTTTGTTTTGTTTTTCTTTCAAGCAAAAGCAAGAAAAATATTTTAATCTTTATTGCATTTTTGATATAGTGTAGATTTCTCCATGAAAACGAAAGACTTTTATAGGTGTGATTAAAAAAATAAAAGTATTGTGACAGAATGTTTACATCCATGAAATTCTAAAATTTAAATTCTGTGTGTAGTGCTGAGTAATCTCTTTAATAAAGTGATGATGACTCGACATTGACATAGCAATATAGATGTCTAGACATGTCAGTTTGAATTCTTGATAGTTTTTGATTATTAATACCAATAACTTTTGATGCTACTCAGTATCCATCTGTATACTCCATACTCACTACAACTAGCTTCTTGTGAATTTTTTCTTGTTTTTTTAACTGAAAATTCATCTAAAGAGCAAGATTTAAGGATACCGTGAACCTTAACTGATATATGATTGTATATAGGGCTGGTTCTTAGCCAGTCAAACAGATTTGTTTAAATTAGGCCCAACATACACATGTAAATATTTCAATACGAAAACTGATTAAAAGTCAACAATTTTACAAGAGAGACAAAATAATTTGACAATGCTATCTATAGTAAATTACAATACAAAAACTATTGACTTTGAAATGATTTTGTTGGGTAGAGGGCCCTTCTGACAATTACCTAATTGGACCACGCACTTTCTAGCGCCAGCACTGATTTTATATACCTAAAAGAAAATCAAAAGAAGTTTAAGTGATGCTTTTGGGGGGTTGGTTAGAGCTAAAGCGGATATTTAATCGAATCCCTTCTTAGCAAAGTGCCGTATTTTCATTCGTATATCTAATGATACACAAACACTAAATAAACAGAATGAAATACAAGATAATCTCATTTACATATAGAGAATTTTAATATATATACATAATATATATTCAAGAAGTACTGACAAGAATACATTAATGTGTCCCAACAGATAAAATATACACATATTGTTCAATGATCAAGCAGTATAAGAAAGGGAGTAAAAACGGTAAAAAGTCTTGATTTTTTAGCAGTAGTTGCCTTGTCGCTGTAAAGCCATAATGAGGGAAGAAGGATGAATGACAACACTTGGTTATAAAAACATGTCTTTTTTATTCTTCTTTTGAGAGGGGTCAAATCTCTGGTGTATGAGAAACGGACTGACACAGGGAGACAGACAGATTAAGACATATTGCTATATTGACCCATAACTTCTTTTTCTCTGGACCATACCCGACGCTGTGTTATCTTCACGACACGTTTTCTGCTTCTCGGCCGAGTTTGCTCAACCGGATGCCTGGTGTGGACTACAGGCCCCAGCGGAACGCTCTGTGACTGCAAGCTGGCTCTGAGTCGGCCCTCACTGACGCCAATTACCCAACAGGCATCTGCATATATTATTTCAGAACGCCTACAGCTTCCGATTAGATCACATGATATTCTTTTGCTGACTTACACAGGTGCGTCTCTGATTGACGGCTCGGTCAAGGGTCAATATGCAACAATGTGAACTTTACGTTTTAATGACGAAGCAGAACAAAGTTCCTCACCAGGTTTGGAGACAAAGCCTCTCTCCTATTCAAAGAACTTAGATAAAAAAAATCACTTCTTTACTGTTCAAAGAATAGGGAAAAAAATGGCACCCAGATAGACTATGGGATTGACATGTGACCCTCAATGGATACACCCCTTATACAAGGAAGACAATTATCAATTGTCTCCTGATATTTTGACTCGGAGACAATTTCTTAAGATAAATTTATTAAATGCTAATTAGACTATTTTAAAGAAAATTTATGTTTCATTGATTGATCATTTCTGTTTTCATAAATACGCCTTCAGTCTTGATACTTCTTGAATACATTTCATAAACTTGATATATAGGATTTGCAGCTATCCTTGTGACTAATGCTCAGTGGATATAGATATTCCACAGTGCTTTTAACTTTAATCATCATCCTTTCAAAAAATGTTGTAAAAAAGTAAGTAAAGTTGGCGACTGTAATCGACAGCGACCAGAAGGCTCCCTTTTCAGTAGCTACTACACCGAGGTGTTGGGGAAGGCGCTACTCCTTCCCTGGATTGCTCCACTTTATCCTTGATACGTACCTTATACTGCTGAGTGTTAAGCAAGGAGGTATCAAGTACCATTTTTAAAGTCTTTGGTATGACGCGACCTGGGATTGAACCCAAGTCTACCGGGCCATTGGCGAACTCTACCCACTAGGCCAATGAGCCGGTAACAAAAATGTATCTGCTCTAAAATATTCCGCCATATGTTATCCTCTGAGTTAAATTTCGTTATGATTCCTAATCATATCCCATCACAGACAAAAATAGTACGATTTGTAGGTCATTCAAAGTCACTGTAAACATAGTGGTGAGTAATCACATAAAAAAGAAATAAGATTTTTTAGGCCAATTTGAAGGTACCGCAGACTAAAGTTGCAGAATATTTTATGATCCCATTGAAAAACGTAGAAATAACCCCTCATATTCAATAATTAACCTATTCAAGTTTTTGCAGTCGCCTACGCATCTTCTATGTACCTTAGTTTCCCCACTCGTTTCAACGACCAGAAACGGATTACACTCGGAACATATTTTTTATGAGCAAGCCACTTCATTTTACATGCACTCATAGGACGACCAACAAATAATTTTATTCTTAAATATTTAACTCGATCAACATGGAACAAACATTCAATAACTTAGCTTACTTGTAAACCCTCTTTTTCCCAAAAAATTATCTTGTGCATTTCTATGTATAAATTTTACATTTGTTGATTCGATTGTGTTTTTTTAACCATTTCTATCTAGTAGTTTGTACAATATTACTGGTGAGTCATTATCTCCCACCACCGCCTTCACTCCTTCTCTCTCTCTCTTATTACCATAGACTAATATAACACAGAGAACTATTCTTATGCATACTTGAATGTACAAAGAGATCAGAAACACATTTGCCTATTTTTACCATAAAATTTCAACCAATTCTTTTCAAATAAAAATTAAGAAGCTGGTTTATTCAACATAGTAACTTTTATTTGATTTTTACAAATGTTTGCTTGCACACAATCAACAAAACTGATCGGTCAATCATACATCTCGAGAACTGTTCCGTATCTTTTTGGCATCTTCTCCTTTCCGCTAATTTGTACAAAATCCAAATTCTCGGTTTCTGGACATTTTCCATTGAAGGAAAGTGACTTTTACAGTTCTTTAAGTAGTATTGTGTCAATAATTTATAAGTCTGTCATTCTAACTGACATTTATGGGTCTTCTACTGCCTTCTCCACAACTGATAGTATTTTAGAAAATCCAGTCTTCAATCTATTTCTCTTTCTCTTTTTTTGCCTTTATTTTGACTGCTAATTTTAATCTGATTGACTATCATTTGAATATAAACATATATATGAGCCCTGAAACATCCATCGAATAAGTTCCATTTTGTAGGTGGCTGTTCTCCCAGGCAACACCTACTCTGGTAGTCAAACAGCTAGAATCAGAGTTAGTCCCTGATACCACGTGTATCTCAGAGAAATACCAAAGAAGCCCGGTATTTTTTTATCATCATGCCGTGCCGCTAGCACGGATATCCCCGACCCTCTCTCGCCACTTTTGCCAATCGTTCATCGCCTCTGGCAGGTCTTCAGGGCTACATCCCGTATCCTCACATAGCTGCTGTATGTATGTTTGAGTTGGTCGTCCTGCTTTTGCTCGGCCATATGTGGGGGTCCATAGGAGTACATTACTTATGATCTCGTCTCTGCTTCTCTAGCAGTGTCCTGCATGCCTGGTTCGTCTAACTTGGACAGTTTTCGTGATAGGAGGCAGGTGAACAGACTTCATGATAGAAAATAGATGAACATTTTTTATACATGATCCCATATACCATATTTATTTGTGTATAATACGTACTCATGTATAACAGGCACCCTCCAACTTTGGACTACGAAATTTTGGAAAAAATTCTTGTGTATGAAGCGCACTGACTTTTTATATTTTGTAGCAGTTAAATTTAACCAAAATTTAGCATTTGTTAAACCTTTTATCGGTTTGCACTGAATCAGAATAATAATTTGTACAGTTTAGATTATATCATAAATCACTAAATTTATACGGTATTTAGAGCAAACACACAGACATGTTCACACAAAAATGCAGCAAGCTTGCAGCCAAAATAACCCACATTAAGAGAAATAAAATTATAAATAAACACCCTTTCCAGTGAACATTTCTCTGCTACATTAGTTTGGACTAAAGATATAAATTACTTTCGATCATCTCGTTCCGAATATGGGGAGGCATGTAGTTGGAAGAAAGTTTATAGTTCTCGTATATAACACGCACCACTAACTTTAGGGGTGAAAAATCTGGAAAAATAGAGCGTCTTGTACAGAAAAAATTACAATATATATTTTGGATGGGATGATGAGTGGGCACAGTCTTGGACTCTGGTGCCTTCTGACTCATCATAATAGCTCAGTTCTTTGTCATGTGATTGCCAACCACTACATCCGTAACGGTCAGGCAGTGACCTTGAGCGGTCTAAATTGTCCTATTTCTTTTGTATGCTCATTAATGTACATTTGTATTTAAGGAAGTGAAATAGATGGAATATTTCTAAAATAAAGCTATTTACAATTTTCAATATACATAAGTTAAAAGTTGTTTTCTTTTGGGACTGGTCACTGAATTTTTTTCTCGCAATATCTGTGAAGTTTCCTCATGGCTTTATTTTGGATTATCAAGTACAACTGTCTTATTGATTGTTAGGTTGACTTGATCATATATCACTGGATGCAGTCGAATAGGAATGCGTAGCTTTTTCCGTCTGAGTTAACTTCAGAATCAATGGTGGAATTAAGGTTGTATTTTCTGGTTTCAGTTTGGTTGTTTAATTGCATATCAACCTTCTTGAGTTGTTTAATGTCAATGGCGTCCTTATAGAAGTAGTAACCCATAGTTTGGAAAGTGTAAAGAAATTCACACTTTTCCCCAAGAGTATTGGTCCGGAAATAAACGTAATAACCTGACTGGAGTTTGAACTCGCTTACTCGATATCACAATCCAGCACCTTAGCCACTACGTCAAAGGGACTCTCTCCATAATTCGGGTGACAGTTGATTTACCGTATATACTCATGTAATGAACGATCTCTAATTGTTAATCACAAAATGATGTTTTTATCATATTGCGTGAAATGAACCACCTCTATGCTAGCCAACAAAAATATTTGTTCAATATCCCATGATATAAAGAGAAAACAATTAGATACTTATCACTTCCAAAACTTCTGCAATATTATTAAAAATCAATGAAATACTGTAAATAATATAGTTTAGACCTTGATGTAGCTTACTGTGTTTATGCGGAAGATAAAGTTTTTACATAACTTTGTTTATAGCATATACACAGGTGTTATAAATGGCTTTAAGTGAAAACTTTATTATTTCAACTAATACCCTTTGTAAGATGGTCTCTCACTAAAAAGAAAGGGGGGCAAGAAGCAGACTATATTGCATATGAATTATTTCTGATGCAGACGATCTAATGCTTCTCACAAATACACTTGCTCTTACTGAATGTCGGCTACATAGCCTGGAGCATGCAGTAAAAAGCATACAACTCTATATGAATGCAGATAAAGCAGAATTAATGTATGGGGCCATCTCCACATTAAATAGCCAACCTCAGAAAGTAATAGATAAGTTCGCAAACCTCTGCAGCAATATCTCATCTACTGAAAGTGATGGCAACATACACATAGGAAAGGCATGGAATGCTATTGAAATGTTGCTCCCTGGTTAGATGAAGATCATGTAGAAATCTAATCATTGATAAAATAAAAAGGGAATTCTTCCAAGCTGTAGCCATATCTGTGCTACTATATGGTTGCACCATATGATTACTAATGAAACATTTAGAAAAAAATCTAGATGGGAACTGCACAAGAATGCTGCATGCTGTTTTGAATAAATCCTGAAAGTAGCACCCCACAAAATAATAGTTGTATGGCCAGTTAATTCCCATTTTACAAACCATCCAAGTCTGACGAACAAGACATGTTGGATATTGCTAGTGAAGTAACAACAAACTCATAAGTGACATTCTCCAGTGGAATCATACACAAAGTGTTGGACATACTAGTGTTGGCTGACCAGCAAAAACATACACTTATATACATCAATTTTGTGTGGTCACTGGATGCAGTCTAGAGGACCTACCAATGGAGATGGTCAATAGGAACAGATAGGGAGACATGCTATCACTGTAACTTGATAATGATGAGGGAACACATTTGATCAAAGTTACAGCAATGTTAGGCCTTGAAACAAAATAAGCTTCAACACTTCAAAAACATATCTCAGATCATGAACAATCTCTTTGCAGTGAAGAATTCATCTTAAAAAGTCAATTATTACATGAGTATATATGGTATCCGGAGTTAGTAGATAAGAGGTTAATAGAGGTGAAAACTAGCACACTTTTAATCATTACTTTATAGTCGTGGTTTTTATTTCTTTATTACAGGCAAATAAAATAGCTTAATATACTCTAATCAATTCAGCTTCACAAATGTATTGGCTAATTTGTCTTAAATGTTGCTGCCTTGTTAGATGAAGATGATAATTTTATTTTGAATTTCCTGAATGATAAAATGGTGATTTTATTTTGTATGCTGTAATATCTCCTTGTTTAAATAGATATACTTTAAGTATAAAATAAAATATTCTGTATAATTCCAGGGTTTATTTTTAGTAGCAGTTTATTAAATATTTAAAGATGATAAATTTGTATAACAAGAAGTTGTGTTTAAAAATGAAGAAATTGGTCCAAGTGTATTTGTGTTGGAAGGTGGGCAGAAGGAGTCAAAGATTGTCCAAATAATTGATGACTTGAATTTTTCATCTGGTCTGTATAGCAATAAGGCTTTTTAAAAGCTAATAAATAGAAATAAAAAATAAGATAAACAAAAATAGTATCATGTTTGAACATGTAAATCCAATATTTTAGATTGAGCCTTATTTCATTATACACCATAAACTCAATATTTCAAGATGAGCACTATTTTTTGATAAACAATAAGCTTGAAATTTTATGCTGAACACTATTGTAGAAAACACCATTAGCTGAATATTTTACACTGAACATTATTTTATTATGTTCCATAAGCCCAATATTTCTAGGTCAGCACTGTTTTCTTGATGAGCCATTAGTTTGAAATTTGAGGCATAGCATTATTTTCCAATGCATTATATATTCAATATTCTCAACCAAACACTATTTTAAAATGCACTATGAGCCCAATATTTTAGGCCAAGCACTATTTTACAATGCTCCATAAACCTAATATTTGGAGCTGAGCATACTTTTACTATACTCTGTAAGCCTGAAATATCAGGCTTAATGAGAGAGATCATGTCAGATCTGAATAATAAAAGAAAATATAGCCACCATTGATGGTGTTTCTTTGAATGGAATGATTAGATAGCTTTAAACAAAGAAGCTTGTGCCTTAGAATTGAATTTTGAATGAGTTTTATACTTTTTAAAAAAATTTTGTTAATTTTGTGAGCGCATGTCCAGAGTATCTGAAGGCCAAGCGACTAAGGTTTGAAAGGGTTAAAACAAACACCACAAGAAGATCATTAGCTGCAAAATTGACATTTCTCACAGAAGACAAGTTAATTGAAAAGAAACACTGCTATAAATCATGAGGAGGAGGACATCCAGAAGATGATTAAGTACTTGTTCCAAATTTAAGACTGAATGTTTGCCAATGATTTAAGGGTTTTCAAGCAAAACAATGGAAACAACAGTAATTTTGGCCAGAACGAGATGTTTTAATGAGATTACTTTTCTATTCTGGACTTTTTTTTTTATTGTCATCTTTGTTTGTGTTTTTTTTTTTTTAATTCTTTCCTTTTTTTTCTTTTATTTTCTTTTTCTGTTTTTCTTTTTTCTTTTGCCCTTTTCCTTTTTCTTCCCTTTCTTTTTTGCTTTTTCTTTTTTTGTTTCTTTTTCTATCTTTTCCTTTCTCTTTCCTTTTTTTTTCATTTGAATTTTCCTCACTGATCTGTTTCAGGTGAGAATTATCAACTTCAATATATTCAAGTATTCAATATATTCATAATGCAAAATGACTGTAAGGTCAGTTTAACATGAGGAATCTTCCCAGAAGTAACCCTCCAGGGTGGGCAGAAATTTGGGGGCATGTGATTATTTATCCTTCAATCAAATTCTTAAAATATGTTCCTTAAATGGGACATGTTTAAAGAAATGGCCAATCAATAGCTGTATTTCTGCTTTGGATTAAAAGTGGCTTTGCTGTCTTTGATGGCAACCTGCCATCTTTTCTTCTTTATTATTATTTTACTTGTATAACCAATAGACAGTGTCTAATCAAAGATTCTATTTTATGTTTAATACCAGCCAATAGAATACAGATATTTGATTAACTAATTGAATTAGGATTTTTATTTGTATTGTTTTAAGTCGCACTTAAAATATCACTTCCCATAAAATCACCAAAATTAAGCAGTAATGAGGCTGTATTCAGATGAATGACCACTTTTTAACAAGAGAGCACACATAAGGCCTGTTTCTCAGGTTAAGCAAAGCTTAAGTTTGGCAGATGTTAGCCTAACCAAGATCCAACTATTTAACCATAGCTGGTTGTGGGGGGGATACATGTGGATTTGTACTTTTCCTAAGGGCATTAAAGAAAAGTGAAATATAAACTACTTAATCTAGGATTTGAACTCTGGTCCCCAATTCCATTTCCTATGATGATAACCATTATTCTAGTGATGAGGATAGAAATTTTAATAACTTAATAACAAGGCTTTATCTTGGAATATTTGGCAACACTAATTAAAGTAATGATTGAGCTGAGGATAATGATCAGAATAATTGTTGGAAAAAATGTGTATACTTCATCCCTAAATATCATATAAACATTCCAGATGGCTAACATTGCAATCTTTTTTCATTTTGATAAACAATGAAAATGCTCGAGAATTACCTGATACCATCCACAATATAAAAAAACTTTTTACCCAGTACAATCACCTGCCAAATTTAATGTTGAGGACTATTTGTTTTTTTTTGATGGGGGGTATTTTTGTCCCAAAGTAATTTAGTTTCACTTCTGTAAATCAGCAGGAAGTCTTTATTAGAAAATTACAATGAATAATCATCAATATTTCATATGAAAATAAATGATATATATATATTGTGTGTGTGTAAAAAAGATAAATATTGATTCTTTCTCTGGATAAATTATATTCTAAGCTTAAAAGTGAATGTCTAGACTAAAAAAAGTTATTTTTTTCAATCTTCTTTGTGTTTATAGAATTAACAATAACTGGTAGTATTTACCCATATCCCGTACGGTTTTAAAGATGGTCATTATTAAAAATACAGGACAGAGAATTGCTTTTATTAATGTTTGGAATAATTATTTGTGTTTAAAGCACATCTCATTTGTTTTTATCCTTTCTTTAGTTCAGCCAAAGTTATACTAATCATGGTAGTCAGCAGCTTTTACTTGATTTGCTGATCTCGGACCCCCACCCACTGCTGCAAAAATAAAACCTCTAAAATCAATTAACATTTCAAATGAATATTTGAGTCTATCATTTTCCAGAGTTGGAAGGGTAATAGGAGTCATTTGTTATTGGGTTTCTAAGTATTTTTTGGCTGAGTGACTGCTGAGATGAAATGAAGTCTTTCTTCACTGCTTAGCACTTGGCTATGCCAAAGAGGGTCTAAGTGAAAAAAAAGAGAAAGATATTTTTAAGGTAAGGAAGTAGAGCAATCTTTCTCTCATAATAATAACCAAGAGAGTGGGTTACTGATTAGGGGTGTAAGTTGAATGCTTTTTACAACAAGGTGGACTTAAGACATAAAACTAGTTTGAACCTGATCTACTAGTTCAGTTTAAAGTCTTTCTGGGCCTGACCCTAACAATTCCTTAATGTTTTATCAAAATTGGTCCAATAATAATAATGCTGTACCAGTTTAAGAATTGGGGAATTATAATAAAGTTGTTGAATACTTAAATGCAAAATAATGTATAATTGATTTCACTCAAAGGTCTTTTATCATTTTTTTTAACTTGATCGTTATTGCATGAATGGGTCAAAAATATCGGTTCAGTTTTATGACAAGAGATTATTATTAGTTATTTGAAACCATTTAGTGTCCTGAGTATGACATTAAAATGCATCTGATAGTGAGGATCAAGTCTTGGAGTTTGTTTTATGTAAAGTACCTCTTCATTTCTATTACTCTCAGGTTCACTCTGTTCCACAGAGGCAGTACCTGTCAGGATCCCATCTACAGATCCTATAGAACTGTTTCACATTTTACAAGAGATTATTAAAATTAGTTATTAGAAACCATACAGCCATGTGCAAGTTGTTCATATTAAATAGAAATAACTTGATTAATAATGTTAAATGGCAATACTTGAAACCATTTAACAGGGTGAAAATAAATGATTAATGTTAAATAGAATTATTAGAGTACATTTTCGTTTTTAAGAAGAGGAAATGAGAATTGAATTACCACAACCAGAAAATCTGGTGAATGCTCACACATGACAGAGCCAAAACTCTACCACTGAGCCACATGTCCGCATTGCACACAAGTGACACCAAATCAACTAGTCATGGTAATTGCATAGCCAATTAACCTGAATGTGTCTTGCAAGTTATATCTGTACTCTTTACAGAGGACACGGTAACCTCCAGGGCCATGCCTTCCCTGGAGGATTGGAAATATGCATCCACATAATAATTACAACCTCAAGGGCAAGGATATAGATGTACATTTTCTTTTTAAGAAGAGGAATTATATTGTGAATTGAATTACCATGACCAGAAAACCTGGCGAACACTTGCACGTGACAGCTGTTTCGACCATATTAAGTCTCATTAGCAGAGTATATAATGATCTCCCCCACAGAAGATCAAACCAGTGACCACAGTTATTGTACATAAAGAGTACAGATGTAATTTGCAAGACACATTCAGGTTAATTGGCCGTGAGATTACCATGACTAGTTGATTCGGCGTCACTTGTGAGTGATGGAGGTTGGTCAGCTCAATGGTAGAGTTTTGGCTTTGCATTCTGGTTTGATCACTGGTTTGATCTCCAGTAGAGGAGATCACAGTATGCACAACTGATGAGACCCAGTAAGGTCAAAACAGCTGTCTAGTGTTTCTATATGTCGCGTACAAGTGTTCACCGGATTTTCTTGTCATGGTAATTTAATTCAGAATTATTTGTGTTAAATTGAAATATTTTAACTCCTTTAACTGTGTGCAAATAAATGAACTCTAACTTATTTAAAAATAAAATTACCAACAAATTATTCTCTTACTAATCATATACATATATATGGGATTTGGCATTAAATAACTGTCAAGTTTTGATATGTCATTTAACCAAATGACCAAACATAGAAAGTGCAAGCTTATCTAAATATATATGATCTCAGTTGTGGCTCTAGCAAAGAGGCTACTAGGCTGCAGACCCCCACAAAATGAAAATGATGAATAATGTATCTTTTTAATCAGTGTTGTATTAAGCCAAAAAATGATATTCTGAACTAAACTAAGTTTTAAGTATTCATAAGACGACAAAAATAAATATAAGTTCCAGAAAACAATAATAATAAAATGTTATTTACGTAAATTTTGAGGTTGTAAAATGTGGAGCCTTTTATGTAAATTATGTCACAAGTGACATAGTTCTCAGCTACTTATTGAGATTGATAGTCAAGCTAAAAAAAAGACATCAAATTTGCGAAAAATTCAATTTGATCAGAAAAATCCAAGAGCCATTATTAAGTGGGATTGTTAAAACCAGTGAAGCAGAAATGATGTATTGATAATCATATTTTACTTCACTATAAAATATCTTAAATGAAGGCAGCAAAAACTACAGACTATGACAATAATAAAGATGAATTGTCTTCCCCTTAACCTAATTCAGTTAAAAAAAAAAACATTTAAAAAATGATTTTTATTCCTATAAACTAAGAAAATTGTTATTTTTTTTAATCTTATTCTTAACTAGATATGATAAATATTTTAACACCTTATTTTAAAAGACTAATTGAAAATATAAAAAATTCATTCTTAAACTTGTTTTTGACTTTAATAGTAAGAAAATCGAATCCAAAAAACAATCTAAAAAAAGTGTAAGATATAAATAATAAAATAGTTCAAAATTTGTCCAAATTTGATTTTATATTCAATTTCTTCTTTGTTTATGTATTGCTTCCATTCATATTATATTATTACTTTTATTTTAAATCAATATCAAAATTAATTTATCCAAATATTTATTGTTAAAATATTTCTTGTTAAAAACCCATAAAAGATTTGCATCAGAGAATTATTATTTTCTTTTTTCTTTTTCAGCTTATAAAATAAGATTAACAGTAGGTGGGGAAATCATATATAAAAAGAATTTTCTTTGAAATTGTGGTTCCACATAGATCCCTGGGGATGAATAAAATTTTGATTGGTTGAATAAAAGCTTAGTGGTCCAGAAGAGGGGAGGTCACTACTTTCAAGGGATTGCTATAAACTAAACTTCCTGAAAATCTAGTCAAATATTTATAATTAAGCTTTTATTTTATTGTCTTGTTTTTTTTTTTTTTTGTTTTTGGCTTTTTTTTTATTGAAAAAAATTTGGGGACCTTTTCATAAACATTAGCAAAACTTGCACCAAACCAAGTCTACAGGCACAAGTATTTAAGTTTTAATGTAATAAAATATATTAAATTAGAAAGACTAATTAAGCTAAATAAGGATCCATATAAAAAGATTACTCTTATTTAAATTTCATTTTAATTGATTTCTATATAAAATTATTCATGAGATTGCTTTTAATACAAACTTTTTCTTAGTAATATATAATATACATTGCCAGATTTTAAATGCATTAATATGGGCTATTTTGAGGCAAATTTAATGCAGACTTTAATAGAGACATTAAAAATGACAAACGAATTAAGACTGAATCATTATTTATTAATCATTAAGAAGATATCATAAATAATTAAGGGAATTGTGATGTTGTTTCAGTAACAGACAAATCTTAATTATAATGTACATCTTCCCAAATTGCAACCTCCCTTCTTTCTGTTAATCTTTCTGTAGATCTGCATGCACAGATCCATACAGAGTTTTAAAAAAGGAAGCAATTGTATTTTTGATAACTGGTGTAAAAACAGAAAAGAAAGCTCAAGAAGTATCAAGACTGAAACCATATTTACCAAGACAGAAATAAACAAAAAATAAATTTTCTTCAAACGACTCTCATTGGCATTTAGAATATTCATTCTGTTGAGATTTTCATTGGTCAAAGCACCTTTAAACCTATTTCTTTTTATGGTATGAATCTGTGCCATCAAAGTTATGCTTTCCACATCAACAAATCTTATCATGGAAATGAGTTTTCATTTAAAAAATAAAACAAGAAAAAGTCACATGGATTTAGGTCTGGTGAGTTGCTATGCAAAAATGTATTAAGACTGGATTCATCAGTTTTTTTCAAATTTGTATTGACTCATCTATACTTTGTGTAGATAACATCATTTATTTATGCAAGTAGCTCAACTGTGCATACACCATAATTGAAATTTAAGAACATTTAAACCTTCAGTCTGAATTCTTTCTCATTTTATTTCATTCTATGCTTTTTATTGCCTTGAAAATTGTTCAACCCTCTTTTTTTTTTTTTTTTAAATTCGTTGGGTAAAATGAATATATATATATATATATATATATATATATATATATATATACTCACCTCATGGAAACTTCTTGATCTGAAAATTAAATAGGCTTGAAATTAATAGTACAAAGCACTCTTAACTCTGTGCCAGCATCATCCTTCTTTAAATTTACAAATGATCTATCACCCATATTAAGTAGTCTTTATTAACCAGACATTGGCATAATGGTTAGAGTGTTTGCCAATGGCCTGGGAGAGCTGGGTTCAATCCCAGGTCGAGTCATATCAAAGATTGAAAAAATGGTACTTGATGCTACCTTGCTTAACACTCAGCATTATAAGATAAGGATAAAGTGGAGCAATCCAGGGAAAGAAGTAACGCCTTCCCCAACACCTGAGTGTAGTAGCTATCAGGTCACTCTTGACTACGGTCGCTAACTTTACTTACTTTTTACTATTTAGAAATATAGCAAACTACATTATTAATTATTGTGTGCATATATGTATATACACACACACACACACACACACACACAATGTGAAAATTTATAGTCAGGAAAGTGAAAGTAATGCAAAAGAGTTTATATTGACTGTTTAATTGGAAATGTTTTTAAATGGTTATAATCTCTTTAAAATCTTTTAGGATAAACTTTTAATTTATTTTTAACAGTTCTTAAAGATATTATAACTATTTCTCTGCATTCAATATTATAGTTGTTCTAACCTAGATAATGAGCACTGTAGAAAGAAACAATTTTTTACAAATATTACTCACACACACGTAAATTATTTCCAATAGATTTCATCTAAGACATCCATCTACATGAATGGTGAAATTCTCGAATAAAAACACATCCTAGATATGTTCAAAAAGTTATATCAGGAAATTAACTCCTCATTTAAAAAATGTACTGAAAATTTAAAGATGTTAATTTTTTTCCTATGAAAATAAAAATGATAAACACTTGTTATCATGTCCAATATTTTGTGCTGAGTACTATTTTACTTTAGACTGACCCATTGGCATAATGGTTAGAGTGTTTGCCAATGGTCAGGAGACCTGGGTTCAATCCTAGGTCGAGTCATACCAAAAACTCAAAAACTAGTACTTGATACCTCCTTACTTAACACTCAGCATTATAAGGTATGGATCAAAGTTAAGTGGAGCAATCCAGAAAAAGGAGTAGTGCCTTCTCCTACACCTCAGTGTAGTAGCTATTGAAAAGAGTTTTCAGGTCATCCTCAACAATGGTCAGTTAACTTAACTTACAACATACTATTTTACTATACACCTTAAACTCAACTGATAAAAGAGGAAAGTATCCCTTGACCCACAAAGAAATATATTTGACTTCTGCTGTAAACCAACAGTAAAAGTGAAATGAATTTAAAAAATGAAACCAATATCTGTTACATCGCTGTTGCTTTTAACGTCATTCAAAAAAATTTCTATTATGCACAAGAACAATACTCATTTCATTATTGGGTATTTCAAGAGAAAGAATATGTTCTTTACCTTAGACAAATTTTCTGTCAATACTTTTTTCCATAACAAATGTAAAGAATGAAAGTAACTGTAAAAGAAATTATATTTGATCTGAAAACAAGTTACAAGGGTCATTCAATAAATGAAACAAGTTTTTGCCTTATGAGTTGGCAATTGGAAGTACTGTTTACAGTTCCACCTTTTTCTAGGAAATTTATAGTGATAAGTCCAATCATATACAAGAAGACTGTCAACATAACCTTTACAGACCACTGTGCCTGGAACTTTTCTTTACAGGAGAGTCAATGTGTTTCCTGTCAATGGGCTGTCTTTTTAACTCAGGCTCATGGTGGCAAACCCATGTTTAGCCCATTTGTAAACATTTTTTGATTAAAAATTGTTTCTTAGTATACATTACACATTCTGTAAATTTCCCATGGTTTGCACTTCTCAGCCACTCAAGATTTGATGACAGATCTCTGTTCGGTCTGCCACCATTTCGAATAATCTCAAAACAAAATTTTGCAAGATTAAGATTATTTTTGGTGAAAATCAATTCCAAAAAATGCAGGGTTTACATTCATGGAAAAAAATTCGTTTTGCTTTTTTTTAAAAAATTCCCCTGATTTATTGAACGACCCTCATAATTGTTGATATTTAGATACTTATCAATATCATCCTCACAGCATGCTAAACAAATTTTTCTTTTTCCTCATAAATAGATAAAATGGGAGATAAGAAAGTAAAAATAAAAATGTAGTGTAATTAGTCTTGCAGAAAATTGTCTGTCAGAGTGATGTGGATCTCAACATGATGTGTTTTTTCTTTGGCTATCAAAGAATTTGAATGCAATTTTACATATGAAATATGGAACTGCTTAAGTCCTAGTAGTGGCATATTGTATCATGGATTTCTCTGATTGGTGAAGTCCCTGTAGTGGTTAAAGTGCTGGACTGCAACATCAGAGTAAGCAAGTTCAAACTCCAGTCATGCTATTATGTTCACTTGCAGACTAATTCCTTTGGGAAAGGTATGATCCTTCTTATCCCCCGCCACTATTGGTAAAAAAATACCACAACTATTTTTCTTCAAGATTGGCTTTGGAATTAGATAACCCATGATATACCATTAAACAAAGAAACCAATTGTCCGGCTAGGATATTTGCAACATTTTACTTCTGTTTATTTGATGCTACTTAAAAAAAACAAATTCTCCCCTACTTTTTTTTTTTATAGGTTGTTCACTTAAGAAAGGGGGAAAATTAGATCTAGCAAAATGTTGTGGCATTAACAAGAACGAAATAGTCTTTCAAGGACATTTAAATGAATTAACTTTTTAAAAAAAGATATTAGTGATTTGATGTCTTTTTGTTTCTATTTTTCTCTTTCAAAAGATATTTTCCAAAGTAGTTTTAAATTTATATGCTTTCAGCATAAAATAATTCAACTTAGAGTGATATAAGCAAATCAGTTGCAGCTGACATGAAAATACATACCTGATTCTTGTTCCTGTTTTTGACCAACTGCCTAAAGTTGCATCACTAGTTATGTAGCTGGTGGTTTGGGTTTTATGGCATATCAACTTTTGTAGATTACTTAATGCCAAATTCATTTTTATACCAATAATCAGTTCTATTTCAAACAATTCAGTTTAGCATGAGTGTACAGTAAATTGTCAAAAGCATTTCTATTTCAAGCTATTCAATTTATTCAAACAGTTATAATTCAGCTATTTCAATTTAGTATAAGTATAGATTTTATTTACACACAGTTAAATGTCAAAATAGTTCTATTTTAAGCAACTCAGTTTAGCATAAGTACAGTTTCAATATCAAAATCAACTCCATTTCAAACAATTCAGTTTAGCATAAGTACGCATTTTAAATGTAAAAAAAACATTTCTATTTCAAGCTATTCAATTTAGTCAAACAGTTCTAATTTAAACAATTTAGTTTAGCATAAGTATATAGTTTAGTTCTTTTTAACCCATAGATAGGGCCCTATCAGGTGCTACTATTCCAGGTAGTAAAAATATTCATTTTTCTCTGTTGATTTATCATTTGACAGATTCAGTCTGCACATAGTCATTTAAAAAAAATTTTGAACACTTAGCTCTTTCACCTTCAGCAACCCTCCCCAATTGGCAGGACCTAGAATACACTGTTTGTTACCCCACTTGAGAACTAAGAAGTCCCCCATCAAAAAAGGCTTATCCTAATATGACAGTAAGCTACATCTCATGTTGTGGTTCAAGTTCTGGAGAGTGGGGAGTACTTCATTGCTATTACTCCCATGTTGACTCTGATACAAAGTGGTAGTATCTGTTAGGGTCACATTTATGGGTTAAATAAATCTATTTGAGAACTATTTGTATTAACAGTCCATTAGAATAGGCCAATTGCATCTCTGCTGAGAGGTATGACCACCTCCAATGAGAGTCCTGAATATAATACTAAACTACATCTGATGCTTAAGCTTCGGCCCTGGAGCTGTGAGGAATATGAAGTACTCCTTCATTGCCATTATTCTCTGGTCCACTCTGACCCAAAGTGATAGTACCTATTCAGGTCCCTTCTATCAGGCAACTAGACCAGTTTAATCTTTTAACATAATGAAAACAAATGACTGATGTTATTTTGAATTGATAGTGTTAGATAGCAGTACTTGAATCCATTTCACTGTGGGCAAACAAATGATTAATATTCAATAAAATTATTCATGTTAGATAGCAGTACTTGCAACCATTTAATTGTTTGATAACAAATCAACTTTGGCTTGTTTAAGATGTTACCTACAAATTATTCATTTACTAATCATATATATTTAATATGTATGTAAAAACAGGATTAGGAATTAAATAATCTAATGCCATAAAACCCAGCCAACCAAACAACCTATTAGTATTAAATAGAATACTTGAAATCATATAACTGTATGGAAATTATTTATATTAGATAGGAATATATGGTACCATATAACTGTGTGCAAACAAAATGGCATAATTAAATAGAAATCATTAATTGAAAACATAAGGTGTGTTGAGTGAAATGGTTATCACCATGAAAATCATTAATTCAGATCCTGGAAGAGGCTATTTGCAATTCACTTCACATTATTATCCATGGGAAAAACATTAATTCTTCTATTCTCACCACCAACAATGGGTAAATAGTAAGGAAGACTATCAGATGCTGTTTAGTGTTATATCTTTTTTTTGGCCAGGGTGAGTCTTACTCCTTTCTACTCTGCATATTCTAAACTCTACTGACAAAGTGGGTTCTAAACTGATATACTATTGGATGAAAAAAGTGTGTAGTATACATAGAAGAAATTAGTACATACAGTGTATGTGGAACAATATGTCAGCAAGCTAGATTCATGATTGCATCGACAGTGTCAAGCATTCAGTGCAGAAAATATGTTCTGGTTAACAATACGCAAATCAACCTGGGTTAACGTCTGTAACCCTTGAGTGGAATGAATTATACAAAAATGTAAAAGCAGAACATTATTCTTTGCCAACTTATAAACTGTATGAATTAAGTGCTTGTTGGAACAATAGCAGAGAAAGCAAAGGAACAGCTCCTCAGAAAATTTCCAATATTTGCATACATGGACAAATGCATTCCATATTGGAATTCAAATCAGGAGATGCCAAGCCTGTTTGCAAAATGGCAGATTACATTTGTGAGTTGGGAGAGGTGAAGACAGGACAACCACCACTGCCACTTGGCCTTTCTATGATAACTGTTTGGATAGAAAAGAGGAAATACAAAAGAAGTAATTCAAGTATTGTATGCTCAAGGAAGGAATAGTTTGCCTCAAACAATTCTCTCTCTCTCTCTCTCTCTCTCTCTCTCTCTCTCTCTGCTTTTTAGGGTCTTACTTTTATATTTCATTATTGAATTTGAAAAATGAAAGGAAGTGAAATGATATCTGATGACTGCTCTAAGCTGTATTTCAAATGGTGGTAACTTCACCCTTGAATTAAAGCAGAGAAATTATTATTGACTAAACTTTTTGCTTAGTCTGGCATGCAGGCCTGAGATTGTTTATGCTACTGGCTGTCACTAAGTGTTCACTCATTTCAATACTGACTAGACTAACCATTGCTTAACTTCTATGCCAAATAAACCCAAAAAGTTATTATTCTTTAAGCTAAATTTTAGTTTAAGTTAGAAAATAGCCAAAAGTATGGGATATGCAGTCAGTCAAACTCACTAACAAATGGTCTGATAGCTTAGCTGGCTAACCATTACATGATGTGAGTTGCCCAGTAATCATTTACTAAAGAGAGTTTAGTTTGGCACAAGGTCAGATGTATAGGGCACCAAGTAAGAATCAAACTCACAATGGTCTGCCAGCCTAGCTTATGATACCTACTGTTATTAATTAGTTACCCATCAAAGCAGTAAAAAGAACTGTTGTGTAACTTGTGAGAACTGATGCTTTTTTTACTTGAAATAAAATAAATCCTGTAGGCCTTTCAATGTGGCTTAGAATATTCCAACTGTATCCTCTGCTAGGATGTAAGATGATCCCCTAAAAGTGATGTCTTTAGTATGACATTAAATTGTATCTGGTGGTAAGGTTCCAGTTCTAGAGCTCTGGGGATTGTAGAGTACCTTTTTTTTGCCATAACTTCCAGGTCCACTCTGACCTGATGTGGTAACACTTGTGTGGGTTCCATCCATGGGTCAAATAGATCTTATTAGTACTATTTACCAACCCCTCCGCTCGGGCAGGATATGATACAGGGTCAATTTTTAAGCGGAGTTTAACAGGTTTCAATTCAGAGTTTTCCTTCTCCTAGACCAGTTGCCTCACCATGGCTGAAGAACCTAGTCTGTCCTACTATTTACCCATAGCTGGAGGGAGAATTATTGGATTCATACCTTTCCCAAGGGTATTAGTGCTATGTGAAATGCAATCAGTCTTATTAGTATCTGTTAAGAATATGTGAAATCATATAACAGTGTGTAAACTAGTGGTTATTATTAAATAGAATGATTTATGTTTGACAGGAATAATTTAACTGTATACATATTATTTGAAGCTATAATTGTTTGCAAATGATTGCTTTTAAATAGGAACAGTTACTTGAAACCATACTTCCCTGTTAACTGGGACAGTAGAATATGTTGTCTTCACTCATGCAGAAGGATAAGACTCCCTATCTAACAAGTGTCTTGACTATGACACTAAACTTGATAATTAGACTCTATATCTGGTACTTTGAAAAATGTACAGTACTTTTTCATTGCCATTACTTCCAGATTCACTCCAACTGCAAGTGATTGTATCTGTCTGAGTCCCATCTATGGGTCAAATAGAACTGTTCAATCATTTGTTAAAGATAATTATTGTTAATTATTTAAAATGATACAGCTGTGTGAAAATTATTTATATTATAGAGGTGGGTGTCTTGTGGTGTAATGGCTAAAGCGATGGACATGGAACCGTAGAAGGTGAGTTCAAATTCCAGTTGTGCTATTACGTTCACTTTCAGGCAAATACCCTTGGGAAAGATATGAACCCTCTTATCCTCCCAGCTACGGGTTAAATAGTACCACTACTGTTCTTCTAGGAGAATGACTTTGGCATTTAATAACCTACAACGAGTTGATATGCTATTAAACAAAGAAACCAAACCAAACCTATATTACAGAGGAAAACTTGATGAATAGAATGACTTATGTTAAATAGCAATACTAGAAACTATTTGACTGTGTGTAAAGAAATAAGCTCTAACAATTTGTTTAAAAACAAAGTTACCAACAAACTATTTACTCAAAAATAATTATATAAAAACAAGACTAAAATAGCTCATACAGATTGATATGTTATAAAACACTAACCAATCAAACCTTGAAATCATATTGTTGTTTGAAAAAGAAAACAGACTTCTCCACTAAATATATGTTAAGAGTTGAGTCGGCTTTAAAAAAAAACTACACATTTAACATATTTTATATCATAAACATTAAACAAGAAGGAATGACATAACAAACATTCACACAAAGAACTAAACAATCTTCTATGTGACAGTTAATGAGTACTAACCACATCTAACATCACTTAGCTGAATTTATACGCAGAGCAATTTGAGCTACATACTGAACAATTTAATTTTGATTTAGTTAGCAGGTTGGCTTAGAAACTTTTCCTTCTTCTATCCATTTTAACTTATGAAAGATGAATGCAGTTACTAAATGTCTACAAATTGGACCAAATCTACATATACATTATCCTATCTGCTATGTGAATTTCCCCTGCCCTGTTAATAAGGCTTAGAATATGTTGTCTGCATCCCCTGCTGAGGGGTAAGACTACCTTCAAAAGTGATGCCCTGGGTATCACAACAGACCTCATCTAGTAGTGGGGCTTCAGTTCTGGTGGCTCTGTAGAGTGTCGTATACCTCTTTATTACCATTACTTGCAGGTCTACTCTGACTCGGAGTGGTAGCATCTATCAGAGTCTAAACTATGCATCCAATTGATCTTTTTGGAAATTATTTGTATTAAACCAAAATGCTTGAAACCATATAACAGTATAAATTATTAGTATTAGATAAGAATACCTGAAACTAGATAATGGTGTAAAAGACCATTATCATTAAATAGAAATAGTTACTTGAAACTAAATAACTGCATGAAAATTATTTGTATTAGATAAGAATATTGATATATAACTGCATGCAAACAAATGATAATTGACAAAGTGAAACTTTTCAAAAAATTTGTGATGGATTAAAAATATAATTTAGATGAAAATCAAATATTTACAAATAAATCAAATTTTAGCATTAAATAATCCAAAAGGAGCTGACATGTTTTTTAAAAAACTAAACCAAACCAAATTTCACTGTGTACTAAGCAGGGGGGGTCTATAAGAACCAGATCAGCGAGTAAAAGTGCAGAAATTAGATAAACATTGCTTTAGAAAGTTTTAACCTCTGACATACCATTCCTGTATATTGTCTCTTTCATACACTGAGAACTTTTAAATGTCTCTCATATATATATATATATATATATATATATATATAAGAGAGAGTAGAGAGAGATGCATGTTATGCAACAGTTATTGTTGTAGGAAATAGATGCAAATTTAATTCTAAACCTGATTAGGCTGTTTGCATTCAAATTCATAATAATGCCCTTTGGAAATACAGGATTCCACTTCTCCTACCTGCTATGGGTAAATATTGGATTGAGTTATAAATAATTTCTGTTTTAGTAAAATATTATTTATTCATGAATAATCTAACAATAAATTTCAGCCCAGTCAGAAGAATATGTCAACGGCATCTCTGAAGAGGAGCAAGAACCCCCCACAAGTGTCCTAGATATGACACTAAACAGCATTTGATGGTGAGGCTTCAGTCTTGTAACTGAGGGGAATGTGGAGCAACCCTTCATTGCCATTACTCCCAGGTCTACTCTGACCCTGAGCGGTAGTATCTGTTAGGGTCCCATTTATTGGTTTAATAAAACTGTTTCATCATTTACTATACTTGAAACCATTAAATATATGCAAACAAATGATTAATATCAAATTATTAGTATTAAATAGCAGTGCTTAAAACAATTTAACTGTGTGCAAACAATAAATGGCAATATGCCTGCAAACAAATGAGCTTTCACTCATCTAAAAAGTAATGTTACCTTCAAACTATTCACTTAAGAATATATATATATATGTTATGGTGAGATAGGTAATCACCACCGGAACAGTTTAAATAAGGAACTATATCCCCGGTCACCGGACAGAGAAACACAGAGAGACACCCTGGACAGAACACGTGAAGAACACTCTCTCTGTAAATATTACAATAAACATCTTCTTTATTTATTCAAACCTATAGTACATATTATTTCCTTTATTTCCTTTCACAGAACACTATCTCTTGATTATCCTTATATTATTGCCACCTCGGGATATATCAATTGACGACGAAGATGAGATAAGAACTCAGTAAATTCATTTACTAAAAAAAAAGGACTGTGCAGTGGGAACTGTTTTTTCTTACGTAAATACGTTTACGTGTATTTGAAAAAGACGAAAAGGAGCACTTGAAATTGGTAAAGTGTCGATATTTTGTACGGTGAGTTTTCTGAACATTTCTCAGTTGTCATGTGATGGCTCACGGAGACGAAGAGGTAGGACTGATACTATCCTCCCGTGTTGCTATTAGCGCTTTCTAGCAGTCAAAAAGTGACCGTTAGGAGAGAATGTGGGTCACGCAGATGTTCGCACCTAAGTGACCTTGGGTCGCTGGACATCGGAAGGGGAAAGAAAAAAGAAGCCAAATGGAAGTGGGGTTCCCTTCCCCTCAGGGGTAGTAAGGGAGTTTTGGGGCAAGTCTCGTGGCAGACGGACGATAGCCATTTTACTCCGGGCTAAAGACAAAAGACTAACTGAGACACGAAGGACTCCAAAATCCTTCAAGCCAGTATTAAAAACAGTCCAAAGTCTATTAGCCCGTGAAAGAAGAAAAATTCTCCAGTGGAACCCCGTCAAAAAAATAAGATAAGTAACTTTGGGACATTTTTCCTTTACACCCAAATTTTGTTTACCACTCTCTCTCTCTCAATTTGAAAAAGGATAAAAGCCAGGAAAAGACATTTATATTCATGGACTATCCTACTATATGTTTGACATTTTACTGAACGTATATGTATATATATAACCGTAGTAAAGAACCTATGTATTTTCATTTTTACCATGTGGTCTATGTTATTATTTCATGCTTTCCTTTCAGCTTCTATTCGCCTTACATTATCTTGCTTAGAACTGTCCTATTAATTCCTAAAGTATCACACGGGAAACCGGAGTTGCCGACTACTACAACAACATTAATATTATTACAACTAAGACCTATAGGCCCGTATTCTTCTATTATCTAAGGGAAAGAAGTTTAGCGGCCTGGTGGGTGTGTGATAGTGTGAAATTTTGGACCCCCTTTGCCAGCGGCGGCCAGTCTGGCCCTAAATTATTCCCTCATGTAATATGCCAGTTCTTATCTGCCTGAGAAAAGAACTCTGAACAGGACTTATTTCTGTAGGGGATCAAGTGCCAACCTGCCCCGTCTTCACACGTGCGAAAATAAAGTTCCGTTTAGGGATTTTAGACAATTTGCCGTCACACAGTGTTGACAATTTTTTTCATAACGAAAGCTTTGAAGGTGGACATCTTCTTTTTGGAACAAAATTTTATGTATACGTTGATTTGATATTTGTGCATTTAAAAAAAAAAAAAAAAAAATGGCTTCGGAACAAATAGCAGCATTGACGAAAACGTTAACTGAGGGTTTAATCGCTCAGCAAAAAGCTCAAATTGACTTTCAAAAACGGATGTTGGTTCAACAAGAGCGTTTTGAAGCACTTGTCATACAACAAACTACAGATAACCGACTATTTTGTGAAACTATTTTGTCACAAAAAACTAATGATAATGCGTCTAGATTTTTTTCGGCAGAGGGTATAGCTAACTCACTAGCTGAGTTCAAATACAACACAGAACGAGGCGACACCTTTCCCGCCTATTATCGGAGGTTCGAGACGATTTTTACAAAAAGATGTGAGAAATGGTCTGACGAAGAAAAAAATCACACTCCTACTTCAGAAATTGGGTACGGAGGAAAATACAAAATTTACAAATTTGATTTTGCCGAAGAAACCAGAAGATATTTCTTTTTCGGAAACTGTTAAAATGTTGTGCTCGATATTTGGTGAAAGAGACAGCCTTTTTCATACAAGATATAAATGTTTAAACACGCAAAAAGAAGAAACTGATGATATTGTCACATATGCGGGTAAAGTCAACGCCCTGTGTGAACTATTTAAATTGAAAGATCTATCAGTTGACATGTTTAAGTGTTACATATTTGTCCAGGGACTGACAGCACCGAGGGACAAGGATTTGAGGTCAAGAATTTAACAATTATAGAGCAAGATCCAGAAATGAACTTACAAAAAGTGACAGAAGAATGTCAGAAGTTGATAAATGTGAAAAGGGACACTACTAGGATAGAGGGAAAAGTCACATCCCAGGTCCAAGTAGTGAAACAAAAAACTTTTCTCAAGAACAAAGGAAAGTTTTGAATGTTGGAGCTGTGCGGGTTCGCACTTACGAAAAAATTGCCCTTTTAAAGACCAACCTTGCGCTAAATGTGGTTTAGTTGGACACCGAGCCTCCCAGTGCCGAACTAAACAAAATAAACAAAGACAAAAATTTAAGTCTAAAGTAAATGTAGTGTTGTCAAAAGAAGAAGTGAGACAAGGGGGTGAACGAAAATTTGTCAATACCAAAATAAATGGTCACACAGTTAAGCTACTTTTGGATACAGGTAGTGATATTTCGATTATCGACGAAGTGACTTGGAAGAGGATTGGGTGTCCAAAACTGGAAAAAACGTCTAAAATTGCCAAAGGAGTATCCGGAAAGAGATTAAAATTCAAAGGAGAGTTTAATTGCAGTGTATCTCTTGGATCGAAAACTTTTTCTTCAAAAGTGTCAGTTGTTCCAGGTATAAATTCTTGCCCCTTCAGAATTGATTGGATCGTTTTGTTTGATTTATGGGAGCTACCCATAAAATTCATTTTGTAACCGTGTTAGTGTATCTGAAAAGAAAAATTCTAAACAAAATGAGGATTTTCTTACTGTCTTAAAAAGTGAATTCCCCAGGGTTTTTTCTGAGGGGTTAGGTGTGTGCACTAAGACTGAAGTGAATTTTGAGCTAAAACAAAATGTGAAACCTGTTTTTAAACCAAAAAGAAACGTGCCTTTTTCTTCAAAAGAAGATATTGAAATTGAACTGCAAAGACTGCAGGAAAATGGTGTAGTCGAAAAGGTTGACTATTCTGAGTGGGCAAGCCCCACTGTGTATGTTAAAAAGAAAAATTAAAAGATTCGGGTATGCGCCGATTTTTCTACAGGTCTTAATGACTGTCTGATGGATCATAGTTATCCACTCCCATCCCCTGAAGACATTTTTACAAAGCTGAATGGAGGTAAAATTTTCTCCAAAATTGATTTATCTGAGGCTTACCTTCAGGTAAAAGTCATTGAAGAATGTTCAAAGTATTTGTGTATTAATACCCATTTAGGACTCTTCAGACTCAAAAGGCTCCCTTTTGGTTTGAAATTAGCTCCCGCATTATTTCAGCAAATAATGGACACAATGCTTGCCGATTTAGGTTTTGCAATCGCATATTTGGACGACATTCTTGTAAAGAGTAAAAATGTACAGGAACATAAGGAACACATCAAAACAGTTTTCCAAAGAATTGAGGAATTCGGCTTCAAATTGAGTGCTGAAAAATGTGAATTTTTCTTAAAACAAATAAAATATATTGGTCAAATCATTGACAACCAAGGCAGAAGACCGGATCCTCAGAGAACAGAAGCCATTGAGAAGATGCCAGCACCTAACAATGTTGCCCAGTTACAATCTTTTTTGGGTTTAGCACAATATTATGCTATTTATATCCCAAAAATGCATAAGTTGAAAGCACCATTGAACGAATTGTTAAAAAAGAGACAAAAGTGGATTTGGTCAAAAGAGTGCCAAAATGCATTTGAAGAGATTAAGAAATGCCTGCTATCAGATTTAGCACTGGCACACTTTGATCCACAGAAGCAATTGATTGTGGCATCAGATGCAAGTGATTACGGATTAGGAGCAGTACTTCTCCATAGACTTGAAGATGGATCAACGAAGTCAATTGCTCATGCATCCAGATCACTTTTGCCTGCAGAAAGAAACTATTCTCAAATTGAAAAAGAAAGTTTGGCAATCATTTATGCAATTAAAAAATTCCATAGATTCATTCATGGCAGGATTTTTACATTGCAGACTGACCACAAACCCTTGTTAGGTATTTTTGGCTCTAAAAACGGCATACCCACTCATACTGCAAACAGACTTCAACAATGGAGCATAATTCTGTTGAATTATAATTTTAAAATGGAGTACATTTCATCCAAAAATATTGGACATGCAGATGGACGATCCAGACTGATTTGAAAGTGTGCAGAACCTTTAGAGGACACAGTGATAGCTGCATTGAGAGAGGAAAAAGAACTCTCCGGACTGCTGTGCAACACGATTCGAGAGTTACCAGTGACTCTAGATGACATCAACAAAGCAGCAGAAACAGATGAATTCATTGTAAAAATGAAAAAACAGGTGCAGTTAAACGAACAGTCGAAGAAAGACTTGAAAATTTTGCCATTTTCTATTTGTTCGCAGACTTTAATGTATGCTGACAGAGTCGTCATACCGACCACACTACAGAGGAGGATTCTAAAAGAATTCCATAGCAGTCATCCAGGCATGTCCAGAATGAAGGCCTTAATGCACGGATATATGTATTGGCCTAGGATGGACCGGGACATTGAAAAAATCGTAAGAGAGTGTCAAGGGTGTCAGCTAGCAGCAAAGGCACCACCTGTACAAATACAACCGTGGCCGAAGACGGATACACCGTGGACTCGGTTACACATTGACTATGCAGGTCCTTTGAATGGTCATTATTTTTTAGTAGTCGTTGACAGTTTCACAAAATGGCCGGAAGTGTTTAAGTGTAAACATCCGACATCAACGAGTACTATAGATGCACTAAGACTCCTCTTCAGTCGCTTTGGAGTGCCTAAAACTATTGTCAGCGACAACGGCACCCAATTTACCAGCAAAGAGTTTGAAGAATTCTGCAAGGCCCTATCCATTGAACATTTAACAACGGCAATATACCATCCAAGGTCAAACGGTCTCGCAGAGAGATTTGTGGACACGTTCAAAAGAGCTTTGAAGAAAAACCAAGGTATGGACACTGATGAGAAGAGTCTTGAAAATTTTCTATCTGTGTACAGGATCACTCCTAACCCAAACACTAATGCCGGTTTGTCACCAGCTGAACTAATGTTCGCTCGAAAAATCAGATCCATATTTGACAGGATTTTACCAAATACAAACAAGACAACAGCAACAAGAGAAAATCCTTCGATAAGGTTCTACAAACCTGGTGACAAAATACTCTTCTTGAACTATAGAACTGGGAAAAGCTTTTGGGAAGAGGGGATTATTATGAAAAGAATCGGACACGTGCTATATTCTGTAAGAAGTAGTAAATTTGACTGTCGCAGGCATATAAATCAGCTAAGACCTCAACACACTGATGACTACAAACAGGCAGAAGATAATGAACTGCCCTTGGAGGTATTATATGACTCTTTTAATGTTCCTCTACCCATAACACAACCTACTCCAAGAGTGGTATCTTCTACTCCAGGTCTGAGAGTATCAGTTTCATCACCAATTCCACCCCCTCAAACGATGTTGAGGAGAAAAAGTACAAGGGTAAAAAGAAAAGTCAACCGGCTGAGCCCCAGACCTAAAAACAAACGGTATTAAGCCAAATTCTCCAGGGAAAAATTGGCTTAGGGGGAGGTGTTATGGTGAGATAGGTAATCACCACCGGAACAGTTTAAATAAGGAACTATATCCCCAGTCACCAGACAGAGAAACACAGAGAGACACCCTGGACAGAACACGTGAAGAACAAACACTCTCTCTGTAAATATTACAATAAACATCTTCTTTATTTATTCAAACCTATAGTACATATTATTTCCTTTATTTCCTTTCACAGAACACTATCTCTTGATTATCCTTATATTATTGCCACCTCAGGATATATCTATATATATATATATATATATATACGAGGTGCATACGATAAGTTTCCAGACTTTTTTTGTATGGGCACTTTTATTGATAGTATACACATGAAACACTACTCTCCTTTGAAGTAATCTCCTCCAGTTGCAATGCATTTGTTGTACTGTTTCAACAACTTCTGGAAGGCCCCATGGAAGTCCTCTTGTGTGAGCATGTCAATGATCTTCATCACAGCCTCTTTCATCTCATCAGTTGTCTCATAACGACAGCCTCTGAGCTTAGGGAATAAGCAAAAGTCACAGGGAGCAAGGTTTGGACTATCGGGAGGCTGAGGAACTGTCTTGATACCCATCTGCGACAAGGATGGAGTTGTGGACTGGTGCATTATCCTGATGGAAATGCTACTGACCGGATTTGAAGAGTGCTGGCCTCTTCTGATGGAATCTCTTCCTGAACTCCCTTAAAACCTCAACATAGTAACCCTAACCCTAACCCTTTGGCCAATCAACTCTGGTGTATTGACTTTCTTACTCCTCCCACACCTCTCATCATCCCTCACAGACTCCCTGCCTTTCTTGAATCTCTTATGCCACTCAAAAACTGATGTTTGATTCATGCAAGATAGGCAAAAAGCAGTCTGAAGCATTCCATATGTTTCTGTGGCATTTTTTCCAAGTTTAAAACAGAACTTTATTGAATATCATTCTTCTAAAGTGTCCTCATGTCCAGATTGCATTTTTGAACTTCACCAGCTGTGACAATCAGGCTTTAGTCGGGTGTATTCTTATTCCTGCTGTAGCTGTTCATTTGAAGTTGAAAACTGGTCAGTCGTCTCATAAGATGTATAGCAATAATATTTTGAATTTTCAAGAGTCTACGACAATTTTAAATGCCTGTACAAAAAAAGTCTGTAAACTTATTGAATGCACCACACACATACATATATATATGATTTGGCATTGAATAACCATCAAGGGTTGTTATGCCATTAAACCACCTAACCTTAACAATGAATCAATTTCAATCAATAGTATATTCAGTATTATTTTGAATCACCTCTTCCCATTTATCAGGTAGTTTGTAGATTCTTCTCATGAAAAATTCATCTGGTTTCGAGCTCAACAAGTTTTTCATAAATGTTTTCTCATGATCTTCTTGGGAAAATTTCTTATCATTCAGAGCATTTTATAGAGAATGAAAAAGATGGTGAATATGGTGGATGGAGAAGAAAAGAACAGTCTAAATTGAATATTTTCTCTTGTATGATACCTGCTGAATATGGCCTTGTGTTATCACGAAGAAGCACAACATTTCTTGTATTGACAAGTGCAGGGTGTTCTCTTAGATTTTCATGCCCACATTGCAGCTGTTGAAAGTATAAGCTTACATTGAGTGTCTGGTTGTGGTTTAAAAACTCAAAATCAATTATATCATGGTGATCCCACCATATACACTGCATAACTTTTTTACCATGAAGCTCCACTTTGTCAATCCACTGACTTTTGTGTTAAACATTGTAGAAAAAAACATTATTCTCACCTCAAATGATATTCTTGAGAAACAAGTAATTTCTCTGCCTTGTGAGAAAACTTGTTGCTATGGATATACAATCTTTCTTATTTTTCTCACTAAGAGTATAAGGAAGCTAAACATTCAGCTTACTTACTTTTCCCATCTTTTTCAAGAGGTGGCAGTTTGTGGAGTGGGATGCGTTGAGGTCAGGTCAAGTGTTAATTCTTGAATACTTCTGTGTGGATTGCATTCCACAAATTCTCTTAAAAAGGATCTTGACCAAGGTCTAATGAGCATGTGGGTCTAGGTTCATCTCTCAATGACATATCAGCAGAATGAAAATTTCAAAACCAGTTTTGGATTTGGTGGTCAGTAATAAAAGCTTGGCCATAAGCACTAAAGATTTTTTTAATCGTTTCGATAGCGTTTTTGTTATTATTAAACTCCAACAAACAATATATGTCAAATATGCACTTTCAGTTCCACCACTTTAGGGGCATGAGATCATAGATAAGATAATGATGTGCACTCTTTAACTACAGAAGTAAGAATGACCAATGAAGACACTGTTTAAATAGATGATTTCCTGTTGTGTTTAAAACATTGGAAGTTTGAAATGCATCACTGTAACCTGCTTTTAGAATACGGAAATTATTCATGAATCAATCCAATAGGAGGATAGATGGAAAAACTATTTTAAGAAAAGGAAATCTCTGATTTGAAAACAATTGTACTGTGCTTCAAAATTGACTTCAAGTTACATTCTGCATATGGTGATGGATTGGGTAAATATATACATGTATATTTATATATAATTAGCACTTTTATCTTTATATCTGCTTAATCTGCTGTTATTATTTTAACAGTAAACTGCATCTGGTGGTGAGTTTGCTGTTCTGTTTTTCTAACCATTCCTGACCCAGAGTGGTAGGACCTATTAAGGTCTCATCTGGGGGTCTAATAGATATGTCTGAAAATTATTGATATCAAATAGGAATACTTGAAACTATATAATTGTGTGCAAATTATTTTTGTAGATTTTATATTTTAGAATAATTACTTGAATTTGGCCTAATGAGTAAAGTGTTCACCAATGGTCTGAGAGACTGGGGTTCAATCCCAGGTTGAGTCATACCAAAGACTCAAAAAATGGTACTTAATGCCACCTTGCTTAGCACTCAGTACTATAAGGTAAGAACCAAAAGTAAAGTGGAGCAATCCAGGGAATGGAGTAGCGCCCTCCCTTACACCCTTGTGTAGTAGCTATTGAAAAGGGAGCTTTCATGTCAACCTCGACTTACTATAATTGTTTACAAATGATTATTATTAGTTACTTGAAGCCATATAACTGCTCACAAAAAACTGACTTTAACTGTATATAGCCATACAAGGGTTAACATGCCATAAAACCAATCAAGCAAGACAAAGTTTTTTCATATTCTCTCACGTTGTCTTCAAATTCCTTCACTGTATAATCAATACGATCTTTAATCCTCATATCTTTTTTATAGTGTATGTCTTCAGCCTAACCAAACTTAAGTATAATCTTATTCTGAGTAAGACACTAAACTGTATCTGGCGGTGAGGCTCCAGTTCTGTAACATTGGAGAGTGTGAAAGCATTTATTTGTTGCCATCACTCTAAATTTTACTCTAACCTTGTTAGGATTCCATCTATGGATCAAGTAGGTCTGTTTGAAAATTATTAATATTTAATAGGAATACTTGAAACCATATAAATGTATGCAAACAAATGATTGTCATCATAATTAAATAGGAATAACTTCTTGAAAAAATATTATCATATATAAATTCTTTATATCAAAAGTATTTGCTTGAAGCTAAGATTGTTGACAGTCATGTAAAACCATCTCATTGCTTGAAAGAAAAACAAGAATTATTTTGATATCAAATAAGCCAACAAAGATTTACACGATGCAAAACCAGCTAACTAACTTGAGTTAATGCATTTTTTTTTAATTTGAGACAAAGAAAATCTACTCTGACTTTAAATAAACTAAAATTACATATTTTATAATTAAATGATGGGTTAAAAAATATCTATTTACTCAACCTCCTCCAACATAGGAATGATGTGACGAGGTTAATTTTTAAATGAAGTACAGCTGGTTTGAATTCAGAATTTTCCTTCTCTTACACTGAATGCATAACCAAAGCTAAGGAACCCAGTCTTCCCTACTATTTATCCAAAGTTCGGGCTGGGAGAACTGAACAGATGGATTCATGCCTATCCCAAAAGTATTAGCACAAACTGAAATACACAGCCTTGTCAGGTAACCAATTCCATTTCTGACAATAATAACTGTTTTGCGGAGCACTCCTCCAAAGGAGTTAAAAACTAAGCTGAACTCATCATGAAATTCAGGTTTTATGGTTCTACCTTTTTTCAGTTTTGGTTCTGCAATTTTTCTTAAAATGGAAGGTAGCTTGAAAACAACAGTCCATCACTGTGTTTTCTTGTCATTACCTTCTGTTATTCACTAGTGGTTGTTGATACCCCCACCAAAATAAAAACATTCTTTAAGGAGTCTTTGTACCTTTTCTGAGACAGGTGTAATCCAAGTCTCAGCCTCTTACTCAGCTAGTTAAATGATCTATAAATTATATAAAATAATCAAATACAAATACTAACTTGAATAATTTTCTAATCATTTCTGAGTTGCAGTCAGCTTATCAGAAACATTTTACATTTGTCAATATGTACATAGTAAGTATTGTCTGACATTATACTAACAAAATGAAAAGACCTTAATTAGTGACTAATGACCCTCTTATATGGTGCCAAACTATGGGTCACCAATCTTGCCACTGCACTATTTTCTATGTGAAGTGGTGTGACTTCATTACAAATACCAGAAGTCATATATCCTGTGTATTTTGGAGGTGCATAGCTGATTCAGTCTGATAACCTTACAAGACCTGGTTAACTACTGTTTTCTATCCAGGGGTCTAGGTTAAGCATATCCTGTTACACCTAGTCTAACAGATGAGATGCTGAACATTGCCAATTCGTCTTTCTTCTTGCTTATTAGCTCTCTCTTCCATTTGATTGCAATGTTAAACATACAGGAAAAAATTGCATTTCATAATTTTTGTATTCAAACTGCTGCAATCCAAATCTTGACCTTTTATCCAGCATAGATGGTTTATATCAGTTTGTTAAAGGATATATAAATTCTATAAAATAATATAATACAACAAACATGAATAGTTTCCTAATTTTGTAGTTCCACTACACCATCAAAAACAATTTACATTTGTTAATGTGAACACAGTATAATCTTAGACAATGCTTACTAAGTGACAAAGTGAAAAGATTTTTGTCACTGATCACCCTCTTACATAGTGCTAAATTTTGGGTCACCTACTTAAGGTATCCATCAATCTCATGACTGAATCTTCTTAATTACAACTTCCAAAAGTCATATATCCTGTGTATTTTGAAGATACAAATGGCATTGGCAAATGGAAACTTAGAGCCAAGTTAAAATTCGGGATGAAAGTCTTTCACATCTTTTGGGAAAGGCATGAATCCATCTCTACTCCCTAGAACTCTTGGTAAATAGTTAGGCAAATTGAATTCTTTAGCCTTGGTATGACAACTATTCTAAGATGAAACCTCTGAGTTCAAACCAGTTCTGCTCTACTGAAAAATAACCATTGTGTCACATTCTAACTGAGAGAGGTGAGCTTAAAGTAATGATTACCATTGTAGGAAATGGAATTGTTGACCTGGATTCAAATTAATGCTCTTTGGAAAGGCATGGATCAATCACTTCTCTCCTCAACCCTGGGTAAATAGTAGGACAGATTGGGTTGTTTAGCCTCGGTATGGCAACCAGTCTAGCAGAATGAAAAATTGAATTTAAAACGCCAGAAGTGTTGCTTAGAGAATGTGCTGCACACTGGTGCTCTATTCTTGTTATCAGCTTAAACAATAACTGTGGCTGGTCCAACACTATAAACAAATCTGTGTAAGCAATCTGGCAGTTCACATTTTTAACTAAAAAGTTGTGCACAATGTGACCACTTTTTGAAGGTTATTTACACTCCCAGCTTTATAAATTAAATATTTATACTGTGCATATATATATATATATATAATCTCACACACACATATTTAATACTATATGCATATAGCTAATAAATATAAATAATTCTTACTACACCTTTTGGGAGAGAAGAATAGTTTTACAATAGCTACAAGAAAAGTTTATAAGATCCTGACAAGGTAAAGAAAAATATTTCTATTAAGCAAAGAGTAAATTACAAAAAAGGGAATGAGGAAAAAAATAAAGAGCAGGAGACAGACATCTTGACTATTTTGAGGCCTTCATTTTTATTTCTTTTGTTTACTTCATCTTTCTAAGCAACATGCTCAGAAGTACAGAGCTCATGCGAAACAATCTCACTTGGGTATTAAATGTGAGGGAAGATATATAAGTATGTGAATATATGTGTGTGTGTGTGTAAACACGCACACACACACACATATATATATATATATATATATATATATATATATATAATTTGTTTGTGTCTGTGTATGAATATATATACATGCACAAACAACTTTTGATTCTTTGAGAGGAGAAAAATCTTTCTCTAGTTCTGTGATTAAAAGTAATTATACCTATATATATATATATATATATATATATATATATATATATATATATATATAAGCTTTAATTACAGAACCAGTGAAAGATCATTCTCTTTTTAAAGGCACAAACAATAGGCATTGCTAAAGATGAAATTATGCCTCAAGGGTTATTGAGTAAATTCTAACATAAAGTATATTCAGAGAAATTCAAGGAGAGGAATTAGTTTCGACTCTGAATTGACCTCTGATGACCTCAGAGGCCAGTGTATCCTATCCTATATTCATCATCAAATCAAGTTACCTTGATAGACTAATTTTTCAGTTTCCATATCTCAATGATTTCCTTAACCATAAAAAGTAGACAACAAAACAAGCAATTGCTAGAGTTAAATTAAATCTGATCAAAAATTACTAAGACTCAATCTTTAAATTTAAAAAATTAAAATAAAAACGTGTGTGAAACTGAGCAATTTACTGCTGTTTCAGTTTGGAATGACTTTCTAATTGAAATCCATTGTTTATATAAATTGTTTCTTCATTAATCAAGAAAGCGCTCTATTATTGGCCAGTAGAGCAGGATAAAACCTAAAATGAATGAATGTTTACTCACCTTTCTATGGTGGGTCTCATGACTACCATTTTTATGTACTTAAAAAAAATATCATCAGAAAAAAGAGGCTCAAATGATCTTTTAAATCACAAGAAATTGGCAGTAATGAGACTGCTATAAAGGACTCAGAAAAATAGATTGATTTTAAGTTTCATATTGATATATTGTAACGTGTCACCCTACTAAGCCACATCTATTTCTCACACTGGTCGCAAGTTGTTTTACCTTTTCCTTGCCACTTATACATATATGCTCAATGTTCGTCGCTACTATTGCTGCTTTAACGTAGCAGCGGTATTTGTCCTCCGTCCCACCATCCGGACGAGTTTGGCACAAGGCCTTTTTTAAGGTGGGTCCGGGCGCAGGGCCGTAGCCCAGACGCGCACAGTATCTCAAAAAAATGCCTCGGGCCCCGTCGGCATTCGGCAGTAGGGAACGCAGTTATTTGAAGCTCTCAAGGAATGCTGATTGGATGACGACAGCCAATCAGGTGTTAGTATTGTGGCGCCAAAAAGAAACGGTTAAGCCAGGGCGCGAATCAACAAAAGAAATATCAGTTGGAGGTCGCAGCTTAATCTCATTGGACGCGAACGATCTTTATAGCGGGAAACATCTAGCTGAAGGAAAAATCGAGAGCTAGCGTGAAGTTGGCTAAGAATCCTGGAATGTCTTCGTTATTCCTTCTATGATGTGCTGTCTTCAACTCCGGTGATAAACTAAGAATAAAGGAAAGAATTTTTTTAAATTATCAAACTTATAAGCGATTTATATCCCAGTCCCGATTATACTCGCATACACTCATACAATAAGAAAGTATTCTATACACATGTAGAGAAGAGGAAAATCTCGTATTTTGTTTTGGTGCGCAATTTAATTCAACACTGAATTTCACCCAATCAGTATGACATATCCTATTCAGCCCGGACCTTCATTTCCGGCTAGCAAAACGGGTGAGCGGCCAAACACACTCTCTTCAGCGTGAGACGGCGACCAGACCAGACGTGCCTCTGGTCGTCCCTGCTTAGCGATGCCTTTTAGCTAAACAAGCCACCCAGTGTGGACATCTCACTGTGGCTTTAACACTAGCAGCAGCAGCATGGACACTCAACGAGGGAACCATCTAATTTATGGATTCTTTACGAGGAATCCCAGTGGAACATAAATTAGAAACATTCAGCATGCCTTCCACAGGCGCCACTTCTTGTCACTCCAAAAATTTACTATGTCGATCCGAGCGCCACTCCGCTCTCGACACACAAAACTACACGGTGACCTTGAATACTTCCCTCACACGTCAAACGACACGCTGCCATCTCAACACCTCGCTAAGCCATTTCGTCTCAAACATCCAACAAGCCTAAACACCACGAGTCTTGCAGCACCAAGAACAAACCAAATATTCAAAGCTGCAAATAAAGAACTTTTGTTGTGTGTGTTGTTAAAGCAAAGTCTCGTAATTCATTTGTGTGCCAAAAACATTTGCGTTATCCTTCAAAACGCTAAACACACACCATTACCCAACCAAATAGTGAATCCCGAAATGTTTGTAATCATGTCTGCTCATTTGTACTTGTGATTTGATAACTATTCTTTTATGTCTTCAGTCTTCTTATTACCTTTTCGTTTTCTCTTTTCTATTATTTAACGTTTGCTAAACTAATGCCTGTCTTGCTTTATTTGTGTCGATCGTTCTGTTGCATTTATTTTTTCCTTATCTTCTGGTATCTTGAATCCGGTGTAGAAGACATTCTACATTACTCAGGCTTTCTTTCCTTAAGAAAGCCTACTATTTTGTCTGTATCACCTAACTAAAAACACTGCTATCGAAGGGAGATAACCCTGATCGCTTTCTATCACTAAGGTCATAACAAGCGGTTGTGTCAATATTACAGTATGGATGCACCCCTTGGGCGCTGACTAAGCGTACTGAGAAAAGGTTTGACAGTAATTGCACAAGGATGCTACGAGCTATATTAAACAAATCCTGGAAGCAGCAACCCACAAAACAGCAGCTTTACGAACACCTACTACCCATGCCGAAGACCTTCCAAATTAGATGAGCAAGACATGCAGTACTCTTGGAGGAACAAGGACGAACTCAGAAGCGATGTTCTCCTATAGACCCCTTCACACGGACGCGCAAGTGTTGGACAATCAGCTAGAATTTATCTATAACAGCTCTGTACGGACACAGGATGTAGCTTGGAAGACCTGTCGGAAACGATGGATGATAGAGACGGATGACGATAGATAGGTAAATCGGTGCGAGCAGCAGGACATGATGATGATGATGATGATATATAATGAAGATATGAAAATTTACTTAAAAATTATTACCTATGAAAATTGTTGTGACCCCTATCTATTTATCTCCATATATGTATATAAAATTTAAGGAATTTTAATCTTGTTTGTATATTATAACCTGCATTGAATTTGTTAATGATATCTTTAAGCTTATTGTTCAATAGATTTCTTTTTTGAGGTGTTGGTCTGATACCATGATATATTTGTTTTATGTGTGCTAACCTCTTGGACCAGTTATAACTCTTTAAAATGTAATATAACTTGGTGTTTGTTAAAATATAAAATTGCCCAGTCGGCTGGGGCTGTAGAATACGACTGCACCCCTGCATGGGGGGTAAGACCCCCCCATGAGTGTCCTAGATATGACACTAAACAATCTGATGGTGAGGTTCCAGTGATGCTGGGGCTTTAGGGAATGTGGAACACCCCTTCATTGCCATTGCTCCCAGGTCCACTCTGGCTCAGCATGGTAGCACCTGATAGGGCCCTATCTATGGGTTGAATAGAACTAACGGCATACTTATGCGAAACTGAATTGTTTGAAATAGAAATGTTTTTCGCAATTAAACCGCACTTAAATTGAAACTGCGTGTTTATGCTAAACTGTATTATTTGATATGGAACTGTTTTTTTGACATTGAAACTGTACTTAAACAAAACTGAATTGTTTGATATAGAACTGTTTTGACATTTAACTGTGTAAACAAAATCTGTACTTATTCTAAACAGAACTAGCTGAATTAGAACTGCTTGACTAAACTGAATAGCTTGAAATAGAAATGTTTTTGACAATTAAACTGTACTTACATCTAAACTGCGTACTTATCCTAAACTGAATTGTTTGAAATAGATCTATTTTCATAAAATTGAATTTGGCGTTAAATTATGACACTTTCATTTAAGTGTCAAGGAGTTGGCTGGCGAAATTAATTAAAGGAAATTAATTAATTTTATTAAATTATGATAATAAGTATTTTATTAAAAATAAATTCATTTTGGGTGTCCAAGTATTTTTTGAGAACCGTGTATAAAATAAATATCAAGTGATTAAGTACGAAAAAGTTTGAGATCCGATCAGGGCTTGTTGACCTATAAATCTGTCACCAAAAAATAAACATCTGCACAACTGCAAAGAGCTGTCAAGAGAGCCATCGGATTTCAAACTTTAAACAAAAAGATGTATTTTTAAAATAGCGGACAATTTGGGTTGGTGTCACCAAGTTTGGCACAAGGCCTTGAATCACTAAATCATTGGTCAGCCAGCCACGGGACTACTCCTTGTGGCCCCTCCCGATGACTGTGGCTGATTGGCCGATTGTCTAAACCAATCAGGGGCAAACCGGGGGGATTGTTACGATGATAGCCATTGGTCGGCAGTCCCCATTGGCTGACCAATCAGAAACTGATTATTCGGGATTCGGGCCCATAAATGGAGGACACCCAAAGCGAAAAATTGAGTTGGTTCAGGAATTCGCCGCTTAAAGAACCAAATCCGTTGCCATTGCACTGCCTAATTGCAGTTAAAACTCCGCCAGTCAATTACTTTCACTCCCAGTTGCGGTGTTTGACTAAAAATTATCTAAACAACTGTGTAAATAAACGTTTGTTACTGTTTATAACAAACGCCTTATTTTCGTCATTTTTTAAATTTGCTTGGCAACTTTTCCTTCTCTCCAACTCGAATTCCAACCTTCATCGACTGGACCTCATCCATCTTCTCTTTCCTCGGATCTGAAAGCAACGTGGGCGTGGAAAGAAACAGAGAAAGACCAGTCGACACATGTGGTAATCACGAAACCAGCGGCCAACTAGGTGTCGTGAAGATATAGTACCACAAAATAACCTACGAAGGTTGACATGTCAAAAAACCCAAACAACAACCAAATATCAGTCACAATATGTGATAATGTCTAGATGAGCCAGTTCCAATATGAAGCCAGTTTTTTGCATAATTTCAAGTTGACTACCTTCACGCTGCCAGAGTTGCTCCTGCATTCTTTTTGTGTTAGTTTGCTGCATTTGCTTATGTTATTAACAGTTTATTCTGTATTTCCACGTAGATGACATTTACTAATCCCCTGCATATTAACTCTTATATAATAAGTCCAAATGGCATTATTTTGTCCTATGTGATTCAGTATCTCTGTCCAGGTTTCCCTTTCTTTGCCATGTCTTTGTCATCTTAGATGCACTTTCCTTGGTTTGGTGCTTGAATTATCTGCGTTGTTTTCGTTCCCATTTTTATTTTCTACCTTTAATCGTTGTTTCCCTATTTATCATTGATTTATTTCTGTAACTAGCTATAATCAATCTCTCTTTGCTCCTTTTTGTATATTCTTCCAGTCCTCAAATAGCGGCATCCAAGCAGTCCTTAATTCTAGCAAGTCTTTAACCTCCTTCCTTTCTTGTTACATTGCCTGTTCATGTAATATTTCAAATGTAAGTTATTGTGCATAGTCATCAATTTCCTTGTTTTATGTTGCTTATTTCGGAGCTCCTTTTTTTATCCATTATAAGAAGGGTCCAAAATATTTCAGAAGGGAAACTACCCATGTATTTATTCCTTTGATTGGATTTCTACGACAAAGTTGAGGCACTCCTTTCTTACTTTTTCTTTCATTCCTGCTTGATGTTGGAAATGATGATAATATCATCAACACATTTGTCCACACAAGACTTACACTTTGTCCGGTCTTTTGCAAGACTTTCCTCTGCTTGCGGAGATAGTTTTGTATTCACTCTTATCCGATCACTCCATTGCTTTGATTGTTGCCCTCTGAGTCTTCTGTTGGCAAAGCCATTCTTGTCTTTTTATTACAAGAATAACATTTGATATTTCCTATGACTAAACATCATCTAGCCAATTACAAAAATTATTCCAGTTAATCACTTTATAATAAAATTTTGATTTAAAATTTTCTCTACATAATATCCAATGGAATTAATGAAGAAGCAGGATGAGTCCCCATGACATTGTGGCAAAGGGGCTGGAGTGGACATTGTAGTTAGTGAGTTCAAACACCAGTTACACTATTACGTTCACTTTCAGAAAAGTATAAACCTCATTATCCCCGCCTCTGCTATAGGTGAAATAGTACCACTACTATTCCTCGACAAGGATGGTTTTGGAATTAAATAACCCACGAAGGTTGATATGAAATTAGAAAAGAAATCAATAATGTAGATACATTTGATAAAGTGCATTGACAAGGCTGAAGATTATGACAAATATTTGTTAATTAAAAGACATATTTTATTGCATTTGTGTATTTTTCATCATTTAGCAACAAAGTTATTCATTTACCTATGTAGTAGGATAAGATAAATAGTTAAGGGCATTCACCTACCTTGAAAATCTGTATTTTTTTGTCTGTATCCTCGTTGTTTATTGAGTTTTAACTGATAGAAAACCAGGACATACTTAAAAATTCAAGCATGGATATGTATTTGTAAGGTAATTAATTACTCAGCTTTAGTTAAGACTTGCCTTTTGAATAAATAAATAAATTTGTGAAATCTCTTCCTTTTTCTTTCATTTCAATGATAATCAAGATATTTTATAGAATTTGAAGATATTGTTATTTCTCAATAAGCAACAATTTTATGCAATTCATATCTCCAGCTTCAAGAATTACTAATCTTAATTAGTAATATTTAATCAAACATGAATCATTATTTTACTAACATAAGTAATTCCTTAATTTTATTTTTTAAAATTTAGATTATATATGATTACTTAAGTCATACAGCAGAGTAGTATGCACCTGGTTATAATGTATAGAGACTTCCTTTCAGTGAGACCACCACTTATTGGGAAAATAACACTTTTGAATATTAAAATCTTCCCGAGAGTCAGTTAAATATGCATATCAAATTGTTTTGTCATCTGTTGATGATAAATAAATAAACTCTTTGCTAATATACATTTTATATATATATATATATATATATAGTGTACGTATATATGTTTGTATGCATATATATATAAGGTTATTCTTCGTGGCCTGATGACTAAAGTGCTGAGCTGTGGCCTTGAAGTAAATGAGTCCAAATTCCAGTCGGGCTATTACATTCACTTTCCAACTAATATCCTTGGGAAAGATGGCTCTGGCATTGAATAACCTACGAAGGTTAATATGTTATCTATTGCGGGTGTGCATGTGCGAGTAATATATATATATATATATATATATATATATATATATATATGTGTGTGTATGTATGCGTATATCTCTCTTTCTCTCTCAAGATATGTGTGTGTGTGTGTGTGTGTATGCGTGGGTGTGTAGATATGTTTCGTTTAATTAGATAGATTTGTTTGTTTGGGTTTTATGGCATATCAACCTTTATAGGTTATTTAATGCCAAATCCATTTTTATACAAATAAACAGTTCTATTTCAACCAATTCAGTTTAGCATAAGTGCAGTTTAATTGTCCAAAAACATTTCTATTTCAAGCTATTCAGTTTAGCCAAACAGTTTTGCTTAACAAAAAACAGTTCTTTAATGCAATTCAGTTTAGCACAAGTACACAGTTTCGTTCTATTTGACCCTATCAGGTGCTACCACTCTTGGCCAGAGTGGACCTGGGAGCAATGTCAATGAAGGGGTACTCCGCATTCCCCAAAGCTTCAGCATTACTGGAACCTCACCATCAGATTGTTTAGTGTGATAATCAGGGCATTCGTTGGTGGGGGGAGGTCTTACCCCTCTCCAGAGAAGCAGTCGTTGTATTCTACAGCCCCAGCCGACTGGGCCGGAATAAAATTGACACTTCACTTCTGCTTATTCTATTAGTGATCCGTTCAAGTCTTTGTTTGAGTCGCCTGACACATCTGGATTGATAAACTTTTAAAAGGCGCCATTTTCTCCCAAGTATTTTCTGCTATTGCTGGAGCCATTTCAAGAGGAAGGAATATTTGAAATAACAACCACAATGACGAGTCTTACGCATTTATTCTTTAAAAAGTTGGAGGAAGAACAAAGGGGAGCCGAATTCTGGAGGTAAGAGGAATTTATTGGCGGGAAAAGTGGATGCTTCATTCGATATTGATATTATTTGAGGTTTATTATTCTTTATATTGAGGGCTTCAAGAATTTCAAGCTTTTGTTTGTATTTTTTCTTTATTGTTGGGATTTTACTCGTTAAGAATTAGACAAAATCAAAATCTGCAGAATAAGAAAAAATAATGCTTACTGTAGCACGAAACGTGACGAGAGAAAAGGAACAAGACAACAATTTGGTTGAAAAAAGGGTTTTTCTGCAGACTTAACTATAGCATTTGTCTTGGTAACAGTTCTTTCAATTTCATGTAGTTTGGGGGGCTGGTTCGTAAAAATTGAAAGGCTTGAATTTTGGGCCCCCACGTGCGTATAGTCTCTCATGGGATGACCGTTCTGGTATGTAGTGCACCACATGCTGTGGTAACTCGAGGCCTGATTCGTCAGCTGTCAATATTCAGTGTTACATCGTTGGTGTCGAAAAGGATCTGTAGCCGGAGTTTTTGTTGGATGATTTTAGCTGGAGAAGTTGGTTTGTTAGTAGCGAGGAGAAGTGTTGTTGTTCGTTAGCGAGGAAGATGGTTGTAACGTATGTGTGTTTACGTTGAGTTGTTTCCTCGCTTAGTGTTGTTAGTCCCCTCGCTAAGTTTGTAAGAAATAAAAGGAGGAGGATGAAGAAGTAAGATGGCGATAGTCGAAATGTGTTTTTAGAAATAGGTTTTTATTTGCAGCATGGAATATTGGGTTTGCTTTTGGTGCTGCAAGACTCGTGAAGGGTTGTGAGTATTGAGACGAAATTGAGTTATGAGAAGTTGAGAAGGTTGTGATGGCAGCGTGTGTCGTCGGACGTGTGAGGGATTGTGTCCGTTGCATTTTGACGAAAGACATGTTGCAGTTGTAGGAACTGAACTTTGGATGTCCCCGTGAGTTTCGTGTCTGGTATTTAGGGAGAGTTGGCGTTATCTCCATTAAGGTGGCCCAGAGGTGAATTGAGAGCTAGCGTGTCGAGAGCGGGATTACGCGTCAGATCGACATAGCCAATTTTGGGGTGACATAAAGTTGTGCCTGTGCGAGGCATGTTGAATGTATCTAATTTATATTCAACTGGGATTCCTTGTAAGGAATCCATAAATTAGATGGGTCCCCTCATGTGTCCATGCTGCTGCTATTCTAGAGCCGCAGTGAGACGTCTGCACTGGGCGGCGTTCTACAGCCAAAGAGACAGCCAAGATTTGGTGGCCGGAAATGAAGGTCCGGGATAAATAGGATAAGTCATCCTGATTGGGTGAAATCAAGTGTCGAATTAAATTGCGTGCCAAACCAAAATACGAAATTTTTCCCTTCTCTACAGATCTGTTAGTTTGAAGAACATGCGGATGCATGGTGGCACGGCTGATGTACTGATAGCAGCCCATGATTGGTTGTTTTTCAGCCAATCACAGAGCACGCAAAAGGTGACTTCGTAAATAATTTTCCATGTTATGGAATAGCGGGTGTTGAGAGATGGAACTAATAGTTGAGACGCTTAACACTCCACCTAAGTCTTTGGAGTCATGCCAATGTAGGTTCTTACATTATTGGAAAAGTGTCCTCTTAGTGGACATCTAAATTCGTATACCACAATGGTCGTACAGAGGTGACTAGTTGAAGAAGAGAAGTTATGATAGATGATGAGGTTAGTTATATAGTATTTAGGATATGTAATTAGTTTTATTTTATTGTTGGACTCAGTCGGAGAGACGTTATTACGTATTAAATTTTTTCAGAGCAATTTCATCGAGTTAATTGTATTTGTGCATCAAGTTACCAAAATAGTTTAATATGTTTTAGGTTGTTTGATGTAGTATTGTTCCATTGTAATTAAAGTTGATATTTTTGATAGCACATTTTATTTGTTTATCGACTATGTGGTTTGGGAAGTTATTGTTGATGAGGCTTTAATGTTTTGAATGAGGATATAAGTTTGGCGCGATATGCTAGATTTTTAATTATTGCTTTTTTATTGTTTGGGGCATTCGCTTTTATAATTGAGTGTGCAGGAATTAGTACTCAGTTTTTTATATGAAGAGGGGATAAAATTGTTTGTATCGATGAAGAAATGGAAGTATAGCTGTCGACTAAATTGCGCCATAGTTTAGACATCCATCCTTTTCTCCTTCCTGATAGATTAAAGTGGACAGTGTATGGGAAACAATTATATAATGACACATATCTGTTAGAAATCCCAGAATGCAAAGTGGCTTCCGTCCAAGCTAGGACCAGTTGTTAGATTTGGAGGGAATTTTGTTTAAGAATTGGACCTTAGTAGTTCTTTGATACTGGTTACGACGCACAGGTAAATTTATTTTCCCAACTTTCCTGTGAAATTTCTGGACTTTATAAGACCCCTTATTGTAAAAATATGAACTATTAATTGTTGTTTAAAACCTTTTCATTTCAGTATTTCACGGTGCCTTAAATTGAAGCAGAATAAAACTAGCGTTCAGTCAAACATCAATCGAGACTTGTGTTTTAATTGTCAACCAGAAAAAAGCGTTAAGGAGCTGCTATAGGGATGTTATTCTTGTTGAGTTCTTAAGTAAAATTGAATACAGAATTGTTTTGGTATGCCAGATGTAGATTTTCTTGTTCATTTGTGCTATTGATGAGAAGGAGGATACCATCGACGTAACGTAAATAATCTTCTTTTTTTTTTTAAATTGATTTAAACTCTATTTTCGAGATGTGTCATGTAGAAATTGCTGAAAATACGTTGAAGAGTGGAACTCATTTCATTGCCGTCGTGTTATATGTATATATCGCCGTAATGGTCATCGAAAGGGAATTCAGTTCTACAACTTAGGAGGATCTTCCTAAAAACATTGAGATGAATTTTTGGTGTAGGACTTGTGGGGTTATTTTAAATATTATGCCTAATGATGTCAATAGTTTCTTTCATGGGGACATTGGTGAAAAGATTTTCGACATTCAGTGAGGCTATGATTTGCTCGTTAGGTGGTAAAGTATGTAAAATTTAAATGATTTCATGGCTAGATATATAAAACTGTTTGCTGGGTATATAGAATGTTATGATTGGTTGATTTGTTTAGTTATCTCATATAAGGGGGAGGAGTGGTGACTTGATGGGTTATGGGTCGGAGAGGTTGGTGTTGTTTATGATTTTGATCTTCATGAAACAAGATGAATTTCGAGTGTAGCTGCCGCGTTCTGAGTTGCCTTCAACATTTTTTTCCGCCAATTCTTCCTCTTACCTCCAGTAAAGTTCTTCTCTTTTGTAAATTCTTCTCCCATTAGTTCTTTCTCCTACTCTTTAAATAAATCCATAAGACTCGACATTGTGTTTGTTATTTCAAATGTTCATCCTCCTGAAGATGGATCCAGCTGGAGCCTAAACTACTAGGGGAAAATATGGTGCCTTTTTGTATTCATTCCATCCAGATGTCATACGAAGACTTAAACAGATCACTAATAAAATAAGCGGAAGTGAAATATCTATTTTATTGAATCAAATAGATAAAGTAAACGAAAGTTAATCAAATATGTTTAAAAGAGAAAATGCTGCTTTGATATACATACTTACACACTCAACTATCTATCTCTCTCTCTCTCTCTCTCTATCTATCTATCTATATATATATATATATATATATATATATATATATATATATATATGTGTGTGTGTGTGTATATATATGCGTGTGTTTCTGTAAACGCAAATATCTTTCCTGGAGTTTTGCGTTGAAATTATTACAGTTACCTTACAAAAAAAAAAAAAAGGAAGGCAACTATTGTTAGTGAATTTCATTCTCATTAAGTTTCCGATGCTTCTGGCCTTGTGCTAAGCGAAACTAAGCTTAGTAAATGACTACTTGATACAATAAATATAATCACTATTTATATGCACAATTAAAAAATAAACAGTTAATTCATTAGTGGTATAATGGGGATAAAAAAAAACAAACGTTTAATAATAAAGAAAAAAATACATATTAATCACTTGGGAAATTAATTGCTATCAACTTGCATTCCCAAAGTGAATACTATTATTTTAATGGCTACTGCTTGTTCTGTGTTATCAGTCGAGCTGCAAATTGATATTACTGGTCATATTTGGGAAGCCTGCAGTGTTCAAGACATGTGAATGCTAATTTTATTTTGCAGTGAGAAAAGAATGAATAATAAATTCAAGGGGAAAGGTTTGTGAAAGTATGATATGTTAGCAATATATGAAGTAATTCTACACTTTATTACCATCAAGATATGCTGACAGTATGGGTTCCCTTGATTCTCTTTTGCCATCCATCCCTATCAGCCATTGCTCTTAGAACATTCTCTAGATGACAGTATCTGTACAGAGCTAATGAATGTAAATTTTTGTTGGTCAACCAACACTGATGTATCCATGAGTCAGAATCCATAAGGGAGGACATTGCTTATAAGTTTACCCTTACTCCAACAGCAGAGTCCAGCATGTCTTACTTGGATTGTTTGTGAGATGGGAAGTAAGTGGCCATACACCTGCTGTTTGATTTTGTCCTGCTCCCAGGACTTGTTTAAAACAGTACACTGCATCCTTGGGTTGTTAATATCAATCTTTTTCTCAAGGTGTCTCATTAAAGACCATGCAGTGCAGCTATACAAAAGAAATGATATTGCTTCAGCTTGGAAGAATTCCAATTTTATTCATATCACTATATATATGTGTGTATAAATGAAGAGAACATGATAATTCGTTTTGTCTTGCATATACTGCTGACTAGATATATTAAAATATAGAACATTTCAGTTTTAGTATTGATGATAATTATTTTACTGATATTGGTTGGTTGGTTGTTTTTTAAAGGTTTGCTAACCTTTGCTGGGTTATTTAATGTCAGCCAGTTTAAGAATTTTAGTCTCCAATTATATGCTGTACAAAAATGCATCTTCATTTAAACAGGTAAAGACTTTATTACAATGGCTGATAGGGATGGTTGGCAAGAGAGAATCAAAGGAACCCATACAGTGAATGTTGTAGTAAATTATGCTTAGCAAGATTGTAACAAAATGGAACTCAGTATTGTAGCTGAGGTTTCTGTGTGCTGTGATTAAAAAGTTAATGTCAAAATAAATTATAAATAAAATGAATGAACAGCAAAAGATATAAAAGGAGTTTGAGTTGAAACAGACATTGTCTTTATGTATTATTTTTGGTGATGAGCAACAGCTTCCAAAAGATATGTTATGTATGTATTAATGTTTACATGTGTATAGTGTATGTAAAAGTTTTAGCATTATTTTCTAAATGCTTATTTGTTTATCAGTCCTGAAATTCCTTTGATCATAAAACTTATGGACCATCATGTAATTTTGGGGCTGATAATGTTTGGTTCATATGCCATTTAAGAACTGCTGGGCTGCTACTGACTAGTGCTGAGGATTTTAGTCTATTTATAGTCACAAGATTTTTGGCAGTAAAATAGGTAAAAATTCTCTTCGGAAAACATATGTGCATCTTTTTCCATTTTTAAATTTGGTGACACATATTGGTTCAGAGCTATCACAACTTCATACTTGCAATATCAATATTTTAAGAGTCAATGTATTTAGTTCAAAATCATTTTAAACATTATTTCAAACAGATCTATTTGATCTATTGATTAGATCCTAATTGGCATGATCATTCTTGGTTAGAGTGAACCTGAGAGTAATGATGAAGATTGATGACTCCACACTTTCCACAGATCCATAACTGGAGCCTCACCATTGGAAGTAATTTAGTGTCATTCTTTAGACTGCTATTGGTATGAATAACAGATAATAAAATTGTTTTCATTCAGATTAGTTGGTTAGTTTGAGTGTTATTGTATATCAACCTTTGTAGGTTATTTAATACCAAATCCTGCTTATATATATATATATATATATATATATATATATATATATATATATATATAATTTGTAAATTTTGTTTGTTGATAACATTATCTGTAAACAAGCCGGAGCTCATTTGTTTGCACACGATTAAATGGTTTTAAATATTGTGATTGCTTACTCATGGTTGAATAGTCTCTAGTAACAAATTCTCTTAACTAATTTGGGTTGGATAACAATACTTGAAACCATATAACTATGTGCAAACAAATGAACTCTGGCTCATCTATTACCAACAAACTATTTGCTTACAAATCACACACACACATACACACACATATATAGTTTGGCATTAAATAATCCACAATGGTTGATATGCTATAAAACAATCAAGTCAAACAATATTTCAATCATGTATCTTTCAGTTTTTCACTTTGAGCCATTGACACTCAATTGCCAGTCACTCCAGTATCACAGAATATCTGTCTCTATGATACTGCATGTGACAGAAAGCAAGAGATGGAATGGTATATACATGTGTATATATATATATATATATATATATATACATACATACAGTAATGGCCATAAGTTAAGGAATGGAACAACAACAAATATTTAAATGATTTTTACTTGAAAAAAGTTGCATGTACGTTTATGAAATTTTCCCAAAATATACTTGGAACATATATGCATTTATTATGTATAAAGTTTTCTAAATTTTCTTTGGCAGTAAGTTATTAGCCAACTGAAAAAACAAAAATATACATTTTGTGCAGGTCAAAAGTTAAAGAACACATCATAAATCCTTTTATGGAGGTGCCTGTGGTGTAGTCGTTATCGTCGTAGGAAATAGACACGGCAACACGAGTTCAAATCCTGGATGAGACTGATTGCATTTCCCATGGCACTAATACCCTTGGGAAAGATATGAATCCAATTATTCTCCCTCCAGCTATGGGTAAATAGTAGGGCAGACTAGGTTCTTCAGCCTTGGTTAGGCAATTAGTCTAGGAGAAGGAAAACTCTGAATTCAAACCTGTTAAACTCCGCTTAAAAATTGACCTTGTGTCATATCCTGCCCAAGCGGAGGGGTTGGTAAATTGTATCATAAATCCTTGTCAGATCAATATATAAATTTTCTATTGGATTCATATCTGGGCTTTTTGGTGGCCACTTTATAACAGCAATTCCTTCCTCTTCAAGAAAACTTAATGCAGTTTTAGCAAGGCTCATTGTCTCGCATAAATATTGGAATTTCAACTGTCTCTTTGCTTAAGTGAGGGAAAGCATGCTGGCCATGAAGTTCTTTATAAACACTGGCATTAATATTACCATGAAAAAGAACAATGGGTCCTACTCTCAATGAAGAAAACCTCCCCCACACGATTATGCTCCCCCTCCAAATTTCACAGTTTTCTTAACGCATTGAGGAGATAAGTGTTCCCCATTTTTACATCTTACAAATGTCTAGCCATCAGATCCAAACAAGTTGAATTCATTACTAAAGTGAACCATATTCCTTTGTTCTTCTGTTCACATAATATGCTCTGTGGTGAAGTCAAGCCAAACCTTTTGATTTTTCTTTGAAATCAAAGGTTTACAACGTGGAATCTGAGCCACCAATGTTTCCTTATTTAACCTACAAGAAACAGTTTTTCCTGAGATTGGCTTTCCTGTTTGCTCACATAATGCATGAGAAATAGACGCTGTATTGAAATGGTCTTTTAAAGACATTTTAACAATCATCCCATCTTCCTGTTTGGTAGCCATAGGAGGCCTGCCTGTTCTCAGTTTTGGTTCAAGTGTCTTGTCAGCTTTAAATCTACTGATTACACAATAAACAACGCTTTTTGACCTTTGTATGATGCCAGCAATTTCAGAATATGATTTGCCTTCTTCATGATTTGCTAAAATGAACTTTTTTGCTTCCCGAGTCAAACAATTACGTGCTTTCACCTTCATCTTGCTTAGAAATAGTTCTAACAATGTATGACAGTTGACTATAAATCAAAACTTGCCATCAAGTTGTTTAAAAATTACCTAAATTACTATAATTCAACAGCATTTCTTAACTTATGACCAGAGCAAAATGTATATTTTTATTTTTTTTATTTCACTATTAATTTATTATAAAAAAAAATTAGTAAACTTTATATGTAATAAATACATATATGTTCCAAGTATATTTTGGGAAAATTTTGTAAATGTACATGCAAATTTTTTCAAGTAAAAATCATTAAAGTATTTGTTATTGTTCTATTCCTTAACTTATTGCCACTACTGTGTGTGCATATATATATATATATATATATATAGAGTGAGAGTGAGTGAGACAGACTGATCAGAGTTCTAAAAATGTTGAGACTTGACTTATTAAGATAGAAATAAACAATGAACGAAACAAGAAAAAACATATTATTCAACTCCTTGAAGATTTTTCTAATTTAATTTGGAAATTCTTTGATGAAAATTAATTTTAATTTTTTTTAATGATGGGTTTAAAAGAAAGAAAGAAAGAAATGGGAATAGTGTGTGTGTATGGAGATCTCTCTCTCTCTCTCTCTCTCAATATATATATATATATATATATGAAAGAGAGCGTGGTGGGATGAGTATTCTAAAAGTATCAAGATTGGACTTGTATTTACCGAGGTAGAAAGGAACAATGAGTGAAACAGGAGAAAAAGAAAGAACAATTAATTGATTAAATAATTTTAAGATTTTATTTTTTAATTAGATATAATAAATCTTCAATGAAAATTAACTTTAAATTTTTTTTTTTTTCAAGTTGAAAAGGTTTCTTGTTTAACTCGGTAATCAAAAATATTTGAAAGGATAATAGTTTGTTTGGTTCAGTCCTTTGAATGGTTCCTCTTTGTTAAATAGCTTCTTTTTTTCAGTATTTACAAAAGAGAAAAGCACTTTTACAAAAACTTTGCTGCTGGTTAACTGGCATTATAAGAATGAAGTATTTTAAAAGTATGTACAGCTTTGGAGAAAGAAAATCGGTGAAAAACTGAACCATTATTTTTATTATTGCTACAAATTTTAGTGAAACTTTAATGGTTTAGACACACATAGGAAATGATTATTTTCCTCTGACAATCACTGACTAGCTATTAACAAAGAACTAATCACAAATTAAGATATCAAATGAAGGAAAAGAAAATTCTAAGAAATTTCTAAGTTTTTGGTATTTTTAAGAATTTTCTTTTTAGAAAATTTTGACTTTTTGCTACAACTAGAAGAACTTTGATGACTAAGATCAAGGAAAATAATTACTTCCTATGTGTATTTAAGCTATTGAAGTTTCATTGAAATTTTGGGCAATAATAAAAAAATGGTTCACTTTTTTCTCTGTTTTATTTTTATTAATTTTTGTATGTGTGTGTCCCATACTGAATTTATGTAACCTGTTTACAACTGGCAATACTCAGTCAAATCTTATGCTGAGTACTGCTGGTTTGAATTCAGAGTTTTCCTTTTCTTCAGATCAGTTTCTATACTAATACTATAAAAGCCCGGTTTTCCTTTCTTTAAGCTGAAACAATAAGAGATGAACTCTTGCTTTTTCCAAATTGAAACATAAACAGCTTTATTAAGGGTTTGAGGTTTGGTCATTGAGTCCATTTCCTATGGCAGTAACTATCATTCCAAGTATGACTCAAAGTTGTACTGTTGTCAGTTGAGCTAATATGCTCTTATTCATTTAAAATCCTTTTCTTTAAATTTCTGATTGCTGAAAATGTGCATTTATATGAAACTTTTTGAAAATTTCTATTCACCTAATTATAGCTTTACTGCTAATTTAATTTTTTTGCAATAATCATTTTTTTAAAAAAATATATTCCCAATTTCATTATTGCCACTTCAGCATTTGTATTGCTTCATTATTTTTTGATACTGTAGAATTCTATTTAGATTCATTCATACTCCTGATAAAATCTGATGTGGTTTTTGCAGCAATATCTGCATAGTATAAACATTATTTTTTGAAGAACCTCAACAAAATAGATATATTCTGAAGATCATTGCATCAATTTAATCTTCAATTTATTAGAATGTTAAGATTATAATTTCTCGCTCTGAACCAATCTATTGTTTATAACAATACTAACACAACAAAAGAATAATATGACAAGACATAACATGAAGGAAGCCCTACTTTTGTTATAAATTTCTATTAAATAAAGGTAAACAGAAGAACTAATCTTGAGAGAAACTTCTCATGAAATAAACTAAAGAATAATACTTAAATTTTTAGAATTCATATAACACCCCCATTTGCTGGGTAAATATACTGAATAAGAGAGGTGATTAAGGTGTTAGAATAACTGAGTTATCCCCCCTTAATGAACTGCCTGTTTGGAGAAGATCAACTGTAGTGCTAGTTGACAATGATCAATCAACAGCCACCTTGAGAAAGGCAATTAAAGAGAGCTGCTTATTTAAGCTCAGTGTTTGGGAGACCAGAGTGTTAACATTTGGATAGAGGAATCTCTGCCAGAAAGAATAACATAAGAGACTGTATCTGCACACTGAGAAAACAGATGGACACCATGCATGCATCCTGTATTGGAGTGAGTCACTAAATGATTCACAAATCTGCTATGTACAGACCCTGTCCAGTAACTAGTAAAGGTGGTTTCATACTGGTGCCAAGTAGACATTGCTAAATTCATTTTCTTTGATTATTACAATTCTAAATAATATAGGATGTTGAAGCCTTTATTTTAATAAGCAAGGATTTTCCAACATGCCATACATGTATAGTCAAATTATGAATGTAAAATTAATCAAAAATAAATTAGCCGATTCATTAGTATTTTCTATGGAACCTACATAATCTGGAAAACATGAGTTTCATAACACTGATCTTGGATGAAACAATCTACATTTTAATATGCAATGATATCTATAAACTATTTAACTTTTTAACATGTATTATATCTATTAACAGCATTAATTAGAGTAATGGTTGGTTGATTGTTTGGGTTTTATGGCATATCAACCTTTGTAGGTTATTTAACGCCAAATCCATTTTTATGCAAATTGTCAATTCTATTTCAAACAATTCAGTTTAGCATTAGTACACAGTTTAATTGTCAATAAGTACAGTTTATGAAAATAGTTCTATTTCAAAACATTCAGTTTAGGATAAGTACACAGTTTAAATGTAAGTACAGTTTAATTGTCAAAAACATTTCTATTTCAAGCTATTCAGTTTAGTCAAGCAGTTCTAATTCAGCTAAGTATAAGTACAGATTTTGTTTACACACAGTTAAATGTCAAAACAGTTCTATATTAAACAAATCAGTTTTGTATAAGTACAATTTTAATGTCAAAAAACAGTTCCATTTCAAATAATTCAGTTTAGAATAAGCACGCTGTTTAAATGTAAGTACAGTATAATTGTCAAAAACATTTCTACTTCAAACTATTCAGTTTAGCATAAGTATGCTGTTAGTTCTATTTAACCCATAGATAGGGCCCGATCAGGTGCTACCACGCTGGGCCAGAGTGGACAAGGGAGCAATGGCAATGAAGGGGTGCTCCGCATCCCCCAAAGCCCCAGCATCACTGGAACCTCCCCATCAGATTGTTTAGTGTTATATTCAGGACACTCATTGGGGGAGGGTCTTACCCCTCTGCAGAGGTGCAGTCAGTGTATTCTGCAGCCCTAGCCAATTGGGCAAAATTAGAGTAATGATGATATGTAATTTGTATAAAAAATTTTAAAAGAAGATTTTGGTATTTAATTGTGCCATGTTGGTCATTTTTAATTCTTTTATCTTTAAATATGAGCAAATTTTTTGTGGATACTTTTTATGATCAAGATATTGTAATGTAAGCATAAAAAGAAATAATTATCTCTTGTTAACTGCTTTCATATTTGTTTATTTAGCGGTAACAAAAGACAAAACTTGTCCTGTTTGCATTTATCAAGACATCATTGGCATGAAAGAAAAAATCCAACTTAATCTGACCTTCTGCATCACATCTGACTGGTACTGGATATTCTAATGCACAATTCTGTTCTAATGCTTCATTCTGAAGCTTTTGGGTCCTTTGCAGTGGCTCTGATTGAATTTCTGGTGATTATTTCTGGAAGTTTTTATATAAAGTTATGACTTCTGGTGGTACTAAAACCCTGTGCATACATTTAGCTGGTGATGTTGGATCCCCATCAGCAGCTTTCATGTCCTTTTGAGCTTTGACAAAGAAGAATTAAATAATCACTGTGTCATTATGTTGCACCTTTTAAAGCAATGGTAACTGTATGTCTTTTCATTTTTTGAGTCACGTTGATGTTTGAAAATATTTTATTAAAAAAGTAAGAGAAAAAGATTAGCCAGAAAATAGTAAGAGCTTTTGAAAAAGTTGTTCTCAAAAAAAAATGATGCACCATGTATTTTGCAATAGATTAATTTTTGCTTTTATCTAAAATTATCAAGCTATGTCCGGAGTAGGAAATTTAAGTAAATGTAGCATAATGACAAAAAGTAATACAAAAAAACTGATGTTTTATCGAAAATATTGTACGTACAGAAATCTTATAGAGGTAAGAGAACTTTTATTACAACTTAATTTTCTCTGTGTGTAGGATGGGTATTCAGCTAGTATATTTAAAAATACTTTTTTATATAAATGTAAGAGAAAAAAATACACTGGGTTTTCATGCAAATCAAATATATATATATATGTTCAAACAAATAGAATTTTTTGGCAGAGAGAAAATACACATTAGGAAATGAAGAAAGGTCAAGAGATTTCTTGTTATGTCCTGAAGAAGAACGAAAGATATGTTGTTCACATGTTAGCAACTGGCCTCGAACTACCCAAGTGTTCATGTTTCCTGCCTAAGAGGGGACTGACACATGATGTTTACTAGCAGTCATAATGAATATTTATATTTTCTCTCTACCAAGCAAGGGCAGATAATTATGATTACTGTTGCTACATCAGCACTCAGCAATGGATGTTTATAAAAAAAACATTTTTTTTATTACATATGCAGGTTCACTAGGTTTACCTTGAAGAAAGAACAAGACACAAAATAAAAAGATCTGTGTTGTGAGCAAACCTTATTTGAAACAGACTGTAAGTTGTAAAAGTAAAGAGTTGAATGTGCAAAGGAAATAAATGTTCAACACAAACAATAGTGTTAAGGTACATTCTTTGCTGCAGTTTGATCATTTCACACATTGTTTAAAACAAACCTGTTAATCTATTGACTGCCTAGAAAATGTGAATATATGAATTTATATTCATTTATTTTCGCCTTGACATTTTACCATTTTGTTTTGTTTTTTTAGTTTAATGGCATATCAACTCATTATGGGTTATTTAATACTGAAATGTGATTTATTTGTAAATGTTTTATCATAATCATTACCATTTATATTTTCTATGTTTCACTGCAATTCTTTTTTTTAATTGCTCGGTTTTATTTGACAATAATATTTGCTTGCACAGTTATATGGTATCAAGTATTCCATTTTAATACAAATGCTTTTTACAATTTTATCGTTTCACATGTTTCTATCCAACACTAATAACTGTCAACCAGGTCTGTCTGACCCATAGTTATGACTCTAACAGGTCCTACCACTCAGGGTCAGTGGATCTTGAGGTAATGGCAATGAAGGGCTACTCCACACTCCAGTGCTTCTGAAATGGAACCACACAACCAGATGTATTTCAGTGTGATACCCAGGACAACTTGTTGCCAAGTCGGCTGGGGCTGTAGAATACACCGACTGAAGAGGGGTAAGATCCCACCCCCAATGAGTGTCCTAAACATTGACACTAAACAATCTGATGGTGAGGTTCCAGTAATGCTGGAGCTTTGAGAAATATGGAGTATCCCATAACCGCCATCACTCCTCGGTCTACTCTGGTCTGGAGCGGTAGCACCTGGTAGGGTCTTATCTATGGGTCAAATTGAATTAAACTGTATACTTATACAAAACTGAATTGCTTGAAATAGGACAGTTTTGACATGTAAACTGTGTAATTATGCTAAACTGAATTGTTTGAAATAGTTAAATATCAAAACAGATCTATGTGTAAACAAAATCAATACTTATAGTTTAATAACTGAATTCTTTGAATTAGAACTGTTTGACAGAGCTTGAAATAGAAATGTTTTTGACAATTAAACTTTGTACTTATACTAAACTGAATTGTTTGAAATAAAACTGATTATTTGTAGAAAAATGGATTTGGTATTAATTAACATACAAAGGTTAATATGCCATAAAACTCAAACAAACCAGGACAACTTGGAGTTTATGGTATTCTAAAGAAGGTCTAGCTTTCACACTTTTCTTTTAAACTAAGTCTAATCTTCCAGCAAAATTTAAAGCTTTTCCAAATATGACTCTAACAAATCCTGATTGCCCTTTCTTTAGGGTGTCAAATATGCTGACTGCATCCTCTGCAAAAAAGTAAGACCTCCTGCCTCAAAAAAAAAAAAAATGTAGTTTCTGTAGTATGACACTAAACTGCATCTGGTGCAGCAGTTATAGTCTTGGAGCTTTGCAGAATGTGGAAAACTACTTCATTGCTTTCACTTTTGACTAAGACTGGTTGTATCTGTTAGAGTCCAGTGTAAGGATCAAACAGACTGGTTTGAAAATTATTTGTATTGGTAAAGAATAGTTGATACCATATAACTGTATGTAAACTATTTGTATTAAGAATAATTAATTGAAGATAAAATTGTTTACTAAGAATTATTATTATTAGTTACTTCAAAGCATACAATTCCTCGCAAACCATACAACTGTATGAAAACAAATAATTATTATCAAATAGGAATAGTTACTTTAAACCATATAATTGTGTATGTATTATTTGTATTTTTTAGGAATATTTGAAACAATATATAATTGTATGAATTATTTGTATTCCATAGGAATTATTAATATCAAAATAACAGAGTGTAAAACAAATGATTATTGGCAATGAAACAGTGAAAAGATGACTACAATCAAACATAAGTGCTGGACTGTGGCCTCAATATAAGTGAGTTTGAACTCCAGTCATGCTATTACATTCCCTTTTGGACTGATACCCTTAGGAAATGTATGAAACCCCTTATTCTGCTTGCTATAAATTAAGTTGCATCCTAGCTGTCCATTAGTACTCAAAACCATTTAACTATATGCAACAATAAAAAGCAATATTTAAAACCATTTAGCTGTGTGCAAATATAACTATTAGTATCAGAGACCAATACTTGAAACTATTGAGAATTATTAGTGTAAGCATACTTAATCTTTTGTGTTCAAACTAATGATTTATACTAAATAGAATTATTAGTATTGGATAATAATACTTAAAAACCATTTAACTGAGAGTAAAGGAGCTCTGGCTCATTTTAAAATAATGTTACCTCCAAACTATTTGCTTACAAATCATGTATATGTATAAAAAAGATTTGACATGGAATAATCCACAAGGGTTGATATGACATAAAACAACCAATCCAAACATTTACAAATTAATCAAAATTTGGTATCAAATAACCCATAAGGAGTTGACTTGCCATAAAGCAAATAAATAAAAGCAATGAATTCTTTTGGGGACTACAACTCTGCAGAGGGCTCAGACTCCCCCAACGAATATCCTGTATATGACACTAAACAATTTGATGGTGAGGTTCCAGTAATACTGGAGCTTTGGGAAATGTGGAGTACCTTTTCATTACCAATCACTCCCAGGTCTACTCTGGTCTGGAGTGGTAGCACCTGATAGGGTCCTATCTATAGGTCAAATAGAACTAAACTATGTACTTATGCTAAACTGAATTGTTTGAGATAGATCTGTTTTTGACATTGGACCTATGAAATTTATGCTAAACTGAACTGTTTGAAATAGGGCTGTTTATATGTATAGAAATGGATTTTGCATTAAATAACCCGAGTAGAGTGTTCGCCAATGGTCTGGGAGACCAGAGTTCAATCCCAGGTGGAGTCATACCAAAGACTAAAAATATGGTACTTATATGGTAGGGATCAAGGGTAAAGTGGAGCAATCCAGGAAATTGATTTGTGCCCTTCCCTACACCATGGTGTAGTAGCTATCGAAAAGGGAGCCTTTAGGTCACTCTTGACTAAGTTCGCCAACAACAACTTACAATGGTTGATATGCCATAAAACCAAACCAATGAATTCTTGAAATCCCTTTTTGACTAAAATGTGAAATGTTATGTAATTATTAACACATCAACACACTGGATGTTTTCAAAATAGAAAAGCAACTGTATTTTTGACAACTTTTATTTAAACTACAACATATACACAATTATATCAACAGAGAATGAATTTTCTTCAAAAGACTATCATTGGTATTGAAAATATTTATTCCAGATAATTTTCCATGTGCCAAGGCACCATGCGAATGATGACAATAATAAATTGAAGAAACTAATCTTAATCCTGATAATTTATACACAGTTATATGATTTTATGTTACTATTTAACACTAATAATTTCCAAAGATCTATTTGACCCTGAGTGATATTACTACTTCAGGTAAGAATGGACTGAACCTGGGAAGTAAGGGGTATAAAGGTGTGACTCCAAGCCCCTCAGAACTCCAGAACTGGAGCCTCACCACGAGATGTAGTGTTTAGTCAAACCCAGGATACCCCTTCTAGTGGATATATTACTTCTCTCCAAGGGATACACTTGGCATATTCTAAGCCTTTATATTTCAATCAAACTCACATACACTCAGAATTAACAAAAATATCCTTGTAAAAATGACCTTTGTAATATCAGAAAAGCTGTAAAGGCAAAAATCAATTTCTTGAGATAAAGCCTGGCCAAAGGATCAGAAAAAGAAATGTTGCAATTATTGTAATAAAGGAGGAAGATTATGGCTTTTCTTTGCCCTTACTTATCTTCAAGACTTCAATCTGGATAATTTTCTAAGACAAATAATACTAAATCATTATTTTTATTACCATGAGATCAGTTTATATTTGCTTGTAATTCTAAGATTTTTTCTAATTTCTCAATACTATAGCTGAATGCTAGCAAATAACTGTCCAAACTTATTTAATCACTTGTAATATCTTTGATAGAATAATTGTTTTTACATTTTTTTTACCTTTTATATTTGTTAGTATTTTGAAATGATTAGTTGTTATTATTTTGACAGGGATTGCCTTCCATATTCTCTCAACAATTCTCAAGAGGAAATAGAAGAAACCAGCAGAAAAGAAAAAAGATTAAAATGCTGGAGAGGTTGCACAAGCCAACATCAGCACTATCTTTACTTGCATACAGTACTGTCCATAATTAAGTATGCTTCCCTAATAATTTTTTTAGTGAAAGGTTCATTTTCTTCAAAACTGAAGAACAAGAATTTTCATATTTCTAGAGGAAGATTATCCAATCAAAATGAATATTAGTGTTGGTTAATTAGTTTGTTTTATGGTTTGTCAGCTTTTGTGAGGTTACTTTATACTGAAGCTTGTCTTTCTTTCCTGGTAATTATATGGTTTCATGTAATTAATAATGATAATTTATAAGCAATTACCAGCCCCATCATCAGAATGTGAAGTTAATTTGTCTTTTCAAGGAGTATTTCTAGGGTTACTCTTCTGGAGGCTTGCTTAGCATAAAAGTTATCAAAGGAAATAGAATTTGTCACCCGGGTTCAAATCTGAGGTGAGGCTGTGTGTATTTCACTTGATGTTAATATCCTTCGAAAAGGCATGAATCCATTTCTTCTCCCAGTTATTGGTGAATAGTATGGCAAGCGGCATTTTTAGTCTTTTATGGCAACTGGTCAAGGAGAAGGAAAATTCAAATTCCAACCAGCTTTACTCAACTTAAAAATTAACTTTGTGTCACATCCTACCTGTGGTGGAGGGGTTAGGCAACTATATACACTTCTGGCTTTAAATTCAGAATTCTTCATTTTGCTTACTCTCTTACTAGCTGAGGCTAGAAAACCCTGTCTGCCTTGCTGTTTTACTTATATCTAGGGAAAGAAAAGATATTTAGGGTTATTTTATGTCTGGAGATTAGGGAATCATTTTCATTGAACTTTCATGTTTACATTTGTTTTTTTTTGTTCCGTTATTCATTTTTTTTTTTTTTCACATGGTCTTACCAAATATGAAAAATTTTTATACAGATGTATTTGGTCTATAGCTGGGAGTCTAACAGTTACTTACTACTACTCTGGATCAGTGGATCTGGGAGTAATGGCAATGAAGGGGCACACCTTACTTCCCAAGAGTGTCATGCCCAGAATACTCCGTTTTTGTGGGGGAGTCTTACTCTTCTGCAGATGATACATCAGCATATTCAGAGTCCTGCCAAAAGAGTGAGAAAGAAAAGATAGCCTTTTCTAATGTAATTAGGGTAACCACAAATTCACAGCTAGTTGATTTGATTGTCCATTAAGATATATATTTAGAGAGAGAGAGAGAGAGAGATGATTAAAGAAGATAAAATGCAGGAAAAATTTAATAAAACAATGCAGAATACTACAATAGCAGAATGGTTCTAAAATATCCAAATTATATTTTTCTTGGCTCTGTTACCTAGAGGTTTACACACACACATATATATATATATATATATATATATATATATAGTTAGGCAGCAGTCATTCATTTAAGAATAGTAAATAGCAAAGACATATTTTGTCTGTATAATTTAATTAAGATCCTTTCGAGTTTCCTGATAAGTGTCTTGATTTCAAGTTGGAATTGGTGGATGAGTTTACCAAAATTGTCCCGAGTGTTTTTGGACCCTTCATAGGCCATTGTCAGGGGCTGCTTGCGTGTGTAAAGAGTGGTTTTTTTTTGTTTTTTTAATGAATTTTGAAATTTTTTTGGTTTTTATAACATAAAAATATCTATGCAAACGCAGAGTTGGATAAAACTGAGTGGCTGATAAACTTAAAAAACAGAATGCTATCAACGGAAATAGAATACTATCAAGAAATACAGGATATTAAAAAATCAATTCTAAAAGCATTTCAAAACTTTGTCACTATTTTCAAAATTAATTCTATTGAATTTATTTTTTTTTATATATGATGGGCTTCTAGGATTTGTAGTCATAGCTTATCAATTTTGTGTGCAATTATAGTGGTGTTTTCAACTAGAGTATTTTGAAACTTGGATTTAGGAATAGAATGGGTTTTAAGATGTAAGTCTATGGAGCTAGAATCATTAAGGTGCATTCTGAGTCATCTAGGAAGAGTTGTAGTGGTGTGTACGTGTATATATATATATATATATATATATATATATATATATATATATATATATATATATGATATAAACGAGAATAATATGGTTATGATAAAAAAAGGAATGTTGTGAATTAAGCAAACAGTGTTTGAATACATGTGATAATTTAAAGAATTAATCAAATCTTAACCAAACTATGTTGGTTCTATGCCACAGAATGCTTCTCTCTGAAATTCCAAATTGTGTCTGCCCCTTCAGAATATTCAAACTATTAATCAATGACCTACACAGTTTTTTGGGGGTTTTTTTAATATTTCTTTTTCAACAATAGATTCCTAATTATTAAAAAAAAAAAAACAAACAATGCATCAAGAACTTATCCCAACCTTGACTGATATCATAAATTACTGTCTGAATGGACAAAAAAAATATCAGATTATTTTATTTTTGGTGCAACAATTTTTTAGGCCAAATGTAGGAGACATTTTGTTGAAATCAGGACAGTAGAAAGTTGTTAGTGGCGAGGGGGTGGGTAACTTGGATCAATAGAGTACTTAGTTGACTATGGGTCATTTTCTATTCCAAGTGGCACTTTGGTTTCATAGGGAAGCAATCAATGTTTTCTTTTTTTGTTAAATGACTTGTTCACTCTTGTCTGAACCTATGGATCTTTTTGTTTATGATCCCATCTGTAAAACCGGGGGTGTCTATCTAATGATACTATCCCCCTCCTTTATTATGTATGCTGTGTGTATATATGAATACATATGTAAGCATCAAATATTTGTTGTTGCTCCCTTGCTTTTGTATAATGTCAAACCTTGATGGGTTATTCAAGCTGACTTCACTTTAACAGTTATGGTCTCCTTTTATACAGGGTGAGAATAAGAACACTCCTCAATCATACCAGATATGCTGCCGAGAGTTTTGACTGCACTAGATTATTGCATTGAAAGTTAAGGGTACACATTGAGTTTCTGTGATACCAACTTATACCACATGAAACTTTGAGAAAATGAAACTCTGCACAACAACGTGTAAGAATATTCCAATGAAGTTATATTCTATATAAGTTTTTAAATCAAAGAGTGTTTTTGGTGCTCATCCTTTATATTGTACAAAAATGTATCTTCACATAGTGCTTATATCCTTTGAGAACAGTATGAATACAACTATTCTCTCTACTACTAGTAGGGCAGACTGAGTTCTTAACTTTGGTATGGCAACCTGTCTTGAAGGAAAACTGAATTCGAACCAGTTGTTCTCTGCTTAAAAAATTGACCTTGAGACCCATTCTGCTTGTAGTGGAGGGGTTTGGTAAATACATACAAAAATGTATCTTCACAATCATTTTAAACAGTTGAACTCTTGATTATCTCAAACAAATTTATTTTTTCCCCTGACATTACCAGATAAGTTTGTATGGGAGAATCTGCAAGGTCAGTCTATAAAGTTATAAGACTGACTCTATAAAAATGTTTATTACTAGCTTTATCTCTTTCAAAATATACTTGTGAAGTTAAATGAAAATATGACCCCCACCACTTCCAGAAAGTCTTTATTTGGTTCATCACAATTGCTTTTCAACAGTTCTCAAATAGTAACCATGATTTTTTGGTGGGTGGAGGACAGAAAATAGTCACTAGAACTTAGATCAGGGGAGTAAATGGAGTATGATAATATCAAAAACTTATTCATAAACAGTGTATGTATAAAATATTAAAACTGATTTGTTTATATCATCAAACTTAATTAAAAATTAGCTGAATAATGTTGATTAATCACCAATTAATGGCTGTCAAACATCAATCAGATCTGCTGAGAGTCCTAATTTATGTCACATTTTCCTTGCTTCATAAAGTGACGAGAGTTCGTCTTCTAAAGTCTCTTACCCATCCAAAAAGAACTCCTGCCACCAAAAACTTGTGCCCAGAATAAGACTTGATCTGCATAAGCCAGTTTTAATCTTAAATTTTTTTTCTGTCTGTTTCTCCTGAAGTTTCACTCTTCTGTTCCATTTTTATCATACAACAAAACACATCTGTATGTATTTACTCAACCCCTCCATCATGAGTGGGATGTGACACAGTCAATTTTTAAGTGGAGTACAGTTGGTTTGAATTCAGAGTTTTCATTCTTCTTGGCTAGTTGCCATACAAAGACGAAAGAACCCTGTCTGCTCTACTATTTACTCATAACTGCAGGGAGAACAGATAGATTTATACCTTTCCCAAGGCCATTTAGCATGAAGAGAAGCATGAAAAGCTTACTATAATAATTGCATGAGCTGCTGATTTTTTTGCCATAACAATAACTGTTAGACACAGTGAGTTTATAATTACTCATCCAGCAATTTCATATATGCATACTATAAAGAATGTTACCTGATCAAGGCTTGAGAACCCAGTTTGAATTCATGCTATGACCAAAAGACAAAACACTTGTAAATCAGATTACTCAGCTGAAAATGAATTTCTGAAAGGCAAATGCTCAACATAAACAGTGATCAGCTGATTTTCAATAAGGGTTGCAAACCTGAATTTTTAAAAAAAATTATCTTTCTACTTTCTTGACCATTTTTCTAACTTGCGCATGTTGGTTAGTGTGGGAAAAAATGATAAAATTACGCAGTTTGAAGAAAAGTTGCATTAGGAATATTTTGCCAATTTTTACCAGCCACAGTTGCTTCGTTTGTTTATGTGGCCAGGAAATAATTCCATTCTCTAACTTGTCAATTGAAACTACACAGAAGTTCTTTAAAAGAGTCTTTTTAATGGCTTTATATTTAAAACTTCCTGATTTTCTATTTTCTTTCTTTTTTGTGGAGGGTTACTTTTTTTTCCTCTCTAATCAATGATAAAATCTCAAATTATTTCATGATACTAATTCTAATTTTTTAAAATTTTATTTCCTGGTGACTTTCATTAATTCAAAGAACATTTTTCAGAATCAGTGAAATGTGCCAAATTAAGAGATTTTATTTCTTTTTTTTTTCCTCAAGATTTTGAATGTACCCTTTTTATTTATTTGTTTGTTTATTTATTATTCATTTAAATTTTAAAATTTAAATTAAAGAGAAAAAAAAACAAAAGTGGATTCTCCGAGTGAATATTTAAGTCCAAGAAGTTAAAAATCAATGTAATGAATTGGGTAATGGTGGCGGGGAAAAAGTGATGGGTAGGGTAGAAAGGACAGAAGTAAACTAGAAAGTTTCTTTTTTAAAAATCAATAATTCTTTTTTTCTTTCTTTTTCCCCTTTTGTTACAGTTTCATTTTTTTTATCTTCGATTATTTCGATTCCTTGACTCGGCAGTTAGTTGAAATGAAATACTTTACTGCTCCATTAAGTGAACTTAATAGAAAAAGTTGCCCGCTCTAAACTTGGATACATATTTTATTTCCTCAATATCTATTTGTCTGACTTGCTTTGCTTCTTTCTTTCTTTCTTTCTTTTTTCCCCTAACTGTAAAATTAGTAGGAAAAAATAAATGGAAACAGTTTTCAAATTTAAAATTTCAACCAGTTTGCAATAAGATTGTGTCCACAAACATCTGTAACTAGAATTATATAAACTGGATCTGCTAAATTCCAAGTGCTTGGTAGGTGAGGCTCTTTGACAGTAGCATATAGGGATCTTGTCAAATAAACAACAATTGAATAAACATTCCACTTGGCTTTTCAATAAATAAAATATTGGAGTATTAAACCATATAAAATCATATTTTAGGTGTTTAAATTGTGCAGCTCATTAACCATTACATAATGGAGAGATCTCATAAAATAAATAATTAGAATGCTGAAATAAGCATTACGTGGTATAGAATCAATTTTCAGGTTCTTGGTTGGTGAGGCTCCTCAACCATGATAGGGTAAAAAGATCTAAAATAGACAGCCCTTCAATAACCATCACATATGAAACTTCAGAAGTTAGGACTTTGAGTATTACAATCAAATCACAGGTGCTTGGTTGGTGAGGTTCATTGATCCTATTCTGTATTTAATACTTTTATTGCAACTTTACATGTATATTTTGATGCTCATAACTTGTCAGTATGGTTGTTATATTGTATAAAATGCTACAAACTTTAACACCAAGGCAGATCTAGTTTTGTGTGTATTTACGCAGTAACTCTGCCACAGGCAGGATGTGATACAAGGTCAATTTTTAACAGAGTAAAGCTGGTTTGAATTCAGAATTTTCCTTCTCTTCGACTGATTGCTTAATCAGGTCTAAAGAACCCAGTCTGCTTTACTATTCTCTCATCATTTTTACTTGGCAATTTTAAATACAGTATCATCTATAAATAAGTTCACCCCACCAATATTTTTATAAAAAGTTAATTTTCTTCTAAACCTAGCATACCAGTATTTTAGTATTTTTAGTGAAACAGATTTTATTAGGTATTATCTATAATAAAACCCTACGGCATTGAAACTCTTTTTTACAAAATATATGGATATATAGCAGTCCAAAATTAAGGACACTCTCGCAAAAGAGATTATTTATACCAATATTAGTCGGATCCTCCGTGATTTTTGTTTTTGTTTATAGTCTTCATAACATTGTATAATATATTGTCTTAACCTGAAATAAACTCAACAGATGTAGCTGCTGATACATCTAGCTATAGATAAAATCAACAGTGACCACCAGAAAACAAGCAATGCATGAGTGTAAGCTGCAACCAATGAAAAACAAGCATTGCATTGGTGAAGAGCCATGGCCATGTAGGTAGCATCAGTTTTAAGACGATATAAGGTCTAGAATTTTGGCTGAAGTCAGTTCCTGCAGGCTGTTCCAACTCCATATAGCTCCTTTGTACATGCAAACTCTCTCCATCTGCTCTCCTGCTCCACACAAGTATCATCATCAAAGAATAAAAATATAAGATTATATTTTTATGTATACATGTTCCTCATTGTTTGTCAATATACTACTTATGTTATTTCTAGATTTGCATAGTTACTTGAATGTTTTCCACTTCAACAGAATGCAGTCTTTTAATTCTATCTCATTTGGTGATATTTTTGGGTTAGAACTGTTTTAAAAAACATTGATTGGTGTGTTCTTATTCATGGGCAATACTGTATATCTTGTATATTCAAATTCTTGCCCAAAGATCAGGAAGCTATGCTCTAATCCTTGGCAGAAGTGCTGGGGAGTAATACTTTGATCTTAGACAAAGTTCACAGATACTATACTGCTCTTAGTCAGGAAGTGTGATTGTAAAATTATAATGCAAGAAACTTGTTGTAATGGTTTGTGAACTTGGCTGGCACTCTTGAGTTTGATCCTCACTGGGTGCCCTATTTGTAGCCTTGTACCACAACTTAGCTAAGCTTTATAAATAAGTAATTACCATCCATTTCCTCTCATGCAATGCTTGCAACAAAAGTCAAAATGACTGACCGAGAGATTTGTTATTTCTTGTGTGTATGTTATATAGAGAGGTACATCAGCCGGACATTATAAGTAACATTTAGTTGGTCCTCTTTGCTTTGTCTGTATACTTACGAACTGGAAATGGGATTGAACCAAAAAGAGGTTGAATTGTCTCACAAGTATACAAAATAATGCTTACTTATAAATGGCCTTCACTTATATTGAATCTTATGGTTATGTATATTAGTATATGTAAAAAAAAAAATTTGTTGTTCAAAGAGAAAAATAAATATTTTAGCAAATGAATTTGAATGTGGTAGCTTAGGTTTTATTTTATATAAGTATGCCTCACATGTTTCGGACTTCGTGGTCCTCTTCAGAAGACGAATTATCTGTAGGGTCACCTCTGCTTCTAGCTTTTACAGTGAAGATTGTTTTGATATGGAGTATGATTTTTTTTTTTAAATCATACGCTTATCAAAATAATTTTCATTTTAAAATAATCTTTACTGTAATATCTAGAAGCAAAGATGACCCTAACCATTCTCTTGAAAGTGACCACAAAGTCCAAAACCTGTGTGGAGCAAAATTATATGAAATAAAAACCTAAAGTATTGCATTCAAATTCTTTTGCTGACATATTTATTTAAATATATATGTATATGAGAATTTTCAGTTCACCTCACAATCCAAGATATGAACTCAGTCATGAATACAACGCTGACTAATTTTTCCAATTGTTTTTTTTATATTCAACTCTGAATAAAAGAAGGTAAAAACTCATGAGTGAGTTTTGTGTTCCTGATCTTCAGCTGAGCTTAATTCAACTAGTCTAAAGTCCCTCTGTATTTTTCTGCATAAACACAGAATTTTACTGATATAAACTTATGTGTGTAAATTTATCATAGAAGTAGTTTTGCACACAAAATATATAAAGAACTAGTTTATCTATGTGTGGGATATTAAGAAAAATCTAATCACTGATCCTATATTAAAATGGGTGATAGTAAAAAATGCGGTAAATATAAAGCAGGGAAAAATATTGAAATTTATGTATGGAGGAGAAATTGCTATAGCTTCCTACAATAATCCCAATGAATTACTTAATCAAAGGTCAGAAATACTTAATGTTTGGAGACATAAGAAAAGTTGGCTACTTGATAGATAAGTTAAGATTCAATTTCATCTTATCTATTTATCTTTTTATGCTAATTTTATTCTTCCTTGAGGTCTTTTAATCAATAAAATGTAGTTTTAGTCCAACCTTTCTTTAGTCAAAATTGTCCTGATGATCTGGTTAGGTGAAACCTTGGTAGATTATTTTCTGACTCAGTTGTTTCGTTTTATGGCTTATCAACCTTTGTAGGTTATTTGATGCCAAATCCATTTTTATACAAATAATCAGTTCTATTTCAAAGAATTCAGTTTAGCATGGGTACACAAATTAAGTGTCAAAAACATTTCTATTTCAAGCTTTTCAGTTTAGTCAAACAGTTCTAATTCAAACCATTCAGTTTAGTATAAGTACAGTTTTTGTCCATACACAGTTAAATGTCAAAACAGATCTATTTCAAACAATTCAGTTTAGTATGAGTACTCAGTTTAAATATCAAGACTGTTTTATTCCAAGTAATTCAATTTAGCATAAGTATACAGTTTAGTTCTATTTGACCCATAGATAAGACCCTATCAGGCGCTACCACTGGGAGCGATGGCAATGAAGGAATACTCCACATTCCTCAAAGCTCCAGCATTGCTGGAACCTCACCGTCAGATTATTTAGTGTCATATTCAGGACAGTCGTTGTGGGGCAGGGTTTTACCCCTCTGCAGAGTTGCAGTCAGTATATCCTACAACGCCAGCCAACTGGGCAATCGGACTCTGTAGGCATTTCTATATATATATATATATATATATATGAAACATGAAATATTTTATCAGTCCAGTGAAGGAAGTATACAAGTAACTTTTTATTTAAATTGTGCAGTTAAAATTCATTTTATGTACATAAATTCATCTCAATACAGCAGGGATCTGATGCTTTTAAAGAACCTGGCTCAAATCTGAGCTGTCTCCTATTTTTCACTTCCAAATTTTTCTTTTTACAGGGATTGGAAAAATGATCTTACAGATATGAATTTGTCTCCACAAAGTTACTAATAACAGTAAGCAGGTTGGAGCTATGTCTTTGGATAGCAGCAGCCATTCCATTTCAATTACAATTATAGCATGGAATATCAGACTGAAATTTTTCTAGGATGCTGCATCTCACTATATGGTGACATTTTGTTGCCATCTGGCAAATCAGTTTCATTTCATTGTTATTACTTCTTCGAGGGGAAAACTGAAGGCTCAAGTCTTTAAACATAGGCTGCAGACAACCGATGAACTGAAAAAATTTGTCAAAAATTAATAGTAGGTTTGAGCTGGAGAGCTTTGAGGTGAGACTTCAGAAGTTTATAGTTCCTTATGGCAAGCATTTGAGTCATATAATCTTTAAAACATTGTGATCAAAATAGCAAAAAACAGAAATATTGTTCTTTCTTATAGTAAAATAAAATTTGAAATAGGATATATGTATGTTGCATTTTCTTTTTTTTCTTTTTGACATTCCAATCCTGAGAGATCATTCTGCGGAACCCTAAAATCACAAAGATATCCTATTTTCCATCCACAATCTATTTCCTTGGTTTGTTTATTATATTTATTTATTCTCTTAATTCTAGAGGCTAGAAATTACCTTATCAGTTTCAAATAGTTTTATTTAATTTTCTTTCTAAAACATTTCTCGTTCACTTAGCCTGTCCACATATTTTTGTCGAGGTGTCACCTCCTACAATCACCAAAGCATGTCAATCAATCTCTATGCCAAGACTAGACTTTGAATTTTATTTTAATTATCTATTTTTCTTTATTTGTTTTTTTTTTTTGTTGTTTTTATCCCTTCCCACCATCAATGAGGTAGTCCTGTTACATATACAAGTATTATATTTTTGTTTGAATTTCCAAGTTAGTATTGTTACACTGACACATATTGATTCACCTAGTTCAGTTTCCCCGTTTTTATTATCTTTAACATTTCAGCCGCTGTACCCTCCAGCCTTCCTCGCGTATCTGTTGCACTTGGTAACCTTCCGGGAATGTCATATGGAACCCTTTATTTGATGCACAAGGGTATGTTGATCTCATTCCTTTACCTGTCATGTCAAGTGTTGTTCCAACTAATTTTCAGAATTCATATCAGTTGATGTCAACCTATCTCTCTATATATTTCTACCTCATCTAAACCAGGGATTGAAATTATGATTTTTAATTTATCTACTAAGCTGTATCATACTAAATACATAAAAGTCAAGTTGATAGAATAGAGTTCCCTGACTTTCACTCTTGCTATCCCTCCCTATCATCCATCACTCTTGGCATGTCCTTTAGACTGCATCCAGCGTTTGCACAGAACTGATGAAAATCCTTGCTGGTCAGCCAACACTGATGTGTTCATGTGTAGGAGTTCATAAGGGAACATCACTTATGAGTTTGTCCTTACTTTACCAGCAGTACCCTGCATGTATGGTTCCTAAGATAGAAGGTAGGTGGCAGTACAGCTGCTGTTTTCTGGGGTGCTGTTTCCAGAATTTGTTCAAAACAGCATGTAGTATTCTTGTTTGAACTCATAAGCATATTTCAAGCTGAGCACTATTTGAATATACACTATAAGCCCAATATTCTGGCTGGTTGGTTGGTTAATGTATCAACCCTTGTTGGATTATTTTATACTGAAGTTAGTTAAAGAATTTGGGTCTTTCCTTATATATGGTGCAAAACGGTACCTTCATAGTCATTTTAAACAATTAAACATTTCATTATTGCAGATCTATTTGTCCCATACATGAAACCCTAACAGGTACTACCCCCAAGGTTTGAGTAGGCCTGGAAGTAATAGCAATAGAGGAGTACTCTACATTCCTCATTCCTGCAAAACTGGAGCTTCACCACTAAATGCAGTTTAGTACCATGCTCAGGAATCAAATATCTTAGGTTTAGAGAGATCATGTCAATCTAATAAGAGTAAACATTCACAGCCTTACTTTTAATGGAATGATGAATTAATTTTTAACAAAATTGTCAGTACCAGTCTTTTCTTACTCAGGTGAGTCAAAAGTTTTGCAATATTTTAGTAACTTATTTACTTTATTCTTCAAGTTATAACAAAAGTAGCCTGGCATTTAAAGTAAAAGCCATTGTATTGAACCATCCAAAGCCACCTTTTTGTCATTTCTCTGATCGTACCAGCTCTTGTCCTTTAAAGTGAAGAACTCCTTCACTGAAGCTTCCACTTCTTCTTGATTGTTGGAGTATCATGAGCACAGGATGTGAGCTATGGATCAAAATAAGTAATAATCAAAGGGAGCTAGGTTCATACTATATGCTGGGTATAGCATATGTTTGATTCCCTCAATTTCCTGGAGTTTATTCTGAAAACTAGAATGTTTGAAAATATTGCTAGACTTTTGACAAACCCAAGTATTACTTTAATTTTTGGCATGCCTTCTTTATTTTGTTTACACTAAAATGGATTTCTAGATAATGAAAACACCCAGATTTTGAAACATTTTCATAAGCATTCATAAAAAAGAAACAGTATTTACCAAAATCAGTTTTCAATTCAGTTGGTCATTTTCTCAAGTATCAATACATATTCTCTTTTGCAAGAGGAATAGTTTTGTTACCACCTAAGTCAAATCTTGTTATAATTCATAACTCTTTATCACAGTAAAATAATTGAACAGTCTGTTGGTCATTCTATATCAATGTCTGATTATTGTGGATCTACTGGTGAGCAATCATGATAAAGAATAATGACTTTTTTGACCAACCTGAAGGCACCACAGATTGAAAATGTGAACATTTTCTCAATCAAATTAAAAACATAAAAAAACTCCATATTCTACAATTGGTCACTTCTTATTCTAGTTGCCCTCAATACATATTTCTATCACTTGCTTCAATGGTCAGGTATGGATAACACTCAACATATCCTTTTGGGACCAAACTACATCATCTCACATATGCACACATGCATACAGATGGAGTACAGCCCACAACAAGTTGGTTCTTGAATATTTAACAAGAACTCAACAAATGGACATTATACAACTTAGCTTTGTTGTAAACCCTCTTTTGGCAAAAAGAAATAAAACATCTTGTATATTTTGCACTATTTGTTAATTCTATTATTGTTTCATACCATTCCTTCCATGTTCACAATGATAACAAGCAGTTGGATATTCCTGGTTCAGTCAGTTTCTCCCTCTACTCACTCTTATTCTCTTCTTCCTCACATTATCACACATGAGTTTTTAAGTTTTAAAGGTTCAAACTTTGGTTTGTTTTTGTCCAGTTGGCTGGGGCTGTAGAATACAGCAACTGCACCTCTGCAGAGCGGTAGGACCCCCGCAAAGAATGTCCAAGATATGACACAAAACAATCTGATGGTGAGGTTCCAGTAATACTAGAGCATTGTGGAATGCAGAATACCCCTTCATTGCTATCGCTCCCTGGTCCACTCTGATAGGGCACAATCTAAGGCTCAAATTGAACTAAACTGCAAACTTATGGTAAACTGAACTGCTTGAAATAGGACTGTTTTGATATTTAAACTGTGTACTTATGCTAAACTGAATTGTTTGAAACTGAACTGTTTTGACCTTTAACTAACACATAAACAAGAACTATACTTATACTAAACGGAATTGTTTGAAATTTAATTTGGTGTTAGATGACCCAAAAAGAATTGATACACCATAAAACAAAACAAAGCAACTAACCAATCTGGTTTGTTTAAAAGGAAATGGACTTGAGACCTGAGTTCAAATCCTGGATTAGTCTGTTTGCATTTCACTTTGCATCAATACCCTTGAGAAAGGTATGATTCCATCTCTTTTTCCCACTTATCAGTAAATTGTAGGGCAGAATGGACTCATTAACCTTGTTATGAAAACTGGTCAAGGAGAAAAAATCAAATTTATACAAGTTGTTCTCCACTTAAAAACTGACTTAGTGTCAAACCCAACCCATGGTGAAAGGGTTTGGTAAATATATACAAAAGGTTGATGTTAAGCTAAGTTACAAGTTGTACAAATAGATTTCTGTTGAAATGAAAGAGACCCATTATGTATACTAGAAGAACTCTCCAAAACAGTGGTTACCAATGTATAAATGGAAGTAGGTCACTGATTCTTCAGTCAGTCTTCAGTCCAGTTTAAGAAGGCCATTCCTCCAGGCAGCACCTGGCCTTATCTAAAAAATAAAATGTAAGGTTTAAGTTTATTTCTTGATGCCTGAAGAGTCTCACCCCCAAGTCCCTCTCTCTGTTCTCTAAGGCTATGGTCAATGAACCTCACAAATCAAACAGCTGAAATTTTAATTTAATACTCAGTTCAATGTTTTTAAGTACTGAAATGTCCACTTGGGTGGCTATTGGTTAAGATCTGGACAATTTTTTTTGCTACCTGCTTCCTAGGAGGTCGTCACATTAATCCAACCTTGTGTCATGTCTTCATGCTATGTGAGGTGAAAGAATAAATAAATATAATCTTAATCATTCTTGGTTAATATCTGTATCAATATATCCTCATGAATATCTTATAAAAATTATGTGATGTTCTGGTTTAGTTGGAGGTCTGTTTTAAAATTTCATTTGTTATTTTTTATTTCTTTCATTTTATTTTATTTTTTAATCTGATGTTTTCATAATTAGATCAACAGAAAAAATTTCTCCAAAAGATTGTCCAAAATTCACAAAATATCAGTTCGAACAAAACGTCCATATAATTATTTTTCTGCTTTTTTTAGATGACTATTTTCGTTCTCATAGTTTCAGCCGGTTTTTTTTTTTGTATTAATTTTCTTTTATTTTTCTCATCTCTATCACTTTTTCTTTTTTTTTCTTCCTCTTTTTTAAAATTTTTCCTTTCATCTTTATCTTTTCTTGAATTGTATCATTCGTCTATTTTTCATCTCCATCTTTTTTTTCTTTATCTTTATCCTTATTTTTCTCTTTTTTTCATTTTCTTAATTCTTTTCTTTCACTTTTTTCATTTTTTTTAAAAAATTTTTTCTCCTTTCCATTCATCTCTTTTTCATTTTTTCTTCATCCATATCTCTTTTTTTCTTTTTTACTTTTTTTTCACCTTCAGATTTTTTCTTCATTTTAACTTCATCCATATCCTTATTTCTACTCTTTTTTCTTTATACTTTTTCTTCATTTTCATACTTTTTTTTCATTTTACTTCATCTCTCCCTTCATCCATATACCTCTATTTCTTCCCTTTTTCTTTATTTTTTCTCCATTTTTTTCCATCTCTTGCTTACCTGTGACATTTTTTCTTCATATTTACTTCTTTATCCTTATTTCTTCACTTTTTCTTTTCATCTTTTACTTTTTCTTTTATTTGACTACGTTCTTTTTTTTCATCTCTTTACCTTCATCTTTTTTCATCTCTCTTCCCTTTTCTTATTCATCATTTCATTTTATTTTTCTCACCTCTTTGTCTTTTTATGTCCAAGTTACCATCATTATTTTAATTTACCATATTTGATTCCACATACCACACTTATCGGAAATATCCCACTTTCAGTTCAGAATGTACTGAAAAAATTCCATCATTTACATATTTTAGGTTTACAAACAGTTTTTATTTTCATATAATAGAAAGAGAGTAGATTTAAAAAAAATATTTTTTTATTTTTCAAGAATGTGTTTTTGATATCATGTTAACCAGAGAATCTTTCTCCTAAAGCATATTTTTTTATTCAATACTATATTACCCATAGCAAGTTAAAGGAGGAGAAGTAGATTCATGACTTTTTCCAAAGCACTAGTGCAAAATAAATGCCACACACCCTCTACCAGAGACTGAACCCTTCTTGCCAATTCCATTTATTAGCCAATAAACATTACACTACTCACATCTGTTGACAAACATTATAGAACCAGGTAAATTCAAAGACACCTCTAAGATTCCTTTGACATGGCGTGACTTTAAATCAACATAATCCATACTATTCAATAGTTTTCATGTGTTAATCTTTAGTGTTAGTGAGATATTTACTTCATATTGGTTTATAGAATATGATCTCTTAAACATCAGTGAGACTTCTAGGATTTCTCTAACATTTTTCAAAAGATGATGATGAGGAATATCAAAGACAATAGATTTTTCTAACATTGTGTAAAAGATTGCCCTGGAAACTTTTGTAGCAATTTAGTAACAATTTTGGGTTATCTTTGTCAGCTATATAAACATTTTTTTTCTCATCTTATTTTTTTTTATATAAAAAAAGAGCCCAAAAAATAGATGAAAGTGAAACTACTTTCCTATAATCTAATTTCTTTCCATTCCATTTGGATCTTTTATCAATACCAGTCAATCTAAATTTTATCACTTAGTTTTCTTTTGCTCTTCTATCAATGTTAGTTTTGTGAGTTTTTTTTTTTCTTCGGATGCTTTGAGAAAGAATCCAGACAAATTTTTCAAACTGCTTTTAAATTTTCTGAGAATATAACACTGCAATTATTCTTGTTATTTATTTCTGAGTTTTTCTTGTGAGGAGATAAATTTGAGAACAGCCTCTTCAATTATATTTCTCACAGATTTTCTAAAAATCAGTTTCTGTTTATTCTTCTCTCACTTCCTGTTTGTTGCTTAAAATAAATTGGAAATTACAAGAGGACCTTTCAAAATGAAAATTAAGATTGCCAAAGATAGGCTGTCTAGGTTTGATTTCTGGATAAGTGTTTAAGAAAGCCAGGTGTTATGAACCAGGCATAAAAAACTAAAGAAAACTTAATAAGAAGTATCCCTTTGAGGGATACAAGATTATAAAAAGCTATTTTAATTATATAAATTTAATCTTTATATAACCAATGATGTAACGTATGGTATTTTTTTTCAAATAAATGCATTAAACAATATCCTCTAATAGTTGTAAATATTCAATAATCATTTGTATTTAAAGTTAAGAAAAATTACATCCTCAGTTTTAATAAGTTTTCATCACTACCTGGTGTGTAAGTATATATATATACACACACACACACTCATATATATATATTTATATATATATAATGTGCGTGTGTGTGTGTAGATATGTATGCATATGTAATCATATATATATATATATATATATAATATATATTCATTAATAGATACACTCCATTATAAATTTATTTCGCCAGCATATTAACTAGCTCTTCAGATGGATTCGAACAGAAATTTGTTTCTTTTTAGCAACTAACAGAGGGGAATACATTTCAACTTATGTAAGGTTCAAGGAGTCATAATTTAATATATATATATATATATTTGAAAATCTTTGAAAATATATATATATATATATATATATATATATATATATATGCTTTGAAAATATTCCAGTATATACTAGGTAAATCCATTGTTTTTTTACTTTCAGTTGTCCATCATTATTAATCTTTTTATTTCTTTTAAATAAACTGATATCCAGTTTCAAGGTTTTTATTAGAATTTCATTTTAATTTTGAATTTTAAATTTATTTTGAAATTTTAATTTTTCTATTTTTACAGCATCATTTTAAAGAATCTAGTGGCATTATCTTAATTATGTTTGCATTTGAATTTAGATTTAATCAAATATTTGTTTAAAATTTTCTGATATCTGGGTTTATTCAGATTTTTATAAGTTATCATATTATATTGGATAGTTTATCCATCATTTTAATCAGTTTGATTTTAAAAATATAAAATTTTCTATCTTCAATCTGTATTTTTTAAGAATCAGGTATCATTAACTTATTTCTGTTTGCATTTTAATTTAAATCTAATTAGTTGTTTGTAAGTAAATAAAGTTGGCAACTGTAGTTGAAGGTGACCTGAGGGCTCCCTTTTCAATAGCTACTACAACAAGATGTAGGGGAGGGTGCTACTCCTTTCCCAGGATTGCTCGACTTTACCTTTGATCCTTACCTTACCTTATAATGTTGAGGCAGTATCAAGTACCATTTTTTGAGTCTTTGGTATGAAACAACCTGGAATTGAACCCTGGTCTTCTGGTCCATTGGCAAACACTCTACTCATTAGGCCAATGGCCAGGTTGTTTTAATTGTTTGAAATTTATCTATATCTACATTTATTAAAATTTTTTTTAGAGCTATCAGATGATACTTGACTCATCATTTTAATCAGTTAATAATACAACCAGTAGTCAAATAATATATATTTATTTAAATAATATCGTTAATTTCTAATATTTTAGTGTGGTGAATCCTTTAATTGTTAGCTCCTGTCTTTTTCATTTTTTTTGTTTATGTTTAAAAAAGTTTTTTTAATAGCTTAAAATTTTTGCTCCATACTATTAATTGCCCAGTAGAATATACTAACTGCTTCTCTGCAGTAGAGTAAGACCCCACCCCTAACGAGTATCCTGGATGCAAAGTACCCCTTTATTGCCATCATTCCAAGGTCCACTCTGGCCTGGAGTGGTAGGACTTGTTAGGGTCTGATCTATGAGTCAAATAGAACTAAACTTTGTACTTATGCAAAACTCTATTGTTTGAAATAGAACTGTTTTGACATTTAACTGTTTGTAAACAAAAACTATCCTTATACTAAACTGAATTGTTTGAAATTCAATCCTGCATTGAATTACCCAAATAGGGTTGATATGCCATAAAACAAAACAACCAACCAACCAAATTGCTTCAAATTGGACTGTTTTTGACATCGCAACTGTACTTATGCTAAACTGAACTGTTTGAAATAGGACTGTTTTGACATTCAACTGTGAGTGTAAACAAGAAACTATACTTATACTAAACTGAATTGTTTGAAATAGAACTGCTCATTAGTATAAAAATGGATTTGGCATCAAATAACCTACAATGATTGATGTGCCATAAAACATAGCTAAACCAATCAATGCTATTTAGTTTTTTAAATGGGACAAATAATTAAATTAAATTAAATTTCTCTAGGTTATTGCATAATATTTATGTGTAATTATTTGATAAAATATATTAATATAAAATCTAAATTTCTTATTGTCAAGAATCATTAATTGGTCCTTATAAATAAGATAAAATTGTAGATATTTTAACTACTATTAATCTATATTTGGAAAAAAAAGAAACTGGGGTTAAAGATTAAATTTATTCAGGAATATATTTCAGACCTAATTCTGCATATAAACTGCATTGGGGTAAACATTAATATTAATTGAATTTACATTATCAACACTCAGGGTTACCTAAATTTTGAATAATAAAAGTTTTTTGTTTTTTTAATAAAAACCTTATAATTAGAAATTCTTTAAAAACTCAGTGTTAGGCGTATGTAATTTAATCAAAATACTATCTTAGTTTAAACATATCATCTCTAATTATAACTAGATCATTAAAAAAAAGTAAAAGATAAAAAATTATAATCATTGTTTTTGTATTGGTTTAACATGGTTCAATGTTAAAATTATCATTTAATATCATATTATGAATTTATTTCTATGTCTACATCTAAATATAATTTATTTTTTTCATTTGATAAATTAATCATATTTTTATATTTTGAAATAAAAAAAATTTATTGTATGCTTGACTTGCTTGCTAATCACTATGCCATCAGGGTAACCAAGTCTCATTTACATAAATCAATAAGTTTGTCTCTGAATAAAATTTGTTTTCATTTTGAACTCATCATATATCATCATCATTATCAAGGTGTGCTGACAGCATGAATTTCCTTGACTATCTCTCACCATCTTTCCCTATCAGCTATTGATCCTGGTATGTATGTAATAGGTTTGGATTTCCAGTAAATTATTCCTGTCAGATATGAAATGTAGAGTAACCCTAAGTAATATTCACATATTTATAGAACCACCTTTATGATATTCTGAAAACAGTTCACCATTCCCATCAACACATTATTGAAATCCTCCCTATTTGGTTTCCATTATATTTGTTCGACATTTCTAATAAATGTATTCCTATAAAAATTTTTACATTTCTTTTTAATTACTAGTGGAAGTTAACCCCTCACCAGCTATGGATTAAATTTTACCACCACCTTTTTTTCAATATAGATGACTTTGGCATAAAACAATCAGCAAATTCTAATGTGCTATTAAACTGTGGAAAATTCTAAGAATGAGTCGACAAGGAAAGGTGAACAGGGGAAGACTATTTTGAAGTCATGATATCAGAAAAGTGCTTCCATAGAAGTGTTAACATTTTTTTTTTAATGAGACAATATTTTTGTTCCAAAGTTGAAATCTACCTGAATGATCATTAGTTTTAGATCATAAAGGAGACAGAAAGAAATGATTTCTTTGCCTTGTCACTTTGGTTAATTTAGGGTGAATATAATATCATTTTTTTTTAAAGCAGAGACATGTAGCCAGTGCCAACAATTGCTAAGCTCCAGCATTCACCTTTATGTGGCAGCTTAGGTCGAAGGAATTGACCTTGTTTCTACCAACTTTTAGAGCTATGTGGTAAGTGCAATCTATGGGATGAAGCAAAGCCTTATAATGTTTCCAGACTCTGTTGATCAGCCCAGTCAGCTGGGATTGTAGAATACACCAACTGCATCTCTATAGTTACCCTATATTTATGGAGATGCAGTCGGTGTATTCTACCTCACCTCAACAAGTGTCCAGGATATAACATTTAACAATCTGATGGTGAGGCTCCAATAATGCATGCGCTTTGAGGAATGCAGACTATCCATTTATTGCCATCACTCCCAGGTCCACTCTGACCATGAAGGATAACACCTGGTAGAGTCCTAACTATGAGTCAAATAGAACAAACTGTGTGGAAACAAATGACTGATGCTAAATTGTGACTGTTATATAGCAAACCTTGAAACCATTTAACTGTGTACAAAATAAGCTCAGGCTTGCTTTAGAATGTTATCAACAAAATGTGTTTACAAATCATATATATATTTAATATAAATGTATAAAGAGGATTTGGTATTAAATAACCTACATTGGTTGATATGCCATAAAACACAACCAAACCAAATCATATATATTTGATATATATGTATAAAGAGAATTTGGCATTAAATAACTTACAATGGTTGCTATGCCATAAAATCAAACCAAACCAAATCTGTTGGTCAGGGATCATATTTATGCCAGTAAAGAGATAGAAGAAAAATGCCCTGCAGAGTATCCCTCAAAATGACTTCTAGAATAAACATTCTATAACAAGGGAAAAAACATGTTCAGAAATAGTATATCAGCTGGGGATTGGGTCTGTTTTGAAAAAGATAAAACTTATTTGGTTATTAGTAAAGCATTAACTTTGTTTTCGAAAAACTTGGCTTTTGTGTTTTTTTTTGGATATACCTCATCAATGAAAATTGTTAAATTTATGTATTTACAAGGGTGAGTTAAAGGTTTTGTAGTATTTTGGTATATGCTACTTTGTAACATTTACATTACATGACTGAAACAGTTCAAGTCATGGAAGGTGGTGTGCTAACACAATGTGCATTGCTTCATTCCATGTTATTTGAAAGCCACACAAATTTACAACATACTCTTTTTCAGGAACTTATGCTTTACAAGTTAAAACTCACCCATAATACTACAGCAGCAGCAAAAACATTTGTAGTGTGAAAAGTTAAAGGCACTGTTGATCACAAAATAGTCACCACAGGTTCAAGAAATTTTGTCTAGGTTGCAAGAACCTTGACAATCAAACAAAGCCGGGTAGACTTAAAAACATGAATTCCAAGGACGTGCTCCAAGCCATTGAGGCAATTTTTTTTAGTGATGCACAGAAAGTATTAGGTGAGCTTGGTATCTCAAAATCCATGGTGGTTTGTTATCTTCATGATCTTGGCAAAGACATCTGGAGCTGCAAAAGTTTTAACTCACTTTTTAAACTTTTAAATAGTCATAGTGATTATTGTTGCTTAAACTAAAAAACCTAATATTATACTGACTGTATTTCTCAAGGGGGATGATTGCTTGCTTTTCTCTAACTGAAGAAGACTGTATTGTTAGACTGAAACATGATAACCTCTACTTTCTAAATGTAAATTAGGTGTTTGCAGATGAATCAGGACTTTGTATGTCTTTATTCAGTTATATTTTTACAATTTGTATCTTTGTGTTCTGTTTATTTTTTTTCCTGCTGTCATTTAAAAAAAATTATTTGTGCTTTCTTTCCTGATTTCAAAGAGATTTACTTGAAGGAAGATTTACCTGTTGGTTGAATAAAAGAGGAATCTTTCTTTTTTTTTTTTTTTTTTTTAAACATATTTTATTTCTTTTATCCATTTTATTTTATTTTTTCAAGTTTCTGATGTATTTCAATTCTCTTGATATTGTGATGACATTTTATGACATGTCATGTTTTTAGCTGTTAGGTTTGTCCTTTTTTTGTTGATGGATAGATATATTTTCATGATTGTTGAGTTAAAGTAATTCCTATTTGTCATATTGTCATTTGGACTTTCCATTTTCTTTCAAAAGAAAATGATAAACATTTAAATACAAAATGTATGTGTAAAATGATACAGAGTTAAATATATATATAACACAGTGTTATTCATTTATATATTCATTTGAACTTTTACTTTTAATATCTAAGAAATAAAGGGAAATGAATATTTAAAAAACACACACTATATGTATCTCAATCTGGCGTGTGTGTTTGTGTGTGTGTATATATATATATATATATATATACACAGAGAGAGAGATAGGTAGAAAAAAATTTATCACCTGTAAAATTATAAAACTGCCAGTTGCAATTTATTTTTGAAAATTAATTTTTAGATGTGGTTTTAAATTAAATTTCAAAGTTATTTTATAACATATATGAAAGTCACATTAAGTGATATATTTTTATATATATGTAGGTGTGTTTTTTATACATATATTTCCACAAAAAGAGTTTTTCATGATGATGACTTATGGTCAAAACTAGTTGAGAACAATCAAAAAATAAGCAACATAAAACAAATATTCATATTTGTCTTATCACTTTTGTTCATCTTTATATATAGATAAATCAATATGACTTTGTGTATGTATCTGTATAGATATAAATATATATAAATCAATATGACTGTGTGTGTATATATATATATATATGTGTGTGTGTGTGTGTGTGTGTATATATATATATATATATATATATATATATACACACACACACATGCGTGTATATAATGTAATGTGGCTTTATATATATGCATGTATGTGTTAACACTAAACAACTTGTAAGTATTTATATGTTTTCAAGGGTATAATTATAATTTGTAAATGAACTTAAGTATTTTAATCTAATGCTAATAATTTGCACATAATAATGTGGTTTCAAGTATTCTTAATGCTAATAATTTTTAGACTGTTTTATTTGACCAATAGATGGAAGGTTAACTGGTGCTATTACATTGAATCAGAGTGAACCTGGGAGTAATGGCAATGAAGGGATTACTTCATACTCTCCAGTGCTCCAGAAATGTAACCTCACTACTGATTGCAGTTTAGTGTCATTCTCTTAAAATGCATTTTGGTAGAGATAATATCTCACTACAAAGGATACAGTCAGCATATTCAAAGTCATACTGACAAGATAAGAAAAAATAGACTAGACCTGTGAGTAATGTCTATAAAGGGTGACTTCACTCTGCCGAGAACTGCAAAACTGGAGCCTAACCACCAATTTAATGTCTTATCCGGGACACTCCTTTTTTGAGGGGTCATAACCTTCTGCAGGAACATTTTTGATAGAATGGAGAAGAAAAAAGAAGAAAAAAGGAAGATAAGAAATGGATCATAAGAAAGAATGAAATGAAACGGCAGGATAGAATGAATGGGACATAACTGATACAGCATCCAATTTCCTACATAAGATTGGTAGTTTCATTCCCAAGGCTATTTACCCTGTCTCCCTGCTGTTAGCAGATTTTGACACATGCTGTTAAAGTTTAGATCCCTCCTGAATACAGGAGGACAGTGTCAAAACCAGCTCAGCCCTTTGGCATTTTCCTTTACAGGTACTGCCTCAGGGAATGAACCTGGGAGACAAACCCCTGAAGATATCATAATGGATGTCAATAGAAAGGCTATTGGTTTGAGAATGTTACAATCTCCTTGGCTTCGTTGGCAACAGAGCTTAGAATCATGGCCAATGTCAGTAGATGGGATGGAGCAAAAGTATTGATATATGTAACATAAAAGGCATTTGCTGCACTTAAATGAGAATACTGTTATTCCAGTAGGGTGCTTTCTGTTGGCAAAATAAAACCCAGAAAGTTCAAGGATGTCTTCTAAGTCATGTGTGTTTCATTTTTGCTGGATTATCATAAATGATACTATACACAGATCAATAGATGAACAGGTTCCAAAATAAAGGGTGGATCGACTGTACTCAGACCCCATATTAATACACTGCATATTCTCTTTGGACAATAACAAAGGCCTATACTCTCACCTGTACACTATTGTACAGATAGTGAAAGACACTTTGCAATACATTATTATATGCATGTACGTACTGTACTGAATTCAAAATTGGCATCTTCCACCAAAGTTTTGCAATTTCATTTTCAATTAGCATGTGTGTGGGTATATATATATATATATATATATATATATATCCAACCACTCCTTCATGAGCAGGATGTAATATGAGGTCAGTTTTAAAAGCAAGCACATCTGGTTTGAATACAGTTTTCTTTCTCTTTGAGTGATTGCTATGACAAGGTTAATGAGCCTAATTTTTCCTACTGTTTACTCATTGTCAAGACATTAGCATAAGTAAAGTTGGCAACAGTAGTCGAGGGCAACCAGAAGGCTCCCTTTTCAATAACTACTACACCGAGGAGTAGGAGAGGGCACTACTCCTTTCCCTGGATTGCTCCACTTTACCCTTGATACATACCTTATATTGCTGAGTGTTAAGCAAGGAGGTATCAAGTACCATTCTTACAGTCTTTGGTATGACTCGACCTGTGATTAAACCCAGGTCTCCTGGACCATTGGTGAACACTCTACCCACTTGGTCAATGAACATAAAGTGAAACACAAAAAGCATCATCAAAGGTTTGAACTTGGGCTGCTGATTCCATTACCTACAAATGCTGTTTTTCATCTTGAATGTAAGCTTCAGTGTTCACAAAGTCTTCTGTTGTTGATAACATTGTGTGCATTGAAATGTTGATTCAATATGAATATCTTGTCACTACAATTAACTGAACTCCACATTCTTTTAAGATGGTATTTATTTCCGACTACGCCGATGACATAGCGATACTGGCAAATACACCTGACCAAGCCGAAACTCTTCTGCATAGTTTGGAACGAGCAGCAGCAAGCATAGGCCTCCATGTTAATGCACACAAAACGAAATATATGTGCTATAACCAAACGGGGGACATCTCCACTCTAAAAGGAACCCCTCTTAAACTAGTAGACAAATTCACGTACCTAGGAAGCAGCGTCGAATCAACCGAAAAGGACATCGAAACGAGGTTAACAAAAGCATGGACAGCTATCAATAGGCTATCGACTATATGGAAATCAGACCTAACAGATAAAATGAAACGCAGTTTCTTCCAGGCAGCGGTCACATCGATACTGCTATATGGATGCACTACATGGACGCTAACAAAACGGCTGGAGAAGAAACTAGATGGCAATTACACAAGAATGCTGCGTGCAATCCTGAACAAGTCCTGGCAGCAACACCCCACAAGACACCAACTGTACGGCCACCTGCCCCCTATCACGGAAACTATTCAAGTTAGGCGAACCAGACATGCAGGACATTGCTGGAGAAACAGAGATGAACTCATAAGAGATGTACTCTTATGGATCCCCACACATGGCCGCGCAAAAGCAGGACGACCAGCACGAACGTACATTCAGCAGCTATGTGAGGATACAGGTTGTTGTCCTGAAGACCTGCCTTGGGCGATGAACGATAGGGAGGAGTGGCGAGAGAGGGTCAGGGATATCCGTGCTGCCAGCACGATATGATGATGATGATGATTTATTTCCTCATGCAGGGATGGGATGAGTTCATCAACCTCATTGGCAATTACATGGAAAAGTTACATAGTAGTTCTAGTGAATAGGGTTTTATTTGTATAGTAATAAACATGGATAAATAAATGTTTGTACCTAACTTTTCAGACATCCTTTACATGCAAACACGCATATACAGCCCAGTCTGCTGGGGCTGTAGAATACACTAACATGTATATGTATAAAGAAGATTTGGCATTATATAACATAGAATGGTTGATATGCCATAAAACCCAACCAAACCAATTACACATGCATTATATGTGTATTAGGTTGTTCAGAAAGTAATTACTTTTTGTGATATAAAACAAATGTAAGTTATATTTACTTAAATAGTATCATCACAAATTTAACAGCATTCATTTTCAATGACTGCTGCCCAATGGGCAGGCAAATTTTATAATCCATATTTAGATAAGTCTGTTGCTTTCTGTTTTTCTCAGAATTTTGAAAAACTGTTTTCAACTCCTTTTTTTTTTTTTTTTTTTTTTTTTTTTTTTTTCTGAATATAATGAAATGTTCTGGAGGTCAAAACAAATAAAAACCTGTAGGTGCTAAATCTAATGAGTATGGAGGAAGTGAAAGAAGCTCCCTTCTAAAAGATGTTATCTTGGGGTGGGGAGGGCTGAACTTTTTGAAAATGAAGGTAATTAAATCTTTGATATTATTTAATTCAACATAAATTTGTTTTCATATTCTGTCTGGCTAAATATGATCACTTTACAAAATCCCTAATATATATATACACATATATAATGTACCTGGAAGAAAACTCAAATCTAGTTAAATTGTCATAAATTTATTTCATTGAAGAATATAATCTTCATCTCTTGAAATGACTTATACACTCAATTTGTTGGTGAAGTCATCTGAAGAGATGAAGATTATATTCTTCACCAAAATAAATTTATAATGACAATTTAACCATGTTTGAGTTTTCTTCCAGTTAAGTATGTGAGTTTTATTATATAAATCAGGAAAGAAAACATGTAACAATAGCCATGCAAGTACTGCTATAGATTTATATGAAATACTGCTATATATTCTATTCACGAATAATCCACACCCATTTTCTTCAGACGCCAACTGGGTATTACTGATATATATATATGTGTGTGTGTGTGTTGTAATGCAAAGTACTAAAACTGCTATTCAGAATATTATGCTATATGAGGATCTTCAGACAATGTTTGTGTTTAGAGATTAGAGAGTTTGATTGCTTTGATATTGAGTACCTCTACTTTTTAAACTATCAGTCACTTAATTTGATTTTTTTTATTGCCAGTAATATATACATATATATAACTATAAAAACATATATATAATCTATTTTTTGTATTTTTTGGGTTGTTTTTTTTTTCATTTTGGTAATATTTATTTCTAATTTCATATTAGTGTTTCTTTAATTTCTTTTTAAATCTAATTTTAACCAGCCACACCAAAAAATACTGTAAAAAAAGAAAACAATTCCACACAAATTATTCAAAATATTTTTCTCTATTTGTATGATAAAACTATCAGTAAAAAATTTTTTTTAAAAACCTGTCCACTCTCCCTTCTTTTGCGTGACTTTATCATATGATGATTCATTTGTATTTGAACAGCACTAAACAATTACACAAAGGGATATATTTTCATCTGCTTTTTCCCTTTTGTCTTGCTTTCCATAATTTAAAAAAAAAAATCTTCCTTTTACTCTAAGTGGAAAAAAAAATCAAACTGATTCTGTTTTTTTTTCCCCTTTGAGTGAAAAGTTTTCACTAACAGATATGATTGTACAGTTATCATCTTTGTCTTTATGTCTGCATTGTTTGTCCCAAGACGAACTTGAATACCAACCATTTTGTTTGAATCGAAGGGTCAGGTTTTGGTTGGGGTTGATTTTTCTGGTTATGCTTTAGTAATCAGACAATTTATTAATAAAACAGATATGCGTCTTGACAGCTATTAAAAGCATAAACCAAACATTTGAGTTGGCATTGCATCCGACTACACCTCAGTGAAAAATGACAACTGTTACACTGACCATCCTATACTAAGGGAACCTCTTTCAATCATATGATAAGGTTCCAATTCTGGAGATTAGGATAGTGTGGAGTCTCACTTCATTGCCATTACTCCCAGGTCCACTCTGACTCAGAGGGGTAGTACAAATTAAGATCCCATTTATGAGTCAAGAAGATCAGTTTAAGAATTATATTAGATAGACATATGCAAAAGAAAAAAGAAAAAACTCTTAAGAAATAACTACACAAAAAATATGATATGAACAGGCTATTTTTATCATTAAAGACTATTGTCTTCATCTTTATTGTTATTTCCACAATGTTTCAGCCTTCTTCAGGTGTTTGTCGAACTTGGGAATCGACACAGAACTTCAAACTACATCCTTTATTGAATCTACGGGGGTTGCCTGTTCTGATTCCATTAACCATAACTGGGTACAAGTGTTGAGTATTCCTGTATTGTTACTCACTTGCCACCTCCCAATGATTGTCTCCTGAGAAGTTTAGGGAACAAACACCTATAACCATTATGCAATGTGTCCTGCTGGACAACATTGTGGAAATAACAATAAAGATGAAGACAACAGTCTGAAAACCCTTAATGATAAAAATCATCAAGCTTCATCTCAGAAATTCAGACAACTAACATGAACAGGCTAATTCTCTGACCACCAGACATAAATAACATTGGCATATTAACCTTTGTGGGTTATTTAATGCCAAAAAGATTCTTGCAGAAGATAAGCAGGGATAATATTTAACCCAAAGCTGGGGAGATAAGAGGGTTCATACCTTTTCCAAGGGTATTAGTCGGAAAGTGAGTGTAATAGTGAACAGGAGTTATGCCACATGGACTCCTCCTTCAAGAAATAATTGTCAGTGTGATTAATATGCTTTCCACATAAGATGATGACCCCACTGTGGTTTATTTGTTTCGCATCAGTATCCTAAGAACGATGCTAAATAATATCCAGCGTTATTATAGTCTATATGCTTAATACATAATGTTGCCCTGTTGGTTGGACTTATATACTGGCTTTATCCCTTGCAGAGGGATAAAAGCATCCCAAATAGAGTGTCCTGGGTACGGCTCTTAACAGCATATGATGGTGAGGCTCCTATTCCGAAGATCTAGGGAGTGTAGAGTACTCCTTCGTGGCTATTACTCCCAGGTCCACTTTGACCCAGTGTAGTAGTACCTATTAGAGTCTTATCTATAAATCTGTTTAAAAATGATTAGCATTGGATAAGAATATGTAAAATCATATGACTACATGCAAACAAAGAATTATTGTTATAAAGTTATTAATGTTAAGATTTGAAACCTTTTAACACCATACTAATCATTTGTATTAAGAATAGTTACTTGAGGCAATAATTGTTTACTAAGGATTATCATTATCATTAATTACTGGAAACCCTCTAACTGCATGCAAAGAAATGATTTTTATCAAATATAAATAGATACTTGAACTTATAACTGTTTATAAATTTGTAGTTGTAGATAGGAATATTTGAAATTATACAATTGTGTTTAAATTATTTGTATCAAATAGGAATACTTGATGTCAAATGATTATTATATGCAAATAATATACAATGGAACATTGAAAATATAGATATGATAGTAATCAAACATTTAGAAATTAATCAAATTTCAACATTGAATTTCCCATGAGGAATTGATATGCCATTAACCAACTAAGGTACATGAATAGCTACATAAAAGCAGAGGGAAATTTCAAGTGGCAACCAACCTTGTCAGTGAAGAAAACAACCATAAGTTCCTTATATTTTTTTGCTGGGTGCTATATTAGCAAAAGTGAGAATATGACTGCATTCTCGTACCTGATTTGCAACATTTGCATTCACATGCAAATCTGTTGGCCTGCTACATATGCAAATCATTTCACTTGATAAAATAACTGAGGTCTTAAAATTTGTATTGGCTTTTTTATTTTAATTGACTATGTGAAAGAGTGAGATTTAGAAGCTGTTGAAGATCATTATGAAATAAAACAAAAGATACAAGTTGGAGTAAATGGAAATATGCTGAAAACTTTTTCATTAACTTTATTTCCCATTCCATCAAGTTCTGGAGCTTTGGAAAGTGCATAGTCATTCCTTTGATATTGCTCTCAGGACCGATCTGACTTGGAGTGTTTGTGGGTCAAATATGTTTGAAAATTATTTGCATTTGATCGGAATATTTGAGACCATATAGCTTTATATATTTCCCATCTTGTCACCAGGTCTGAGAATATACTGACTGTATTCCCTGTAGAGAGAAAAACCCCTAACAAAAAAGGTGTGCTGAGTATGACACTGACAGTGGTTGAATGATTTGAAGGCTTCTCTTTGTATATTTGTTAAATCTGAGTAGCTGGAAGTATGTAACCTAGAACAACCTATTACATATAACTTGAAAAGGAGACAGGCTCTATCACTGCCACAATTATTTCAATGTAAGGAACACAATTCAGAGACTTGTATTAGAGGAAGTGTGTTATGGCTTAAAAATGCTAAAAAATATAAATTAATTCACAATGAATTAACAACATAATTATTGCCTGAGTAAAACCTCATAGAATGAATACAGAAATTACAGGAAATACTAGAAGAGATAATAGAAAGAAAAGGCCAATCGTGTAGTTGAAGAATCTTTTGAGAGACCTGAAAAAATGGAAGTGGTGTGAAGACTAACGCCAAGGCATGGCATCGTGTGCCATACGACACAAGAACCCACTTGTCAGGAAATGCACACACTCTTGCATACTTCAGGTTGTAAAAGCAGGAACAGAGAGTATTGACTTTGTCATGCCCTTTTATATGCAACTTTAGTCAAGCAACCTGGCGGCCATAAGAAGTACTATTTGGAAAGTAAGGGATGTAATTCCTAAACTCGAAACTACATCACGTAAAGAGGCTCCAGTTCTGATTCTCTGGGGAGTGTGGATTACTCCTTCATTGCCATTACTCCCAGGTTCACTATGAACTGAAGTGATAGTACTTAGGGTCCTATCTGTGGGTCAAATAGATCTGTGTGAAGATTTTTAGTATTAGATAAGAATACTTGAAACTATATAACTGTACAAACAAATCTTTATATTATTAGATTGGAATATTTGCTTGTAACGATTGTCAATAAATTATTTCAATTTAGAATATTTACTTAAAGTTATAATTTTTTTAAACAAATGATTATCATTAGTTACCTGAAACTATATAATTACAAGAAAAAAGAAGAGAATGTTTTCGGCACGAAGTGTTCCAACAAGGGTTTTCGCACCTTAAAACCAAACGTCAAACAAACCAACAAAATTCGTCTCTCTCTGTCAGAGTTAAAATCAAGCAACATTTGTTATTTTTATAAATATTCTTTTGGTTTAGTTTCTTCGTCTAATGGCATGTCAACCTTCGTATGATACTTAATGCTAGTGCCAAACTTGAAAAAGTATAGAAGTAGTATAATACCTTTCTTAGGGGTATTAGTCTGAAAGTGAACATAATGACGCGACTGGAGTTCGAACTCGCTTACTGTGATGTCAGAGACCAGCATGGTAACCATTACTCCACTAATACTTTTAAGATATGTAAAATATGCATCACTAAAGTCAAATATAGCTAGCTGAATATTTCCTATAACCTAGAAGAGAGTCAAGCCACTATGTCAAGTGTTTTCCATCATAACACATCTCAGAGTAATAGAGGTTACTTGATAGAACCTGTCTCCTTTCCGAGTAATATGTAATAGGTTGTTCTGGGTAACATACTTCCAGCTATCAATCCCCCATTTGACATATTATTGTTACTGAAAGGTTAAAAAATATGAGATAATTTACGCTTTACATTACTCTGATTTTTTTCTCTGAAATTCTTTTTTTTTTTCTTCCTTGGAGCTAAAAATGTTTTGTTAGATTTCATATGACACTCATGCTTTTCATTAAAATTGTTGTTCCTTAGAAATAAAAAAAATGCACTTATTTAGATTTTAGATTACGCTGTTTTGTTTTCAATTAAAATAACTTTAAAATTACCGTATACAATCGAATAGTGAACGATCCCTTATGTTCAGCCACAAAAAAGAATTGTTTTCATCTTATATTGCATGTAATGAATAGCCCTTTAACTATGCTCACCTTCCAAAAGATTTCTTTACTAACCAATTATATCATGAGAAAACGTTTAAACACTTATTCATACTTTCAGAACTAACATTATACGATCAAAATCAATGCAATACCTTAAACAATGTTGTCTAGATCTTGATGTGGCTTACCGTCTTTAATTGGATGTAAAAATTGACGACCTTAATCGAGAGTGACCCGAAGACTTCCTTTTCAGTAGCAACAACACCGAGGTGAGGGGGGCGCTACTCCATTCTCTGGATTGCTCCACTTTACCCTCGATCCTTATCTTATAATGCTGAGTGTTAAGCAAGGCGGCATAAAGTACCATTTTTTGAGTATTGGTATGACTCGACCTGGGATTGAACCCCAGTCTCTCGAACATTTGGCGAACACTCTACTCATTAGGTTAATGGCCCTGTTGATGTAGTGATGCTTTTACGTAACTATTTATAATATTCGTACATATATGTACAAGTGTTATAAATAGTAAACAATGTTTAGCAAAAACTTAACTAGTAGTCTTTGTTTAAATACAGGCTATGCGGGGACACTTTGGATCATAGTTGCGGCTAGATTGGGCCAAGAAAACTTCAACGATTCAAAAATATATCGCGTGTTATGAACGCCTTCTTCATTTATTTCACCTTTGTTCTTTGCTTAATTTTAAAAGTAGTTATATCTTGGAGGAAGGCATTTACCACGATATAAGATGTGGTTAAGGCAAAGCTGGGCAAGACCATACGTGCCAATCTCTTCATTAGCACCGTGGTTTCATACGAAAGCGAAATCTGAACGAACAAGAAGGATTAACAGAGACTATTTATAGCACAGAGGGCAATGGAAAGATCCATGCTGGAAATATCATTGCGTGAGAACATCTGAAGCGAGGTAATTCGGGAGCAGAGTGAAGGACACGATCAAGGAGTGGTGAAAGTAAAGGTTCCACTGGGCCGGACTCGTCACAAAGTTCACAGACAACAATTGGAACTGTGCAGTTGTCTAGTGGTATCCAAGCGACCTGATGACCCTCACGTAGATGGGAAAATGAAATTGTCAAGCAATTCGGGCCAATGTGATGAAGTGGGGTGAGATGAGGTCGGAATAGAAATGCATTTTGGTCAGCGATGTGGAAATTGTCCGACTGCCTGACCAATAAGGGAAATTTTTCACTTTTTTTAAGCTTCAAATTACAACTGTTTTCTTTGCTTTTAAAATTGTTGGAACGCCCTTACATCTACAAATACCCCCGCCAAAAATAAATGAATAATTAAATAAAACAAAAAGAAGGATGTAGAGGAAGGGAAAATTTCGTGTTTTGATTTGGCGCGCAATTTAATTCGACGCTTGATTTCACCCAATCAGGATGACCTATCCTATTCAACCCGGACCTTTCATTTCCGGCCAACAAATTGGGTAAGCTGACAAACACACTCTCTTTGGCTGGAGAACACCGACCAGTGCAGACGTCTCACTGGGGGCTCTTCTAGCAGCAGCATGGACACACGAGGGAGCCCATCTAATTTATGGATTCCTTGCAAGGAATCCCAGTTGAATATAAATTAGATGCATTCAACATGCCTCGCACAGGCACAACTTTATGTCACCCCAAAATTGGCTATGTCGATCCGACGCGTAATCCCGCTCTCGACACCTAGCTCCCATTTAACCTATGGGCCACTTTAATGGAGAAAGCGCATACTCTCCCTAAATACCAGACACGAAACTCACGGTGACATCCAAAGTTCAATTCTTACAACTGCAACATGTCTTTCGTTAAACCTACGAACACAATCCCTCACACGTCCGACGACACACGCTGCCATCTCAACCTTCTCATAACTCAATTTCGTCTCAATAAGCACAACCTCTGCACGAGCCTCGCAGCACCAAAAGCAAACCCAATATTCCATGCTGCAAATAAAAACCTATTTCTAAAAATACCTTTCGACTCTCGCCATCTTACTACTTCATCATCCTCCTTCCTTTGATACCTAACAACAATTAGCGAAAGACCTTACACTCTAAGCAAGGAAACAACTCAACGTAAACACACATACGTTACAACCATCTTCCTTGCTAACAACAAACTTCCCTCACGTTAATATCACTCCTACAAAAATCTCCGGCCAAAATCATCCTACAAGGACAAACAAACAAACAGAAGCTATGATTAAGAATAAGTAGACTTGGATTTATCGTTTTAACGAATATTATCAACCAACATGAGAACAAAACACAAAGATGAATGAAATTAAAGTTAATTCACGGAGTTTGGCCAATACGATGGTTAGCTGAAATGTTCATATGATGACGTCATGCCTACTGTTGCTGACCTTTTTAACCAATATAGACCGCAAAAATATGTTGAATAAAATTTATTTGGTCACATTCCACGCGCTTATCTTGGTCAGCCTAAGAACTTTTCAACCGATCCTCGAAATTAACGACTCCTTAACAATAAGTGATTCTTTAAAACCTAAATTTGTTTGAGTGACAGACATTTCTCTTTCGTTGGAACTGTTCCTGTAATGTCCATTTCAGTCAGAAGAGCTCAAACTGAACTTTTGCTTGCACCCGTGTCTATGCCAGGCATAGGCAACCTTTTTCGAGAAGTAGACTGGATGAGACGTGGCTCATCTTCAGACGAACTGGACTACTAAAAAATTCAACGTAATTTTTCGTTGAAGATACTTCAACTCTTTACACTATAGAAGGCCATACACGTAAGCCTTAACTTTGGAAATTGAAAAAGGTGATTTTTTTTCTCTTCGGTAAAGATATGGTTTTTTTTAAATGTATTGAAGTCTTTATAATCGTATCACTGATATCAATATGATGTAAAAGTTATCCCCCTTGGTCACCAGCTTCCTCAAACCATATTGAGAGAGAGAGAGAGAGAGAGAAACAAATTTTATGAAATGAGATAGGCAAAATTTTAATAAACGTAATTTTCCACGAGACATTAGGCAGACTATTCAGGATGCACCGCAGGCCGCGCATGACTGGTCTATGTCACGTGACCTCAGTTTCAGCAGTGAATGTTAATTATCTTATAAATATTTATTAGCAATAGGAATACTGTTTTTACGAAATCTTTTTCCTTGGAGCTTTAAAAATTACGTTCATTTATTTCATCTTTTAAACTTCAAACTACTGATTTGTTTTCTATTAAAATCGTTGTTTTTTTATTTAGCTTCAAAGAAATAATGTCTATTTACTTCATCTTTTAGAATTCAAAGCAGATTTAATTTGAAGAAAAAAGTTACTCTTGTATTATAAATATTTGACTCATGTTATCAAACATCTTATCTACTATTTTATACACAGCTACTTTTCATATTTTCATCAGGAAAAAATGGTTGAATTTAGTTTCTCGTTTTGTTTTGAAAAATCGGGAAAAACTATTCTGTTTATTTGATTGAATTGAAAAAAAAAATTTTTTATTCCAAAAACAGACTTTATACATAGAAAAACAAATCTTTATAGACACAATGAAAAATTATGGTGTTTAAGTAGTTTCTTTTTGAGAAATTCATTTAGATTTTAATTTTTGTTTTTCTTATATAACCAGAATTTATTACAAGAGATCCATGATAATTATATATTTTTCCATTATCAGAAAGTTATGCGTTTACATTCAAACGTTTGATATCACCATTTTTAATGCTGGTTTGTCGGTGAATGAATGCTGCTATTTTGTTTTTGTTTATTTGGAGCTGGCAGTGATAAAAGAGTGATAAAAATAAGAACATCAAGATTATCATTTTTATTGAGGAACTAAAGATTGTTCAATGTTACCACTGTGGAACGACTTGGAAAGTATCGTAGCTACCGAGTGGTGTGTGATAGTAATTTCTATTTCTCCTAGGGGGCGCTTGTGCTCAGTTTTCCCAACAAAAGCTGGCGTCACTTACACCTGTGTCGTCTACAGAAGTGGCTTTGGACATTTCTGTCACTCTCTAAGTCACAAGACGAAGACCGCGTCTCTTTTCTACTGATGTTTATCTGTAGTGGATAGAAAAATAAAAATGAAACAAAATTAAAAATAGATTTTAAAAATGCAGAAACTTCTTGGAGGCTCTAACAGGAAAATTAATTTTATTTTTCTATCCACTTCATATCTTTCAACATCGTATAACTGAACAAATGAACAACATATGAAAAGGCATAAGTCGGACATTATCTTACACAGATAAAATGACACTCAAAAATCTGATAGAAATATAACATGACACTTTTCCCTGCTTGTTTGCTAAGAGGTGTTTGTGCTTTAGTGAGAAAGTTTAGTACTCCCAGAGATAACACTGCCGGGTGGTTTGCCTTTGGGCAAGTCATGGTCACTTTTAAATCTTCTAATTCAAATTGGCTTCGTTCGTTCCCTTTCTATCAAGGGATAAAACGTTCCTCTTTTATCTCTGTTCTCTGAACAAAAAAGAGACTTTGTCTCTAACCCTGGCGATGGACTTTGTCTCACCTCGGTACTGAAACATAAAGCAAATACTGCTTTGTCTACCTAAGAACTCAAGTAAGACTTTTTACCTTTTTTTAACTCCTTTTTTAATGTGCCCATTATATCTAAAGAGATCCATTTGTTTATTCATGCTAATACTTGTATGTTTATTACGAATGTATAATGTTCCTATATGAATGCACCACATGGACACTAACTAAACATATGGAGAAAAAGCTTTACGACAATTACACAAGAAAGCTACGAGTAGTATTGGACAAGTCCTGGAGGCAACACCCTACAAAACAGCAGCTGTACGGTCACCTATTACCCATCACGAAAGTACCCAAGTTAGACGAACCAGACATGCAGGACACTGCTGGAGAAGTAAGGACAAACTCATAAGCGATGTATTCCTGTGGACCCCTTCACATGGACGAGCATAGGCAGGCCGACCAGCTAGAATCTATATACAACAGTCGATACAGGATGTAGCCTGGAAGATCTCCCGGGAGCGATGGACGATAGAGACGGTTGGCGAGAGAGGGTTCGGGAGATCCATGCTAGCAGTGTAACATGATGATGATATGTGTAAATAAGCTCATTTTCTTTCCGTCTGTTTATTCTGTTTTATTGTATCAATGGATATACTAATGCTAATATTGGACCTTGATGAGTGGGGACTCAACTAAATATTCACCCTTGCACGAACCACCCCAACAATATAGTAAGAAAGACAAGTATATATAGATATAACCATAGAACACAACTTAGATGTATGATATCCAAGACGATTGAGTTTTTAAACTTTCATTAATGTCTAAAAGAATGAAAAAAGAAGATGCAAAATGAATGAATAGGTTGTGCTTGTCGAAACATTCTTTATGGTATATCTTTATGGTGTGTGTATGAAATTATTAAATGAGTAATTGAAGGCGCACTTAGAATAACGGTTATCGTCGTTGGAAATCGAATAACTAACTCCAGCTGAAATACTCGAATTAATTGTCTCGCTTCATACAAATGCTCTTGGGAAAGGCTTGAATTCATTTCTTCTTTTCCCAGATATGGGTAAATAATAGGGCAGACTGGGTTCTTTAGCTTTGATAATGCAACCAGTTTGAAAGAGGGAAACACTGAAATTCAGCCAGATTTTACTCCACTTAAAAACTTTGTGTCACATCTTGCTCGTTGTGTAGGAGTTGAGTAAATACATATAAAATATGTAATTATCTACTGAAGAAGTGTTTGTTGCTATTGGATTGAGTGTGTCTGAAACCATATGTTAAAGCTTGTGTCGTGTATTAAACAATGTGTAATATGTACAGGACATATTTAGTGTGCCACAAGATCTGCAGAAAACAGACGTCCTGGAGGAATGAAAATTGCATCTAGTCACTTGGCCATGTTTGTGAGGTGGCAATAAAAATTACAATGCTTGGATGTTCACTAGCAGAGCCGTATAAAAATTAAAAAGACAATCACTCACTTTCTTATTGCTGTTACCATAAGTTTCAGGTGTGAAACACGTCACAATCAGAATAAGGTAGCATTTTTCAGTAATCAAATATTCAAATAATTAAGCTTATATATCATGTATACAGCACATGAAACTTATAGTAACAGCCATAAGAACTTGAGTGATTGTCTTTTTAGTTATGTCTGTGTGTGTTTAAACTTTCATACATGTTGAAATTACATGAAAAGAATGAGATAGTAACCAAAAAAAACAAAAAAAAACATGGACTATTAAAAACATCTCTATAGGAATATAGTCACTTTTGTCGCCTGTTTTATAAAACACAAAAATGTTTAGGCCATGGAATCTGTGATATGTAAGTCTGTTTTTCTAAGAGAGAGAGAGAGAGAATCAATACACCGCCAAAGCGAAAACAAAGGTTTGTTCCAATACAAATTGTATTTGTGGCTAAAATCTCATAGCAGGAGGAAATGAATCACTTTTGGGTCCACTCGACTGGTGTTGTGCCAATCAAATATTCAAATAATTAAGCTTATATATCATGTATACAAAACATGAGCAAGTAGAGCCTTTGCATTGATAACCTTCACCTAAACAAATTCGACTCAACATCCTAGGGTCACTTATATTCCATTCACCTTGCTACTCAAAATCTTCCTGTTCCAGTAGAGTCTCATCTGGACTGTCGCAAACAATTACTTCCATTCTGCATTCATTTCTCCCACTTTCAATTATGATGCAGTCTTTTGCCAAATGTTTGGAAATTTGTCTTTTATTTTAATGTTCCAGAATTTCTTTGTCCACTTTTGCTGGTCATTGCGCTGATTTTCATTAATTCCTGCATTAGTTTATATAGTGTTAAAGGTTATGTTTGAATGACCAGAGGTAATTGTCGAATTCTAAATTGCTGTCCAGTTGCTGATATACAAATAACCTTTGTCTCTTCATGTTTGCAACAAAAGTGGTTGATTATCTGAAAAGAAACGGATATTACAAAGTAGCTCTGTTCTATTAGTACTGAAAAATTTGATTAAATATTGTCTATTGTATTCAAACTTATCTATTGTACATGTGCTAGAATATTATATTGCGACTGCTACTACTTTGCCGAAGAAGACCATCTCCTCGATTTGCTAAGAGCACCTGTGGGAGGAGCGCGTGTGATTCCTCAGGCTTTGCAAACCCTATTACATGTTAGACAATTAGATGTCTATTCTGTTGACACTGGCCCTGTGCACCCTCATATGGCTTGTCAAACCAGCTGGAGACTCACATACTGTTAGAGAATTGACACGAATTACCTGTAGTTTGCTGCTGAAGCACTTCTGCAAAACGAGTCGTTAAATTTCGTATGACTGGTAAGTTCGGCTTTAGATGAACTGACCCTTCTACTGATGTTACAATCATGCTCAGGCTGCAAAACGTAAGAGACCAAGGTCAAGTCTTGGTTCCGAAGTGCTCATTCTAAAATCATGTGTTCGATTTTCCGTGTTTCATACGCTTGATCACTTTCTTCCAAGTTAATCTCTTAGTAGGAGACAAAAATAATTGTCTTCCCTTGTATTGAGAGCATAGCTTACCTCGTCATGTGTATAGATCCCTATATCTTTCTTTTATGTCTTCGGACAAAGACGTGTTTTTTTTTCTCCAGAAACATTAATTCACAGACGTAAAATTTGAGTGAAAAATAAACATGATTTTTATTTTTGTTCATTGAACAAAATAGACACGATGTTTCGAACTTTGGTGAGGTACTCTATTTCACCTCGATGTGAGAACCAAAAGACAAGTAAGATATTTATACACCCACTTCTTTTTGTCATAAATACTTGTTACTGGCGTAGTATGTGTGATTTATTGGTTTTGGGACACGTGTTAATTGTTGTAACATGTTTTATTATTATATATATCCATTAAAAGTTTTAAGCGTGCATAGTTTATCCCGTCTCTTCTTTCCGTTTATTAATGGATATACGGTAGAGATTAGAAGAGTTTTGTTATTCATTCGTTCGTTTAGGATGTTGGTGAATTGCTGGATGCTGTTAGGAGGATTGTGAGTTTCGTATCTGCTTCTTTTTTTCTTTTCTTACTCTATTAACTTGTCTTCTTTGTCTGTGAGAAGCTGTAAGAAAATTGAGGACAAAAGGAAAGAGACAAGGATACCTTTTAACTCAAACTTTATTTAAGGTATAACGGCTGCTCTGTGAAAAGGAACTTTTCCTGCGCTAATAGAAATCGTCGCATATCCTAGACAAGGTGTTCAAATTTATTAGAGTCCTTTTCAGTGGGTTACGAATTTGAAGGTTGGTCGTATGTTCAGTGAAATAGGTTTAGCAGGGGCGACATGCTAGCGGGACGCGTGGCTGATTACTTGGCCGCGGAACCCAATCAGCACATGTGCTCACAACTTGCAGCCGAGAGGAACAAGTCCTTTCAATATCAGTGGTAACAGATTAATGATAGAATTTCTTTCTTGGCACCAAGAAGCTCGTCCCGCCAGGTATGCACGGATTTTGATTCCTGTATGAGGCCTCCTGGAAACTACTACTTTATTTTTTTCTTTTTAATCAATTCCCACAATACTGATTGCCCAGGTCCACTCTGGCCCGGAATGGTTGCACCTGATAGAGCCCTATCTATGGGTTAAATAGAAATAAATAGAACTGCATACTTATGCTAAACTGAATAGTTTGAATTATAACTGTTTGACTAAACTGAATTGCTAGAAATAGAAATGTTTTTGACAAACTGTGTACTTATGCTAAACTGAATTGATTGAAATGGAACTGTTTCTGACATTGAAAATATACTTACACTAAACTAAATTGTTTAATAGAAAACTGTTTGGCATTTAACTGTGTGTAAACTAAATCTATATTTATACTAAACTGAATTATAACTGTTTGAATAAACTGAATAGCTTGAAATAGAAATGTTTTTGACAATTCAACTGTGTACTCATGCACAATTGAATTGTTTGAAATAGAACTGATTATTTGTATGAAAATGGATTTGGCCTTAAATAACCTACAAAGGTTGATATGCCATAAAAACCAAACAACCCAACCCAACCCACGATATTGAAATTTGGAGAGTGGGAAATGATTAAACATCATTCTTAGGACCCTAATAGGCGATCAGTAAGAATAACGCCTATAAATGCCACCAATTAGTAGTTTCGTGGCTAAAGTATTACCACCACTATAGAATGTCTCAGCAGTATCTAACAGTACCACCAGACTTTGTTGGTTTTCCGTCACATCACAGGAATACAAAATCAAGATGCAGTTTCCTCTCTCTATAATACTTTGTTCTATTCAGAACAGTCTAGCAAGAACCATTAATTCATTGAGGTAAAATTTGAATTACCTGACAAGTTGGCACATCATTATATTGATCATAAATAAGAATAGAATTTCTATGGAAGACAAGTACAAAGTCAGTTTGGAAGATTCTCAAAAATGAATCATTAATTAATTGATGTTTATTTGTATAATATGCCGAGATGTCTTTGGAAAGTTGCAATAACATTCAACGTAGTTTAAGTTCAAATGATTAAATTTTAAATTAGTAACTGATAAAGAAACAAATCATGTGTAGTGTGGAGAATTCTTCATTCTACATCTCTTCAATTGATTTACAATCTGAGTATGAGATTTACTCTGTCAGTGAGACAGGAAACCAATTTATATATTCGTACACACTCGTGTAATTTTTTATCAACCAAAGATGTTTTTTATCATATATTGGATAAAATGAACGACCTCTAACTTTTCGCTACGTTAGCCTAAAAATATTGCTTCACCATCCTTTGGTTGAGTTTTATGGCATATCAAGCCTTGTTGGTTATTTAATGCCAAATCCTGTTTATATATGATTTGTAAACAAATAGTTTGTAGGTCGCATTTTTAAACAAGTCAAAGTTCGTTCATTTGCACACAGTTAAATGGTTCCAAGTACCTGCCTAGGAAGCAGTGTCTCATCAACCGAAACCGACATCAACACGCGACGAGCAAAGGCATGGACAACTATTGGTAGACAATCGGTCATATGGAAGTCAGACCTGACTGATAAAATAAAACGTAGTTTCTTCCAAGCAGCAGTCGTATCGATACTGCCGTATGGATGCACTATATGGACGCTAACTAAACGTCTAGAGAAAAAAGCTTGACGGCAACTACAGAAGAATGCTGCGAGCAATATTGAACTAGTCATGGAGGTAGCACAAAGCGGCTGCTGTACGGCCACTTACCACTAATCAAGAAAACTATCAAAATTGGACGAACCAGACATGCAGGACACTGCTGGATAAGTAAGGACGAAGTCATAATTGATGTACTGCAGTGAACCCCTTCACATGGACGAGCAAAGGTAGAACGACCAGCTAAAACCTACATAAAACAGCTCTGTGCCGACACGGGATGTAACCCTGAAGACCTGCCGGGAGCAATGGATGATAGAGAAGGGTGGCGAGAGAGGGTCAGGGATATCCTTGCAGGCAGTGCGAGGTGATGATGATGATGATAAGGAAGTATGGCTATCAAACTCATTTAATCAAATATTAATCATTTTTTGCATGTAGTTAAAAAGTTTCAAGAATAGTAAGTGATTACAATTCTATTTGTTACAGCTGGGGCTGTAGAATACACCGACTGCACCTCTGCAGAAGGGTAAGACTTCCCCCTTAGCGAGTGTCCTGGATATGGCACTAAACAATATGATGGTGAGGTTCCAGTGATGCTGGAGCTTTGGGGAATGGGGAGCACCCTTCATTACCATCGCTCACAGGTCCACTCTAGCTCAGAGTGGTAGCACCTGATAGGATCCTATCTATGGATTAGATAGAACAAAACTGCATACTTATGCTAAACTGAATTGTTTGAATTAGAACTGTTTGACTAAACTGAATAGCTTTAAATAGAAATGTTTTGACAATTAAACAGTGTACTTACGCTAAACTGAATTGGTTGAAATGGAACTCTTTTTGACATTGAAACTGTCCTTACGCTAAACTGAATTGTTTAATATAGAACTGTTTTGACATCTAACTGTGTGTAAACAAAATCTGTACTTATGCTAAACTGAAATCGCTGAATTAGAACTGTTTGACGAAACTGAATAGCTTGAAATAGAAATGTTTTTTCACAATTAAACTGTGTACTCATACTAACTGAATTGTTTGAAATAGAATTGATTATTTTTATAAAAATGGATTTGGCATTAAATAACCTATAAAGGTTGATATGCCATAAAATCCAAACAACAAACAACCAACCAAACAATTCTATTTGACCCATTGATGGGACCCTAACAGTAGACTTGGGAATAGTGGCAATGAAGAGACAGTCCACATTCTCTAAAGCCCCAGGGCTACAGTCTCACCATCAGATAGTTTTGTGTCATTTACAGGATATTCTTTATGGTGGAGTATTACCTCTCTGTAGAGAAACAGTTGGCGTATTCTGTAGCCCCATTTTACCGAGCTTCTTCGACATCGAATGACATATAGAGAAAACATTCAAACACTTATTTATACTTTCAAAACAAACGCAATACCGTAAATAAACAATGTAGTCTAGACCTTGATGTATCCTAGCTAATGCCGAATAAAGGCGTTTAGTTAAATTTTTACGTAACGTAATTTATTATTTATAAGTTTTGTATCTGTTATATGCACAGGTGTTATACATAGTAAACAACATAGAAAGCTTTTTATAATCTTAACTAATAGCCTTTTTTAAGTATAGGCTATGCAAGACACTTTGTGTTGAAGTTACAGCAAGGTTGGGCCAAGAAACAAGGTATTACATATCGTGTGTAATGAAAGTACCTTTGTTTTTGAGTTGAAAAATTGGTCTTAAAAAGTCATTCATTGCATAATATATGAGGTAGATACATAATAAGGAACCTGATTAATGGCTGAAATAGTTATTTTTTCTTGTTACACTCTTATATTAACAGCAGCAAATCTAATATATTTTCACAAGTTGCACATGAAATAAAAAAAAAAGCTTTAGGTAACCTGAGGGAGGAGCTTGTAATGGTATTCATCGTAGGAAATGGACGTGGCTGTTTGCATTTCATTTAGCATTAATACTCTTGGAAAACGTGCTGGGTGCGAAAGCAAAATTAGAAATATTCTTGTATAAGCGACTCGGTTATAAAAGAAGATCAATTTCAATTTTAAAGAATAAATAACAAGATAGATACAAAATAGTAAATTTACTCAATATGGCCACCATTTTTTTCCAATTATTGTTTCAACATACCTTTCGAAGCGATTTGAATGCCTTCAGAATAAATTCTTTAGATATTTTATTCCATTCCTCCTTACTAGCACTTAGGTGAACCAATATTTGGACGGAAAGTTGCATTTATTCTGTTTTCGAAAATGCTTCATATAGTGTAATCCCGGGGGTAAGGAGTGGGCTTAAATCTTGTTTAATTACTGTCCTCTCAGTTTTCCTGTAGACATTCAGTGCATCAGCGTACTTCTTTTTTTATTGACGTTGTGGGGTCCTTCTAAATCAAAGGATTGAGGGCAGTGAAAAACCCTTCGTTTTTTGCGTTTAATCCTCCATTCTTTTTTTTCTGTAAAAAGTTTTTTTATTTGCTTTGTATACGATAGATAAAGAAACTCCAGTTATTTTTTAATTTTTTTTGGCTTGGTTTCAGCGTTAAGCCGATCATAGATTCTTTGTCTTTTCTTTTCTTGCTCATTCATATTGGGCTAAATTTTAATTTTACAAAAAGTGCTTGAATAATAGAGCTAATAATGAAAATTTAGATTCATCGCGGGGTTATTTTTTTGGAAGGGAGGTCAAAAATTAGACCATCAAACTTAAAAAAAAAAGAATTTTTAAATTATTCAATATTTTGCTTCCACACCTTATATGAATCTAACTATTCTCCATCCGGCTATGGGTAAATAGTAGGGCAGACTACTTCTTTAACTGGCGACTGGTCTGGAAAAAAAAACTCTGAATTAAAAATTGCTAAACTCCACTTAAAAATTGACCTTGTGCGATATCCTGTGTCATATATAGCTGACATACAGATGAATTGACTGAGAAGGATAGATATGAATAAATAGGATAGATAGACAAAAATATATAGACTGACAGATAAATAGATAAATATGAACAGATTAAGTAATATAGATAGATATAAATTTACTGATATAGAAAGAAATGAATTGACTAAGATTGATTTGGATGGACTGACATATAGAGACACAGAAAAATAGATATTTTTATATGTAGGTTTAACTTATGGGTTATTTAATGCTGAAATTTGATTCATTTGTAAATGTTAGATTATAATCTTTATATTTTTAATGTTCCATTGTGTTGTATAGCTACATAATACATATACATCTGCATGCAGAACACAACGACACAATAAAGACGAGCGACACAGTTCTTAGAAAAATATACCTCTCACTTTATTTGAAAGGGTTGTGTGTGAGAGGGAGTAGGAGACCAAACAGAACTACAACATATTGACCCCCTCTCTATTGGCCATAACCGCATTTCTTTCCCGTTCTCCTGGCCTGCTCAACCGGTGGCCTTAGGACCCCTTCTGCTCAGTGCTATTTTCTCTATAGCATAATTTCTCCAACTCTGGTCTGATCCTCAACTGATTAATTGGGGGCCTGAGGGCTCCCTCTGCTGGGTGCTCGCTTTCTCTACCGCATTTTGTCTCCAACTGATTGAATTTCTTGTGCACTGAGTTATATAATAGTTCACGCCCACCTTCTTGTGGGCGTCACAAATTGCACTCATTCAACCCATCCACGGTCAAGGTTATACTATGCTATTCCTCGACCGGATGCACCTGTTATTTACACAGGTGTATTTCCTATTTTGACAGCTGGGCTGGGTCGTAGGTCAATATACAACACATTGCACACATTTTCAATAGTGCCTTTTTTTTATTTTAACTATGATAATAATTTGTTTGCATAGGGTTATATGGTATCAAAATAGTCCGAATACTAATAACTTATACACAATTTTAGAGTTTCAACTAATTTTGCTTGCTTAATGATGATGATAATAATTTGTCTGTACACAATTTTGCTGCTGTATCAGTTATTCATATCTAATAAAGAATGATTTGTACATTGTGACATAGTTTCTAGAATTCTTATCCAATACTAATAATTTTCAAATATTTTTCTTGGCATAGATGGGACTTTAACAGTTACTATTACTCTGAGTGAGAGTGAGCCTGGGAGTAATGGCAAGGTACATCACACTCTCCAGAGCAGTATACATTAAATGTTTTTTTACAAAATTTTTTCTTTTTTTATGACTTCTCTCTCTCATATATATATATATAGCTAGTGATTCTTCTGAAGAAATGCATAACAAATGAAGAAAGGAATCATCAGTTGTCAAATAATGTTTAAGATATTAACAGGGTTATCATATATATGTTTCTTTTTGTTTATTTAACAGTATGACAACTGTTTAGGGGCTGTATAATGCAGAAATTTTATTTGTAAATTTTTGATTATAATCATAACTATATTCACAATTTTCCATTTTAATCATATTTTTATCACTCTTTATTTGTCGATAATATCATTTGTTGAGGTACACCACACTCCCCAAAGATCTAGAACTGGAGCCTCACTAATAGATGCTGTTTAGTATCAGTTCTAGGGCATCTCTTTTGATCTTATTCCTCTACAGAGCATGCAATCAGTATATTCTTAGCCACAGGCTGCTTCATATTTATTTGTGTGTGTATGTGTAATATCAAGAATTTGTTGGTGATATTTAAAAAAGAAAAAGACGTTATCTTAAGCATCTCATTTTCTTTGCTATGAACAATTTTTGCTATCAGTGTGAACATATATATATATATATAGAGAGAGAGATGATCAATAATTGCTTATAAGTGGACATAATTGACAACTATTGTTTTACAAGGTAATTGTTTTTCTTTCAAAAGGAGTGATGTGCAGTGACAAAGTAGGTTTTGCCAGCCAAAACAAACCAAAATTAATCCACCTTTCTCTCTCACTCACATCAAATGTGCACATCTTGACCTTATCTTCATTGTCATAAATCGTTAATTACTTTGATCAAGCATTGCCCAATTGGTTAGTGTATAATTAATCAGTCTCATTTTCCTAATCATTGGCATTCTAATGAAGTTTCCTGTCTTGTCTGTGATCAGACTTCCTTGATGGTAATGTGCCAATTAGAGGTTTTGCAGGCTAGAGTTTTGCTTCATTAGGCATGTAAATGTAAATGTGTCCCATGCCTTTGTAAAGCTTTGGGACAATCCACACCACATCCAGCTAAGTTGACTGGAGCTGTAGAATATGCCAATTGCATTTCTACAGCAGGGTAAGACCCCACTGTGGTCTTATCTATGGAAATGGAACTGAAACGCTCAGGCAAGGTGACACCTGCCTGAAAGTCCTCTAACTAAACAAACCCAATTCGAACGGCAAAACCGATAGAAATGAACACCAATACAATGTAGTGGTTGCCACTACATTGTATTGGTGTTGCTGAGTTAGCAAAAGCGCCCATTGAAGATGGGAGCATTGTATAAGTAATGCTTGGCACATATCATTATGAATGTTGGTAGAGTTCATGGTATGCACCGTGATTGGCTCTAACTTATATAAAGATACAGATTGTGTGGCGCATATCTCAGGGTCCATATATCTTACGCCCCAGCTTATTTTTGTCTGCCAGCTGAATGTGAGTTGGATGATCTGACCAATCCAGTGAGTATCTTTTTGTTATCGTTCTATAGTGTCGTCTTTGAATGTGTGCCCAGCTGAAACACACACATGTGATTCTCGGGTGCTTCCATGCATGCCCGTCACCATGCCTGGAGTTTTGGGCAATGATTATTCCTTCATTGCCATTACTCACATGCCTACTGTTAGAATCCTATCGATGCATCAAATAGAAATATGTAATCCTTTTCTATACTTAGAACCATTTAACTGTGCCAGCAAATGCATGATGAGGAATAGAATTAATAGTGTTATATTGGAATACTTGAAACCATGTAACTGTGTGCAAACAAATGAACTCTGGCTTGTTTTGAAATTGTCACCTATAAACTATTTGTTTACAAATTATGTATATTTGATATATATGTACAAACAGGATTTGGCATTGAATAACATACAAGGGTTGATATGCCATAAAACACAACCAACTGATAACTACAAAAGTGTAAATATAGGTATACAACGTACATTATTCCCAAACCTCTTGGCATTAAATAACCCAAGACAATTGGCATTCTATTAAAGTCCATCATCCAACCAAGCAATCTACACCACATCTCTGGTGGTGCTGTGGCTTCATATTAAGTAGATTTTTATCAGGTGGAGTTTCTAACCAAATGCTATCTGTTTTTTTTTTAATTCAGAATTTTGTCCTTCTTCAAGACTGGTTGTCATATCATGGCTTAAGATCCTAGTCTGGCTTATCATTATAAACTCTAGTTTTTGGTACTTGTACAGTCAGACAATGATGTTATTTTTGAAGATACTTTAGTGCTGGGAGGTTCCATGCCAGAGGGATGTTTATCTCTTCTGAAAATCAGTTGCATATATTCAAGGGAACAGTCAGGAGTTACCCAGATCAGTGGTGGTCCATGCTATGGTCCCTCCTTCATGCACCATTCACTATAGTTGGTCATAAGAAGAGTCAATCCAAAAAACCAGAGTTAGGTTCCACTTACTTAGGCTGGAAAGGGAAGTGTCCCTTGCCCCCATCCCACCAGTATATACTTGATGAGTACCTAAAAAAGTGTATTCTCAGATTGTTTTTTCTTTGTGGAACTGACCTATGGTTTATTCAGTTTCAATTAAAACCTGCAACAACTAATCTTATTTTAAAAATCAGCACAGTTATGGGATTGTAGTTGTTTAGTAGGCAAAACCTGGCAGGTTGTGGACAATACTGCTATACTCTCATATAGAAAAATGCCCTCAGGGTGTCTGTAGCGGGGAGGGAGAATATATCACCCATCTTACTTGCTCCTACGGTAACGATCTGGATACGTACCCGGCTACAACGTGTGATTGCGGTAGAAAATTCAACAGCTTGTGAGGAACACGAATCCACAAGGCGCGCTGGTGCGAAGAACGTAATTCTCCTGCCGGAGAATGTAAATCGATTGATGGGCCTATGAGTCAGGTTTACCCCCACAGTATTCACAAGCCCATTGCTGACCATCAGCATCCTGGAGACATTTTTTGCAAGCCAAGAATTTAGTGGCCCAAGGGTAATCAGATAGCTACCTGGACTAACTTAGACCAGGAGCTTTCTTTTTACTCACCACCCATCTTGAGGGCCCATTGATCAACAGATAAAATCTTTTAGCGGAATTACATATAACGTTTGTCTCGAGTGCTTTTGGGCAGTAACGCATAAATGAAAGAAAACGAATCGAAAAGATAACGGATATAGAAAGGATTTCAACACGAATGTTATACACGTGTAACCACCATTCTCGTGTAATTACGCAAAATCAAGAAACGGTTGCTATGACATCTAACGGCCGTAAGTAAACACTTTTTTAAAATCACAAACTGCACCAAAATGAAGATGAACGAACGTCTAATGTAATGTCTGCTTTTAGTTGATCTTATGTATACATAGGTTTTTTTTTTAAATACCCTATCCGGTGGCAAAAGCTGCTCGGTAGCGCCAGGAGTGGCAGTACCGCCTTGAGCTACCGAAACTGTGTTATCACCCTGGATGGCGGCTGATGAGGCTAGGGTATCGCACGTGCTTCCACACGTTATATGATGAAAAAAAAAAAAAAAATTGGATATGATAATACAGATAGCTAATGATTCTTACCCTGTCATAAAATGTCCAAAGACTTTGAAGAATCAATGAAAATATCTAAATGATCCTATCATTTTTCATGGGTATTACATGAAAGATGGAGGTGTAAGTTTCTCTAATGACTTCTCCAAACTTTTTACTTTGGGGAGGTGGTGGTCTTTATTTGCATTGATTTGATTAGACTTTAATTTCTTGTTTATATTTGATAACAAGGCAAATTAAGATTGAGAAATGGAATTTGTTCAGCAATCTCTTGAGGCAAATCACGTACAAATTCATTTTTGCAGCTAATGGCCTCTGGCAGAAAATTACTATTTTCTTTCTAACTTGCAAAATATTTGCAGTAATAATGTTGACTCTCAAGTTTGAAAATCTTTCTTTTCAAAGCCTTTGGCATCAATAAATGGTTTTGATTGTATTGTCATTTATATGCAACAAAAGACATCAGTATGCAACTTTTGAATCTCTTAATTAAAATTATTGTGCTTATTTCATATGAATATATTTCAAAACTAACTTAAATCATAAATTCATAAAGTTTTCTGTGATATATATATATATATATATATATATATATATACATTTTTTTAATACTCTGTAGATATATATATATATATATACAGGGTATCCAAAAAAAATTCACATCATTTTAAAAAGCAATTATCATGAAAACTACCAAGTCTAGTTCAATAAAATTGAACTGTTTAGGTGTTGAATGTCATAAGTTTAGTCTGGGACTTATTTCATAAGTGTTCAATATGTACACCACCTGTGACATGTCAAGTTGGTAGTTAAGTTCTTGCCAAACACACTGTATCATGTCTCCAGTAACATTATCCAGTGTGGAAGGGATTCTCTGCTTGAGTTTATCAATGCTAGCAGAAAAGAGGGGGATTATAGGCCAGCCCTTTTTGCTTATTCCCATAAAAAGAAATCACATAGGGACAGGTCTGGTGACCACAGCAGTCATTTCATCAGAAAACTGTCTTCATCTCCACCACACTTGATCCATCTCTCTACCAGATTCTCAATGAGATAAGCACATGCTGTCCTTTTCCAGTGAGGTGGAGCTCCATCCTATAGAAAAATGAAGTTCTCATGTTCACTTTCCACGAGGTTATTTCAACAAGAATGGCCAAAATAATGTCAAATCTTTTGAGACACCCTGTATATCTCACAACAAAAGTGCTATATTTATTAATGCCATTTCATTTGAGGTTACAGAGATGTTGCAATTAGTTTTAATTGCAGAGTTTAATGCAGGAAAGTTCAGCAATATATCTGATTTTATTATAAAACTTTTCTCTAGAAATGATAAAATCCTGGTGTTGTATAGTAAGAAAAGAAATGAAATATACTTTGCATGTACGGTTTTGTTAACACAGAAACTGATTCAACTAAATGAAAAGGTCCATTCTTTTATTAATAAACAAAAGCAGTGTCCTGAAATAATAGTCTCTCCCTTACAAAAGTCCAATTTCAAAAAACCTGGTATCTCTCATTTAGTAGAAAATTTACTTAAAAAGAAAAAATTGGTTTTTGAATATTTATTTATGGGGAGTACTGCAATGTGTGTGTGTGTGTGTGTGTTTGTGTGTGTTTGTGTGTGTGTGCATGAATTTAGTTTATTTATGCATGTGAGGATTTAGTTTCTGTGAATTTATGTATGTGAAATTAGTTTATATATACGTATGTATGTGAGAATTTAGTTATGTGTTTGTGTGTGAGAGTAAATTATTCTATGTGTGTGGATAGGTGAATTTAAGTTATATACATGTATGTACATATGAATTAGTTTAAACACGTATGTGAATTTAGTTGATGTACATGTATGCAATTTATTTTTTATATATATGTGTGTGTGTACACGTGCATGTAAATTTAGCTTATGTATATGTGAGTGTGAATTAGTTTATATATGTGTTTGTGTGTGTGTGAATTTACTTATATATATATATGTGTGTGTGTGGGTATAAATTGAGTTTTTCCTTCTAAATTAAGTAGCAAAATCCATCTTTCACCTCATTAATTATCTCAGGTTAATGACTGTTTTTATTTGCTTAAATTCTTTTGTTTCATTTCATCTTTCAGTAATTTGATAATGCTGATAGAATAAGTAAAAGCATACTCAATTTAATTTGCCAAGAAAACTAACTGAATTTTTGTTTTTCTCCTGTCTTAGACGGAAGAAAGTAAATGGATTAAAACATCAATTACTGATCAATTTTTGTTTCTTTCTTTTCCAACTTCACATTGCCAAAATGTAAATTATTGATAAGTAACATATAATTAATAATTTACCTCCTTAAATTCATCTGAAAAGTGGAAACGATTTTATCAAATTGAATTGCTTTGGTGAAAATTAGCTTTGGATATTGCTAAAATTATTGACTTACAGGAACAGTTTAACAAAAAAAAAAAAATTGATGCTCAACTCAAGGTATTTTTTCTTTTTTTTTTAAATTATTTTTTTATATACCATAAAATTAACCAACTCACCAACCAACTTTTATTATTATAAAAGACCAAAAAAAAAACAAACAATTTTTATCAGCAACAGAAGAAAATTGTTCTTTTCTAAACTGAATTTGTGCTCCTGAATTTTTCTTTTTTTTTTCGGATTTAGTCACATTTTTAAGCAATAAACATTTAAAATTTATATTCACTATGTTACTTCACATGCCATATCATATGGTATATTGTCATACTGGAAAGTATTACAAAATGTTTGAAAAGTTTACTCTTTTTAACAGATGGGAAAATGTTCAGTTCCTGTTTGCCTCTCAGAACTTACATTCATCTGAGTAATAATCTTGGACCATTAAGTTCATAACACTAAAAACCGAAAATAACTTTTCATTAGCTCCCAAAGGGAATTCTTATCTTAACTGCATTTGAACCCTTGAATTCAAATCTCAAATCAGAATTTGGCAACCATGTAACATTCTTAAGTTTTACCCATTTAAATGTTATATACACGATGTTACCCAGCATACCATATAATATGGTCTATTATTAAACTTGATAGCAAATTCGAGTGCTCAAACTCAGTAATTATTTTATTTCATCATACTAAATCTATTAAAGTAAAGTTGACAACCATAGTTGAGGGTGACCCAAAGTCTCTCTCTTCAATAGCTACTATACTGAGGTGTAGGGGAGGGTGCTACTCTTTTCTTGGATGGCTACACTTTACCCTCAATTCATACCTTATAATGCTGAGTGTTAAGCAAGGAGGCATCAAGTATCGTTTTTTTGAGTCTTTGGTATGACCCGACCTGGGATTGAACCCTGGTCTCATGGGACATTGTCAAACACTCTAACTGCATGGCCAATGGCCTGGTTTATTGGTCTAATGAGTAGAGTGTTCAGCAATGGTCTAGGAAGCCGGGATTCAATCCCAGTTCGAGTCATACCAAAGACTCAAAAAATGGTAATCGATGCCGCTTTGCCTAGCACAATAAGGTAAGGATCAAGAGTAAAATGGAGCAATCCTGGGAATGGAGTAGTGGCCTTCCCTACACCTCGGTGTAGTAGCTATTGAAAAGGGAGCCTTTGGGTCACTTATGACAGAGGTCAACTTTACAAATCTGTAAAAAATGAGAATTTTTGGCAAAACTAAATTTAATGAACATCAACTAAAAAAAATAAAAATGAGATTTCATATTACAATTCTTTTGTATGCAATATTCTCATTGACTTGTAACATACTGTTATAATGTGGCACCTGTCCATGTTGCTCCTTGTCAGAATATTCTGTGCAGAGAGATAAGACTCCTACCCACCCAAAAAAGGATTTTATGACACTAAACTGCATCCAGTGGTGAGGCTTCCCTTCTTGACCACAAAGAAGTATAGAGATACAACTTTGTTATTATAGTCTCATTGATGGGTCAAAAAGAATTTGTTTGAAAATTATTCATATTAAATGGGAATACTTAGAACCTTTTAACTGAGTGCAAATTAGTTATACTAAGAATATTTACTTGAAGCTATAATTGGTTACAAAGGATTATAATTATTAATTTCTTAAAATAATATAATTGTTTGAAATACTTAAAAGCATATAACCATGTGAAAATAGACAATTATCATATTTTAGGAAAAGTTACTTGAAGCCATGTAAAATGGTATCTGTCCCCTATATTCCTATTGTTCCCAGTCAGAGACTGTACCCACTTTAGCATGAAACAGAATTTCTTGTTGAATTCTGTTATGGAATGACTGTAAACAAAGTACAGGAACAAAATAAATAAAAAATTCTTGGATTTTATTAACAATTAAAACATATCATTAGGTATTATTTATTAACAAAAGATGACTAAAAATGCCACAGTTCTATAACCAAACATAAAATTTCATAAATGTATATAAGAGGTTACTTATTTTTGAACTTCTTCATATTCATATCTTTGTTGACAGTTTCAATGCTTTAGAGTTTGGTTATGAATAGCACTTAATAATATCTGCTATGATCATATAATGTTCTATTGTAAATAATAGAATTCCAGTAGCTTTGGTTTAAAAGAAAATTAACATTTTATAAAAGATTAGCAGGACATATATTGGTGATACAGTAGATATTTGATAATATTTGCTAATTCTGGCCCAAGGTAAAAATTGGACACCTACTAATTGCCTCATTCTACGAGACAAGCTTTTTAACAATTTCTCTACAGTAGGTTTCATAAGAATGTAATCAAATACAGCTTTGAGTGTAAACTTATATTTGTATTAAAACAAAGATATCAAATATTATTTTCAACAACAAAGTTCTAATTAGGTCACCCATCCAGTACTTGCGAGCTGGATATTGCTTAACTTAAAAAATCAGGTGAAAAGTTGTGTTCTAGCTCACTGGAAATCAGTACTGAATACATAATGATAAAAAGTGCTAAGATAATAAGTGTTGTAATCCAACTCGGCAATGTGTGCAACAGGGATTTTATTTATCTATTTTTTATTAAGGATGTGATAGATTTATACAGTGCGTTTCGACAATGAAACATCATGAATAAAAGAAACATCCACGAAGCTTATGCCCATTACTCTTTAAAAAAAATCTAACAAACAAATAAAAAAACTCAATTTTCCTCCCTTCCCCCCACAACTCTGGTGTGTTTTGCTAACTTTTGTGCCGACCACTGCATATGATATATTGCCATGCTTTTCTGCTATTTATCATGAATGGCCTTAAAACAATGTGTCGGTTTTACTCAAACATTTTTTTGTTCTTCATTTCCTTTCCTTGTAAATGTTCTTGTAGCCACTGATGTTACTGAAGAATTTTAAAAAAAGTTTTGATGATGTAAAAACTAAATACCAATGAATGAAAAAAAAGAAAGAGACACTTGTAATATGACTACCGATACTGTGATGAAATGTCTTCAGGCATGAAAAGAATTGTCTCTGCCTCTCATTTTTTTTCTTTTGGGGGTGGGCGGATTTTTTATTTATTCTTTTTTTTATCTAAGACATCTACATATTCATTGCTGGCAGGTGCCATGCTCGTAAATATTGTATTTGTAGCTAACAAAATCAATTCCTTTGAAAGTCTGAAATCTGAGAAGTTCCAAAACTTTTTTTATAAATCTTTATTACTAGCGGGACCTGTGGAAATTCCATGGAATAAAAAAACAAAACAAAACAATCAAGAGGCATTATTTAAGTAAGGGAGGAGGATTTGCATCGGACCAAGCACTGTGTTCCATTTAGATAGAATTTCCTTGTGCTAACTTCATATATTCTCACTAAGCAGCATAGTAAGCATAAATTAGTGTATATTGGTTTGCTGAAGATCTTATAAGCTCCAAAAATGTTATGGTGTATTTTATATGATTTATTGCAAAGGCAACAATTGGATTTAAATGTAATAAAATTGCAAATACTCATTTCTTGCTTAAATAGCTCCTCATTTTCTTTTTTCATCCCATAGAATTTCCATGGGTCCTGCAAGTAGTTACTTGAGTAACTTTGGGGAATGAACAACTCTTGATTTCTAGCCACGAAAAAGTGTTTTTATCAGCTAGGTAAGGCCTAGAAACATTGTAAGCTTCAATGTTTAACTGAGAGGGAGGGTGAAAGAATACCCTGCTTGACTGTGGGTAAGAGATGGAGAAGAATATCTAACTTAGTTGAGGCAGAGGATGGAGAAATATCCCACTTGTGTGTGAAGAGGGTATATAAATGAGCATAATTCAAACATAGATATAAATATATATTTGTCTAGACTAACTTCATTGTCTTTTTTTAACATTTCAAATTCACTACTCAGCCCTGGACTTCTTCAGGTGTTGCTTGTATTTTAGAATGCCAAACTATGATCTGTGAATGAGTTTGTTTTCCCTCTCATACATATTGTATTCAGTACTTCTGCCTGGGTTTGGATGTTCTTAGGAATGGTCCTCTTCAAACTAACTTGCTGAACCCATGACTTTACAGTGACCTGAGCCAGCCTCATCAATGGTTACACTTCTTGGGTCAAGTTTTCAGAACTCTACATTTATTATTTCTGCCCAGCTCATTTGTAACTCTGACTCTTAATTAATCTCTCTTCTTGGTCTATTGATTTGATTATTTGAACTGTATGATCAAAAAGTATCGAGACTGAAGCTTTAAATATTTTTGATTTTAAGATTTAAAATTTAAATGAAGACTTATGCACTGCTAAGCAACTTATAAAATAAAGGGATGATGTCTCGACATCTAGACTGCTCTCTTAATAAGTCAGTACCAATAAGAAAAAAAATCAGAGTCAATCTAAAGACATTTAGAATGAAACATCTTAAGTGAAATTGGATTATGCAAGGGCAGCACACAACACACTTACTTCTCTAACTCCATGCAAGTGTGATGGCTGATGTGCTGGATGGCAATGCTGTATTAAGTGAGTTAGAACTGCTATTTCATTCTATTTTGGACTAATAACTTTAGGGAAAGAATGAATCCCCAATATCCCTCTAGCTATGTGTTAAATAGTACCCCTACTATTCTTTTACAAAGATGGCTTTGGCATTAAGTAACCCATGAAGGTTGATAGGCCATTAAAAACAAAGAAATCAAAGAAATCAATCATAACCTGAACATTCATCTTAGGGGTAAGAAATTTCAGTATGTGGTGGAGAGACATTAAGAAATATGATGACACAGCTTCACGCCATATCAAAAGAGAAATTTTTATGGTGCTGAATACCAAAAAGATTATTCAAAAGAAAAATTAATATTTCATTCATTATTTATTTCTCTCTTGGTAAATACAGCTTCAGTATCAATGCTTTTTGAACATATTTCATATATTATCTGAAAGGCCATCCCTTATAAACTTTGGCGGAGTCTCTATGGTGTAGTGGTTAGCATACATGTGACATCATAGTAAACAAGCTGCACTGCTATGATCACTTTCAGACTGGTAAAAGGTATGAAACCCCTATATCCTTCCAGCTATGGGTTAAATGGCACCACTACTGTCCTACACGAATAACTTTAAATAAGTCATAAAGATTGATATGCCATTAAGCAAAGAAACCAAACTAAACCAACCTTATGAATATTCATACTTTATGGACGACTCATATCATTTATCTTATCATAAGAAATAACTGATTATAAGGTGACAACTAGTAATCAGGCTGTTACCTTTAGTTAGTAATTGAGAAGCAAGCAAATCAGCATTAAGGTGAGCATCTTGTGGGGGTGGCAGATTAATAAAAATAACCACCTTCTAAAGCATAGGACCCTTCATAGTTTATATACATGTCCTTTGATTATTAATAACCAGTTTAAAGTTTGTCATTGGGTGGTGACACTAGAAGCAAGTTCTAATTTACATAGCTGTTATGTTTGTAATGTTTGGATAATTTGAGTGAACCAGGGAGTAATGAAAACAGAAGGGTACTCCACAATTTCTAGAACGTTGGATGATATGACATAGTTAATGGTAATACAAAATACAAAAAGGTCTTCATGTGAAAAGTATTTAGTTACAGTTAGCTCACAAATGACTGGTCTTAAGTTTTAAGTCAATGAAGATTACATATCAAATTTAGTATTAAATCCAGACTGGGTAAAGTTCCAAATAGATTAATCCAACATTGGCATATTCTTTTCCTCAGAGAAGACCTCATATTAAATGGCTTACATAAGTTAGGAGGTACCCGTGGAATAATGGTTATTGTCATAGGTAATGAATATGATGACATAAGTACAAAATCCTAAACAGGTCTGATTGCATTTCACATCACACTAATACCCTTGGGAAAGGTATGAATCCAATTATTCTCTCTCCAGCGATGGTAAATAGTAGGACAGAGTTCTTTTCCCTTGGTTAGGCAACCAGTCTAAGAGAAGGAAAACGCTGAATTCAAACCTCTTAATCTCCTTATAAAAAACTGATCTTGTGTCACATCCTGCTTGTGCTTAGAGATTGGTAAATATATGCAGGATTTGTTTTTTTTTTACGGTAATCAGAAGATTCATTTTTCCTAGTATTCAATGTTAATCTGACACAAACTCCAGAAATGGAGTCTCACCCCAGATGCAGTTTAGTGTCACACCCAGGACATCCTTTTTGGAGAGGGGTCTTAATCCTTTGCAGGAGATGCAGTCAGCATATTCTAAGCGCTGCAGACAGAACAGACTATGTGCTCTGGTACTGTGCATATTTCATTGCACTTATAAGACGATGCAATTGCAGAAGATGATTTGAGCAGAAGAGATGTGTTGTTTTGGAAGAATTTTTGATATCATATACACAGTATACATCAATGTAGAGATTTTGCATTAATGAAAAACAGAAGTTGTGGCAGTGCAGCGATATAACAAGAGGCCAACTTGTAAAAACAATTCTACAAGAGTCATTTAGTTGATTTGGTGGTTTTATTGCATATCAATCCTTGTTAGGTTATTATATAACAAAGCAGTTAAACAGTTATGGTGGCTTAGTCAGCCGGGGCTGCAGAATATATTGACTGCATCTCTGCAAAAAGAGTGTCCTGGATATAACGCTAAACAATCTGATGGTGAGGCTCAAGTAATGCTGAAGCTTTGGGGAATGTGGAGTACCCCATCATTTCCATTACTCCCTGGTCCACTCTGGCTCAGAGTGGTAGCACCTGAAAGAGTCCTGTCTGTTAGTCAAGTAGAACTGTTTGACATTAAAACTGTGTGCAAACAAATAACTTCTGCTCAACTGAATTGTTTGAAATAGAACTGTTTGATCATTTAACAGTGTGTAAACAAATGACTTAATTGAGCTCAGGCTTATTTAAAAATATTAATCTTACATCAAATATATATGTATAAAAAGGATTTGGCATTAAATAACCTACAATGGTTGATAAGACATAAAACCCAACCAAACAAACACGACAATTATGATCTTTAATTATACACAGTATAAAAATGTATATTCACAATAATTTTAAACAGATAAACACTTCAGCTATATGCTACTAAAGGAATTGAACATATATCGCTTCTTGCCCATAGCAAAGGATTGGTAAATACATGAATATATCCATAGTTACTAATTCAGTGTTTGAACAGCCGATGTATTAGTGTAGTTCAATCATTTTAAACAGGTGGAAAGTTACAATATGTATTCATCCAACCCCTTCATACAACCCGGATGCAACACAAGGTTGATTTTTAAGTGCAGTTTATCAGGTGTGATTTCAGAGTTTTCCTTCTCCTGGACTGGCTGCCATGCCAAGGTTAAAGAGCCCTGGAGGGACAATAAGTGGATTCATACCTTTCCCAAGAGTATAAGCGCTTGTGAACTGCAAACAGTCTGATCCAGGATTTGAACTTGGTTTGTCATGTCCATTTCCTATGACGATAAACATTACACCACAGCACTTCCAAAAAGTTTAAATTTTGTGTTTTAGGATCAGATGTTGTTTAATAGCATTTTAAACATTATTTTGAACAAATTTACTTGATACATAAAAGGGATCCAAAAAGATACTTCCACTCTGGATTAGAGTGGGCCTGGAAGTAATGGTAATGAGTTGGTGACCTCTCTCTCTCTCTAGAGCTCCTGAACTGGAGTCTACCAACTAGATACAGTTTTTTAATGTCCAGAATAGTGAGTGGATGGAGTAGAAGAGGCAGGTTGAAGATGTGGATTGGTAATATTATTGAATGGATGAGAGCTATGTTTGCTAGGACATGTGCTATTGCCCACCACTATGTGGCAGGGAGACACATTATATATGATGCAATGGAACAGTACTATGGAAGGTTCTGGAATAGATGGAAGTGCAAGAAGTGAGTTAGTGATGAGTTAGTAAATGGAGATGGTTACAGGAGTTGATTGTTTTTTCCCATGAGATGACATTATTTAATAAGTTAGAATTAGTGCATACTAGTGCTTCAATTACCAGTTTACCTCAAGATGGAGGATAAATCTAGGGAAATATAACTCTTATATAAACTATGGTATAAACTGAGAAATTCCTTAAATAGAAGAGTGAGAATCATGGAACTACTCATTGGCTGATACAGAATGGTCAAATATCATGATCTGTGCTGATAGCACAAAGTTCTTGGACTCTCTCTTACCACCCATCATTATTATTCATCACTCTTGGTAGGTCATCTAGACTGCATCCAGTTTCTGCACAGAGCTGATATATGTAAGTCATTATTGGCTTACCAACACTGGTATGCCCATGTGTAGGAATCCATCTGAGAATCTTTCTTATGAGTGTTTTTACTTCTCCAGCAGTGCCCTACATGTTTTATTTATTTTACTTGGATGATTTGTGAGATGTGAACCTGGTAGCTGTATAACTGCTGTTAAGCAATCATATCAGTATAAAGCTGTGTCCTCTGGTGCTGATTGGGGTCATTTATAGAGCTTGTCTGGTGCTGGAAGAGTCAAAACAAGTGATGAAGCAAGAAAATCTATGGTGAACTTACTGAAGGCAAAGGCAAAATGTATTTCTATATTAATTTGACACATAGAAGGGATTTTAACAGGTACTACCTCTCCAAGGGAGCAATGTCAATGAAGAAGTGATTCCACTTTCCCTAGAACTCTAGAATAAGTTTTTGATAATTCTGAACCAATTTTAAATTAAAATTGTTATCTATTTCAAATATCCCATTTTTAGAGTATAAGCACCTTTTCAACAACTCAATATTTCTAAGATATAAACTTTTTTCAATTCTTATCAGAAATGATACAAATACCATTGATTTGGGATAGAGAAGAAAGGAGGACAGAAAAAGATGCAAGTGGATGATATTGTTGAATGAGCTGAAGCTATTTACCAAGACCCATGCTATTGCCAAATTGGTGGGAACTATCTTTGCCAAGACCCATGCTATTGCCAAATTGGTGAGGACTATCTTTGCCAAGACCCATGCTATTGCACATGACTGTTTAGCATAGAGGTACATTATGCATTATGCAATGGAACAGTGCCCCAATAACTCTGGAGATTTAAGGAATTTATCATGATGATTGTCATCATCTGTAATTTATTCCAAATGATATAAAAGATATTGATGCTATACAATAATAATTTTGGCATGTTCTGTTCCACACTGTGATTATCCTTTTGAAAACCATTTTTCCTTTTGTTGGTACCAAATCATGTGAAAATATATCCAGCATGATTATGAAAATTTAACAACTGGAAAACCTTTCTCTACTTCTGCTTCATCAGTTTTGTACTTTTTTTTTCACACGCACACATTTAATCAGTAAAGGAAAATGATATTGGTTAGTCATTTACTTGGCTTAGCTTAGTTTAGCACAAGGCTAGAAATAAGTGACACCCTGTGAGAATCAAACTCATTAACAATGGTCTATTTGTCTAACTTACTAAATATTGTGCCACATAGTAACCTTTCTCTCACAAAACTTTGCTTAGTCTGGCACATAACACTCAAGTTGCTTAAAGTACCTGCTGTTATGTGGATACTGTGATGGCAAAATTATTTAAATCCCAAGACAGGAATTTATTTTTCGCATGTGTGAAGACGGGGCGGTCTGGCACTTGATCCCTCGTAGAATAAGTCCTTGTTCAGAGTCCTTTCTTGGGCGTATAGGAACTGGCATATTATGTGGGGTTAATTTGGGGCTAGACTGACCGCTGCTGGCAAGGGGTTTCCAAATTTCACATTACACACACACCCACCAGGCCACTAGCTCTTCCTACCCCTAGAATAAAGTAAGATATGAGGTTTTGATATAATAATATTAACTATAGTAATCGACAACTCCGGTTTCCCATATATTTTTAAAGGAAAGAATAGGACAATTTAGGCGAGAATAACATAAGGCAAAAGAAGCTGAAAACAAACATGAAACAAACAACTTGACAGTAGACAACACAATGAACAAACGTCAACATGTGGGGACATTAAAATATAACAATCTTTTTAATACACACGCGGACACGCATATTCAACGTGTCGGCTACATTATCAGCGGATAATGCATAACTATAAATTTCTTTCTTTCTTTTTTCCTCTTCTTTTGTCTCTCTTTAAATTGAGAGAGAGTATATAATTGGGTGTAGGGAGAAACAGTCTTAATGTTTACTTATCTTTTCAATGGGTTCCTTCAGGGAGTATTTTCTCTTTTACGGGCTGGCAGAATTTTATATATATATAATGCTCTGGCTTGAAGGCATAGGTTCCTTCTTGTCCAAGATTCTTTCCGCTTTCTTTACCCGGTGTCTTGGCCCAAGATTCGCCCCATCTGTTCACGGTAACATCTCTCTTCAAAACTGATTTTCTTATTCCCTATTTCTGCTGACGAAAAAGGGGACTATTTCCGTTTTAGGATTCTAGCCAATCATTTAGCCTTTTTTCTTCCTTTCCCTGGCGGTTCGTTAGGACTACTATCTCTTTCACCCGGGCAGGGTTACAGGGTACAGATAGCTTGACCTACATTTTTTTCTTCCTTCAACGGCTGGCCGAAGTTGACCTACATTCCTTATTTTTCTTTTAATGGTCAATCTTTGGCAGCCTGCTAATTCAAACACGGAGGATAGTAGAAATTCCTTATTTCTCTTCTCTCAGTAGTAGACCACGTGACTATACTCATCTAAGCACTAAACAAGCTCATTGCTGCTAAATTTCAGTGATCTGACTTGAGGGAAATAATTTGGGAAGGGAATGAACAACTCATTGCCTAGTAAAATATGTAAAAACCCAAAAATTTTTCCTTTACATCATTCCAATGATTTTTAATATATAAAATTTGTATTTTGTGTATTGTCAATTTTGTTTAGGGATTTTTTTTAAACTTTAGGATGATTTTTTTTATTTCATTTATTTTTTTTATTTAGTGGATGTGAGGAGGGGGTTGTACTGTACATTATTTTATACATTTTATATCTGGTCTTCAATCATTAACCTTTTTAGTCATTCTAATGATTTTTGTAATGAATATTTCGAAAAGTTCTTGATGTTTAGCTTAATTTTTCAAAACCTCTTTTTTTTTTTTTTTTTTTTTTTGTAATATTGCATTTTAATTACAAGCTGAATACTGACTCATATTGCAGGCAGAAATTTTCAACTAGTAAGCCCAAATTATATTGTTGTGAGGACTTATAGTTTAATGAATATTGACAAGAGGTTAATGTTGATGGTCTTCAGATGGTTATTGTGATTCCTACAATTGTTTTCTGATAAGCAGATAAAAAGTCATAATAGAAAGATAACTTAGATTTCTGGATACCAAATTTGCATAGATGGTGAGGAGAAAAAATGAATTCATGCCTTTCTCAAGCATGAAGTGAAATGTCAATATGATTTGAATTCCTGTCACGGATTTCAATTTCTATGATGATAACCATTATGCAAAGTAATGTAATATACGTGTGTATAGTAGTAAAAATAAGACGTGAAAATTAATTTGGCTAAATGCTTATATATTATGACCTTTTGTCCTGTATGTGTTATATATTGACCTTTGACAGCAAGTTATTGTGGATTTCATAAATAGGATATTGCACCTGTGTAAACAAAGGACCACAGAGATAAATTGTATGAATTGAGAACTGGAAGGAAAATGCACGGCTGTTGAAAATATTATATAATGACAAGAGGTTCACAGTTGAGACACAGATACACACAGATTTAGGCAGATTCAGAGAGCAGTCAGAGTGAGGTCCAGAGTGGGTGTCCAGGTAGCCCCCAGCTGAGAAACCACCATCAAAGAAGTAAAGCTCTGAAAATGTGTCTCCAACATGGTGTCATTGGTAGCAGTCATCCATCTCTTGGTCTCTGTCTGTCTCTCTCACTTGCAACCATTCAAACCTTTTTTGACAATAAAGAAGAGAGAGTTATATTTTTATAAACAAGTATTGTCATGCCTTCATTCTGGAGATACAACATATGGTTTTCATCAGAATGAGCTTCATTTAATGATTTTGAAAAAAAATTTAAATTTGAGGAAAAATATTAGGGAATATTAAAGCAACTTCTCTAGGCTGGTATTTATATTGTTTCCTATATGAATTGGAAAAAGTTTATATCTTAGAAATATTGAGATATTGAAAAATTATTTATACTTTGAAAACAGTGTATTCAAAACAACCAACAATTTTAATTTAAAATTAGATCAAATATTACTTTATGAACATAACCAGAATTATTGAAAACTTATAAAATCCACAATAACCTGTTTGTATCATTCTTTATAGTTATAAGTAGTTCACCAAATGACTTAAAATCTGAAACTAAGTCATGAGTTGTTTTTATCTCTTACTTTCAGGGACAGTTTTTATTCTTCTAGAACAGTTTCCATACCAGCCTAACCTACTATTTACTCACAGCTGAAGAGAAAACCGATTGATTTATGCCTTTCCCAAAAGTGTAGGCATGAAATGAAATGCAGAGAGCTTTGTCCAAGATTTAAACTTGGCTGTTTAATTCTTTAATGTATAGTTCTGTTGTAGAGATACAAATAGCATGGTTCTTATCAGTGCCAAAAATAGAATTAGAAAATTCAAATTTTTGTAGAGGATGTTTTGTGTTCATATCTAACTCAAGAAAAAGCCTAAAACCATATTCTCTCTTAACAGAAGGTAAAATACTGAGCCTTAAAGGGTATTCTAATTGTGGTGGAAGGCAAACTAACTGAAGAAAAACTGTGAAGTCAATGAAAAACCACTTTAACATCTCTCTAAAAAAAATCATGATTCAGAATTTGCTTATGAAGGAAAATGTGAAGAACCATGATCCTCGAAGTTCTATTAATAATTGACTCCTATCTATATTCTGATTTTCTTCTTTTTTTTTTTCTTTTGCATCACTTTCTTTCAAATTATATTCTTTTGAACCTTTTAACAACTTTTTTAAAACTATTTCTGCCAAGAGTTCAATTCATCAAAATCTTTTGCTAACTTTGAGTTTTTCTTATTCACTTTTCAACCCTCCCCTACCAAAAAAACCCCTTCAGATTGATCCCTCTCTTTCATGACCCCCAGCATCATACAGTCATTTATCATACCAGACATACAAACTGTATTCTATCTCTGTGTCCAAATAAGTTTAGATCTTTTCATAAGACAATTGTGTGCTGTCAAGTGAAAATTCCTGACTCAATCAACCTTAAACATTTACACACTCCTCCTTGTTGCTAAGATATATATATATATATATATATATATATATATATATATATATATATATATATATAACCTGGTGGTACCATGGAGTAATAGTTTTATCTTTAGATCATTCATTTGCCTGGGGCTATCTTAGAGAGAATTTGTTAATCCTTTCTCTTTTTTTTTCTTTTTTTTTCAGAACTCTACAAACATCTGATTTCTCTCACTCTTTATTTTTGTCTGCTTGTATAAAAGGCCATTGCAAGCCATGGTGCAGAAAATCTTTTCAGTTAGAAACCTCGACTTAAGTCAGTTGTTAGAAAGTTTCATCTTCTAACACCCTTTCCTCTTTTTCCTTTTTCTTTCGCATGTTTACTAACTCAGTCTTAGGTTTTAGCTCTTCATCCCGCTCTAACATTCGATTTTTCTCTCTTTTTCCCCTTGCTCTATCTCTTCTCTTTCACACTTTCTTTCTTTCTCTCATTCAAATATTTTATCTCCATCTCTCTCTTTCACACACTCTCTCTCTCTCTCTCTTGATTTTAAAAATTTGAAACTTAATAATATTCTGGCATTGATGTTTCTGCTCACCTCTATTATTATAATTATTCTAAGGAGATAATTAAATTCTAATTGCAGAATACTTTTGTTTATTTGTTTTCAATCAATTATAATGCAACCTCTATAAATGAGATACAAATTGACAATGAATTTAATGTCCACACAAAGGCGTCATTTAAATATATCTTACATAAGACCATGATCTTATGTTCATTATATATTAATATCATCATACTTGCATAAATATATATATATATATATGTTCTCAAATGATAAAAACTTTATTAGTTTTCTTCTTGCTGCCTTTTATAAAACTATCTTTTTCACAAAAAAAATGAATTGTATCATCTATATGAGCAACTTTGTTTGGAAGACAAACTTGCAAATTATTTGACATAATGGACAGCTCAGTTAAATACTAAGCTTAGGTTAGTCTGGCACAAGGCCCTTGAAATCAAATACACTTTTAAGAATTAGTCTATACACTGGTGAATTATTCTGCTAGATAAGGTTGCTAATTCAGTAGTTATCACCCTGTCAACAATAGTAGCATGGTACCTCAGACAATATCGCAGGCCATTTGGTTGGGGCTGTAGAACATTCCAACTGAATCTCTGCGAAGAGGGAAGACCTTCCAACCAATGAGTGTCCTGGATATGACCCTAAACAATCAGATGGTGAGGCTCCAGTTCTGGCAGTTTAGGTAATGTGGAATACCCTTTCTTGCTATTACTCCCAGTTTCACTCTGACCAACAGTGGTAATACCTATTAGGGTCTCATCTGGGGGCCAAATAGAAATATTTAATCATTTTCTATACTGGAAAATATTTAACTGGGCACAAACAAATGACTGTTAAATTGAATTTTTGATATTATATAGCAATACTTGAAAACATTCAACTGTGTGCAAACAAATGAGATCTGGCTCATTTAAAATTACTTACAAATTATTCATTAATAAATCATATACATTTGATATATATGTATAAACAGAATTTAGTATTAAATAACCTACAAGGGTTGATATGCTGTAAAACACTACCAAACAAACTGACAATATAAAAAGAGATCAAAACAAAAAAAGGAAAATTTCTTGAAATGAAAGAAAACATTTATTTGGTGCAAACAAATGGGTGGGTCTCAATCAGTTGATTAGTTTTAGTTTTTTAAAACATTTTAAATTAAATGTTATGGCTTCTTATCATTAAAAAAATCACAATCCCAAAATGCCAATAAGTGAAAATTTAAGGAGTTGAACTGTAATTGAATTTAGTGAGGACAGTACAACTGATATATTTGTGCTGTCTTAACTTGATGAAACTTTTTCAATAATCAAAACAGAAGTATTCACCTCAACAGCCGCTATTCATATGGCAGAGAAGGACCAAAATTTCAACTGGTTCCATGCACCCACTTCCAGGATGAACATGAGAGAAAAATAAAGAGGGTATAAAAATAATTTCCAACCAATCAGAAATCGAGCTACATGACTTTCAGCAAACTTATGAGACCCCCCTGCAAATAATAAGAAAAGCTGATTTAACTCATCAGTTGGCTGGTTATTTTATGGCATATCAATACTCGTAGGTTATCTAATGCTAAATCCTGTTTCCTTTCAAGTAAAGTGTTCACTAATGGCTCAAGAGACTGGGTTTCAATCCCTGGTTGAGTCATACCAGACTCAAAAAATGGTACTTGATACCTCCTTGCTTAAGATTCAGCATTATAATGTACAGATCAAGAGTAAACTGGAGCAATCCAGGGAAAGGAGTAGCACCCTCCTCTAAACCTCAGTATAATATCTAATGAAAAGAGATCCTTTGGGTCACCCTTGACTATGGTCGCCAACTTTACTTTTATTTTTTTTTTATCTATCTATATATGATTTGTAAATGTATATTATTTGGTAATATTATTTTTAAACAAGCCAGAGCTCATTAGTTTCAACACGGTTAAATGGTTTCAAGTACAGTTATTTAACACTAATAATCCCATTTAATATTATTCATTTGTTTGTACTCATTTAGATGTAATACTTATAATTCAATTTGACATTTGTTTGCAAGTATTATCAAATTCTTATAATTCAATAAATTATTAATCATTTACTTGCACACAGTAAAATGGTTTCAAGTATAGTAAATGATTAAACAGTTTCCACTGATGGGACACTATCAGGTACCACCACTCCAAGCCAGAATGAACATGGAAGTAATGGAGATAAAGAGTTGCTCTAAATTATCCAAAGCTCCAGGACTGGAGCCTCAATATCAAATTATTTAGTGCCATACATAGGACACTCGGTGGTAGGGGTCTTACCCAACTGCAGAGATGCAGTCAGCATATTTTACAGTCACAGGCAGAAAGGATCTTAGCAACAGAGACTGATCAAGTCTTCTGAGTTGCTCAACTGTTTGTAATGGTCTGCATAACAAGCCATGTAACATGATTGACCATATTAATATTTTAATTCAAAAATAACAACAGGTGACTTTGTTATTCAAATACAAAAAGTCTTTATTCAGACTGTCTACAATTCAAGCAGTCTAACACAAACAGAAAGAGAGAGAAAGACCTTTATGGGTTTATGAGTGAATCTCACTTCTAGCTACTCAGAGGCACCCTTCCCTGACATGACCAATTCATCCAATATTTAACCCAACTTGTATTTGGGTTTCAAATCACAACTTTTTCTAGAATCAAGATTTATCTTTTCTTACGTAATATTCTTAATTATTGCATCAGCAAGTCATATTAAAACATTTAATTTGAATCAATCTTATCCTAAGTTGACCACATCCCTTGTTTACTTTTAACAACATCCGGCCTCAACAATGATTTGAAAATATGTCACCCTGGCGATCTAAAGAACAATCTGTCAAGTCTGACATCTTGCACACGTGCTAGAATTACACCACATGAACTTTTGCGATGAAGTACACTTACACTAGAAGATTTGTAACCAGTCCACAATCTCACCAAACTAAATAAAATAAATAATCAATTGTCAATAAAATAATTAATATAATTAATTACCACCCTAATTATTTTATAGCCACCAGCAGTCTCACCTCACATGTGAGCCTTTTCAAATACAACTAGTAGGCAACATATTCTTGAATAAACAAACAAACATCCCAAATGACCGTATAAATCAGAAAAAAATCATTCTTTTTTATCTCAACATCTCGTCTCTATTGTTGGGCAACTTTTCACTCTTGCGGTAACTTCTTAACATAATGGTTATTTTAATCAGTGGCTTGAGTTCAAATCCTGAATGAAGTTGTTTGCATTTAACTTTATACTAATACCCTTGTGCTCTAGTTCAGTCAGCTGGGGCCGTAGAAAATGCTGACTGCATCTCTGTTGAGGGATAAGACCCCACCCCAATGAATGTCCCGAGTATGAGATTAAACCACCTGAGGGTCCACTTCTGAAGCTTTGGACACTGTTGAGTACCCCATCATTGCCATTACTCCCAGATGTACTTTGACCTGGAGTGGTAGTATATAATAGGGTCCCATCTATGGGTCAAATGGAACTGTTTAACCATTTAACTGTGTGTAAACAAATGACTAATGTTAAATTGAATTGTTAACATTAGGAAGCAATACTTTGTGTAAACAAATGAGCTCTGGCTTGCGTAGAATGTTATCAACAAACCATATATTCATCATATATGTATTAATAGGATTTAGCATGGAATAACCAACAAGGGTTAATATGCAATAAAACCTAACCAACTATCCGTTCTCCTCCAAATTATGGGTAAATAGTCTGGCAGACTTTTTAAAATTGACAAGGTAATTAGTCATGGAGAAGAAAAACTCTGAATTCAAACCAGATTTACTCTGCTAGAAAACTGACCTTGTATCACGCCCTGCCTGCGGCAGTGGGGTTGGGTAAATACATACTTCTCATTCTTTTCCAGTTCCTGTGAGTTATGGTATTCTAAGATGATTACATTTATGCAAGGCCTGTTCCCACTTATTGCACTCTAGCTCTCATTACAGTACCTTAGGATACAAACATATCAATTACTTTTCATAGATAGATTTTAGTTGCTGTATTAAATGTTATAGCTTCTTTTGCTTTTATAGCTGACCAACCAAAACCTCTTTATTTTATGTGTTGATAACAGTGGTGGGCAGAACTTTCTCTTTATCAATCCTGTTCTCTTGATTTTTTTTCAAATGGCCTATACTGGTCTCTTGCAGACTGCTTCTGTTTCTTTCCATTGAACTGGATATAACTATCCATTGCTACAAAGGATGAAGTCAGCTCCAAAGAACTTTTTATAAAGTAACTGATATTTGATTAATATAAGTCATGGGTGATTTCATTATTATTTTGAAGTTCATTTATATCATTTTTGAAACTCTAATAATGGAAGTGATTTTCTTTATCTTTATTTGTGCATACGTCAAATTGAGTAGATAACCATGATAAAACCAAGTGGAACAAAAGGGACCAGAAAGACCAAATGATTTAATCTACTTAGTAATGTCTTTAAACTTACTCTTCTCCTAACCTCCCTCTAAGAAAAAAAAATCCTCACACAGTATCTATGGCTTTCAAATATTGTCGATTGATGATTCTGATTGTTTATTTTATTTGCAAGCACTGCTATAGACTGAAAAAAAAAATTTTTTCTCCATGTTCAGAGAATTTTATGATTGTACACCAAATAACAAACAGAATCACTTATTGCTCTGCTAAACTGAATATTGATTTACTTTTTCTTTTTTTCTTCTTCTGATCAGTCTCTTAATCACTTGAGAGTGGTTGACTAGATATCTTGCAAGAAACTTCTTTCTCTTGGGTCTTCTTACACCTGGCAGTGAAGTGGATAGTGATTTAAACCTATGTGGAGATAGTGTTAAAGAGCATTGAAAGCAATGTTTATCTTTATATGACTAATGAAATATCTTGCAAGAAAATATTTTCTTTCTTTGCTCTAGTTGTGAATTTACTTTGTTTTTTTTTTTGTTTAACAGCATATTAACCTTCATGGGTTATTTAATACCAAAGCCATCCATGTAGAAGAATGGTAGTGTCCCTTTTTAACTGATAGCTGAAGGGAAAAGAGAGTAATTTATATTAGATAAGAATAGCTGAAACCATATAACTGTGTGCAAACAAACAATTAGTATTAAATAGAATTATCAATGTTAAGAAGACTTGAAAACTTAGGATTGTTATTACTAGTTACTTGAAGCCATATAATCACTTCCAAATTATTGGTGTTTGATAAAAATACTTGAAACTTATCATTGTGTGCAAAACCAATGACTATTATTACGGTGGAATAGTTATTTAAACCATATAATTGAGTATGAATTATTAGTAGAAGGTAGGAAACCCTGTCAGTCAGGCTAAGAATACTCTGACTGAATCATCTGATGGTAAGGCTCCAACTCTTGGAAGTGTGGAGTACACCTTCATTGCCACAATTCCCTGCTCTACTGTAACAGTAGTACCCTTTAAGAGTCTTATCTAAGGATCAAATAGATCTGTTTGAAAATTATCTATTTTAAGAAAAGTAATTTGATGCTTTAATTGTTTACTTAGGATCATTTTTTATGATTAGTTACTTTAAATTATGTAACTGTTTGCTAACAAAAGATAATTATTAAATAGGAATAGTTACTTGAAACCCTGTAATTGTGTATGAATAAATGTAATTTGATAGGAATATTTGATATCCTATAACCGGGTACCAGGCCATTGGCCTAATGAGTAGAGTGTTTGCCAGTGATACGGGAGAACTGGGTTTAATCCCAGGTCGAGTCATACCAAAGACTTAAAAAATGGCACTTAATGCTGTCTTGCTTAGCACTCAGCATTATAAGGTAAGGATCAAGAGAAGTAATCCAGGGAAAGAAGTAGCACCCTCCCCTACACCTCTGTGTAGTAGTAGCTATTAAAAAGGGAGCCTTCAGGTCACCCTCGACTAAGGTTGCCAACTTTACTTTACTTTTATATAACTGTATATGAATTATTTGTTTTAAGAATAGTTTCTTGAGGCAAAAATTTTTTACTTAGGATTATTATTATTATCATTAGTTACTTGAAATGATAATTGCTTGTAAATTATTGGTGTTAAGATTATTTTTAAACCATGTAACTGCATGCAAACAGATGTTTATAATTCAATGCAAATAGTTACTTGAAAGCGTATAATTGTATATAAATGAATAGTATTAGACAGGAATATTTGAAACACTACATCAACATCTTCAAGACATGTCAATGGCATGGATTCCCTTGACTCTCTTGCCATCCATCCCTATCATCTACTGCTTTTGTTGTTTCAATAGCACACAGTATCCAAAGAAAGTAGATGAATGTAATTTTTTGTTAGTTTACCAACACTGGTATGTCCATGTGTTAGAGTCCACAAGAGAATGTTGTTTATAAGTTTGTCCTTATTTCTCCAGCAGTGCACAGCATGTATTGTTTGTTTACCTTAAAAGGTTTGTAAGATGAGAAGTAAGTGGCCATACAGCTGCCATTGTGTAGAGTGCTGCTTCCAGTATCTATTTAAGACAGCATGCAGCATTCTTGTGTTGTTTCTATCAAGCTTTTTTCTCCGAGTACTGGGTGGTTCAACTATACAGTAGTATTGACACAGCTATAGCTTGGAAGAATTTCCATTTAATCTCATCAAAGAGATAGGTTATTGACCATATGGAAATCTATCACAATTTACCCACCCATATGTTGTCATCACTTTCAGTAGATGAGATATTTCTCCTGAGGTATATAAACTGGTCTACTAATTTCAGAGGCTTGCCATTTAATGGAGAGATGCCATCATCTTGATTAAAACACATGAACTCTGTTTCATCTGAAAACATATATTTCTATCCATTTCTCTATTGAGTTTTGGCAACATACAGTATTGGATAATCAAAGAAGTATGTTTTCAAATTTCCTAGTCTTTCCAACTTCAGGAATACATATGATATAACTGCAAGCAAAAAAACAACTGCCTTAAAAGTATAAATATAAATATACAATGAACATGATTCCCCAACTTCTTGGCATAAAATAATGCCAGACCATTTGACATGGTGTTAAAATCAATTAATCCTTAGATAATGCTGAAGACTGTCTAAATAATGTCTTTGATGTGGATACGATACTTTGCTCATACGAAACCAAACAACAAAGTCCTGATCTCAAATAGCTAATACTGTTTTTGTTGGTTTGGTTTCTTTGTTTAATAGCATATCAACTTTTGTGGGTTATTCAATGCCAAAGTCATCTTTGTTGAAGAACAGCAAAGATACTATTTAACCCATAGCTGGGAAGATAAGGAGTTCATACCTTTCCCTCAGGTATTAGTCTGAAAGTGAAAGAAATAGCATGACTGGAGTTCAAACTCACTTATTTTGAGGCCACAGTCCAGCATTTCAGCTTAATGGCTGATGTGTTAGACTGAAGCCATAGGAATTCCCCTGTTAATACTTTTTCCTGTTATTTCTCTGGGTAAAAGAAAACAAGAAGAAAATCACCATAAACGAGTTTTTTTTTATCTTGCAACTTTGGCATAAGCTATTGTCTCCATGGGTTATTTGGTAAATATTGTGAATTTTGCTCAAGGTGTTGGCAATAGGAAACACTGTTTACAGTTGCACCTTTTTCAAGGAAATCAATAGTGATGGATCCTTTCAAACCCCAGAAGACTGTCAGTGTCATTTTCTTTGCTGTGCCTGTAACTTTTTCTTTACCAGAGAGTGAGTGCTTTCTCTCACTGGACTGTTTTTTTGATACAGGATCATAGTGATAAGCCCACATTTAGCCCATTTATAAAAAATTTTTTTCACTAAAACATGCTTCTCCATACAGATCACATATTCTTTCGTAAATATCATGTGGTTTGCACTTCCCAGCCAGTAAAAAATTTGATGACAGACCCCTGTTCAAGTCTGGTACACTCTGATTTGCAACCATTTTGAGTAGCCTCAAAATAAATATTTCTGTGTGATCTAAATAATTTTTGTTATAAACCAATTTGAAGAAATACAGAGTTTACATTTAGGGAAAAAATTTGTGAAAAAAATGCTTTTCCCAAAAAATTACTTTAGTGATGTACTCCTATGGACCCCCACATATGGCCGTGCAAAAGCAGGACGACCAGCTCGAACTTACATACAACAACTATGTGAGGACAAAGGATGTAATTTTGAAGACCTGCCGGAGGCGATGAATGATAGGGAGAAGTGGCGAGAGAGGGTCAGGGATATCCGTGCTGGCGGCACGACATGATGATGATGATTGAATGCATTCCTTCTGTATATTGTCTGCTTTGTAAGAAAGTAAAGTCATCAAAAACCCACAATAAAAATTTCAGCCATTGAAGACAAATATTTCATGTCTCTTGGAATTACTAGCAACATCAGATGTCACTTGCATTTTCAGTTGTAATGGCTCTACAATTAATAGCTGCTTGTTTCATTTACTGAACATGATTAAATTGTTGGAGAAGATGCTAGAATAAGCAGTAAGAAAAAATGGTGAGTGCTTTGTCTTTGTTTCCATTGATGTTTTTTATAGGGTCTTTACCAACTGAATAGGATTTATCTAAATTTCTGAGATGAAGTTTGGTAATTTCCATCATTTACTGTATTCGGACGATTTTCTTTATCTTTTATTGTTATATTCACAACATTTTGGCCGATGCATCCTTTGGCCTTCTTCAGGTATTTCATGCTGAACTCTGGAGCCTACATAGAACTTCAAACTGAACCGTATATTTAATCCACAGGAATAGATTGTTCTAATTCCATTAACTGTAGCTGAGTACAAGTTTAGACTATAATAAGTATTCCTTGTTATCAACCTGAAGTCAGGATTTAACTTGCTATCTCCAGATGTTTTCACTTTGAAGAGCTTTAATCAAATATCTAAATCCATTTTGCCATGTGTCCTGCTTTTTAACCAACATGTTATCTGCTCTGCTAGATTCTAGCTACATAGAGATGTCTTTCTGTTTTAGCTTTCATTCATAGACTGCAGTACAATTTGCATCTTCTTGTGTGAAGGACCTCATTTTAACACTTAGAACTAAACAATTAGAAACAAATTAACTCTGAGCAATATATTTCACTCAAACACACACACACACACAGTGTGATAGGTTGTAAACAAGTAAAATCTGATTCTCTTTGTGTAGGGTTCTTCATTTTGACTCTCAAAAAACTAAGCAATTAGAAGTAAATTGAGTTCAAATATTCATGAGCAATATTATATATATATATATATATATACACACACTCACTTTCTCTCTCACTCTAACACACTCACACATACACACACACAGTCATAGCTCCAAGATTGCAGTAAAATTTGATTCTTCTTGTGTAAGGTTCCACATTTTAACTCTCTAAACTAAATTAGATGCAAATTGTCTGTTTGTCTAAATATTTATGAGTAATATTTTATTTATGTATACACACATATACGCACACATTTACACACACACAGTGGTAACTTGACTTTCATTGTTCCTTCATCGTTTTTGAACTGTGTTTCCAACTTGAGATAGTCTTTTAATAATGATAATTATAATAATGATAAATACTTCAGTCAAATCTATTAGATCTGAATGACCTGTTAGCTGGTCATTGTTGACTTCACTTGTATTTTCAATATATTTTAAAGATGGAAATGGTAGTTGCATTTCTGTTGAGTATTTATGATTATCCAATACTTTATCCAACCTAAACTCAAAAATTTACCTCCACTGAAAATAATTTGTTCTAGAAATCATCCACTCCATTAGTAAAAAGATTGTGTCTATTTGTCGTCTTAGTTCATGTCCCCTAATAATATTTCATTGATTAATGGGTAGTAGGTTGGGCTTTGCAGCATAAAGATCATGTGTTCCTGATTATAAGTGAATTAATTTTCTTGTTCACGCCAGAAATTAATGAACTGAAATTGCATTAATTTGAATCATAAAAAATTTTCTTGATTTGCCAGATAATGAATTTATTTTATAGAGTACAAAAGTATTATTACTTTAAAAATTCTTAAAAACCATCACAAGAGCTCTTGCCGGCTATATCTTGTGCAGGCCTAGATTAAATGATGTTCTTGCAGTTCTGATTTGGGATTTACTTTTAAAAATTTGCTTTTATATATTCAGTTATTTCAATATAGTATTCCTTATGTATGAAATCTGCACACTTTATAGGTGTAATTCATAGATATTTAGAATATTATTTCTTATAATAAGAGATCAAGAGTATGTCTCCTTTTAGAGCATAATTGATAATATGCACAACCCTTTTATATAAAGTGAATAGTTTTAATTTTTCAATTGTGCTTTATTTACACTCCTCCCAAATAAAATTTCTATATAAAAATACTGGTTCCTGTAATATCCAGTCCATTATCAAAATCTTTATCCAGGCACTCCTGATGATCATTTACAAAATGTCTTGAAACTGGCTAATTTATGTGATTTGAAACCAAATATGAATTCTTGATTGTAACAAAAAAATTGCCAAAACTCATAAACGTGAAATGACTACAAGAAAATCATTAAAATGTGAACAAATTCAACACATAGATGTATTGTATTTCTATTAAAAAAATTTCTATATATTTCTATCTCTTCAACACATAGATGTGTTGTGTTTCTATGAGAAAACTATATATATATATATATATATATATATATATATATATATATATATATATATATATTTATAATGACCAAATATGCAGATCTGCAGATCTCAAGGAATAAATTCAAATAATAAAATTTAAAAATACTCTTAACTGATGATCAGATAGATCTTTGGTAAAGTGAAAGAAATATGAACTCCATTTAATAGTGGTTGAATATCTGACACTCATTAAAACAATTTAATTTTTCCCTTTTATTTTTATTTATATTGGACACTTGTTCACATACTCCCTGTCTCATCCACATTCATTTTTATGAAGCTTATTGCAGTTAACCTTTGTCTCACACTTTAACAATACATTTTAAAATAAATATATTGACCTACACTCTATTCACTTACAACCCTATTTAAATAAAAAGATTTAGTAACCAACCAACCTATTGCTGTTTAGCCCAAGTAGAAATTACAGATGTTCCTTCCAACCTTAATTTTGGTCCACTTTGAGTCTTCCTCAAAAAATGAGCCTTTTCATGTCCTTGAGGTTCAGATCTCTGATCTAGGGAAAATAATGTCACTATTCCAACTGATAGCACACTCTCAAGAAAAGAATTAGACATGACAATGTATCACTGATCTACATGCACACACACACACACACACATACAGCATACAGCCCCCGAAAAAGTATACCTCTACCAATTTTCTTCAAAACTAAAGATTTCTCTCAGTCAAGGGTAACTCGAAGGCTCCCTTTTCAATAGCTACTACACCAAGTTGTAGAAGAGGGTGCTACTTCTTTCCCTGGATTGTTCTACTTTATCCTTCATCCTTACCTTAAAATACTGAGTGCTAAGCAAGGTGGCACCAAGTACCATTTTTTTTAGTCTTTGGTATGACTTGACCGGGGATTGAACCCCTGTTTCCTGGCCCATTGTTGGACACTCTATTTACTTGGCTAATGGTCCAGTCTGTGGAACATGATGCAATAAAAACAGATATTTTTTACCAAACACTACAACATGGAAATTCTTTTACCAAAAACAAAATTGCAATCGTTCTGTAAGTAAATATAAAATTACATAAATTTGTTATGAAGGAAGTATGTTGTAAATTAGTGTAATGAATTAGGGTGACCAAATGTGCATTAATATTGTTGCCAAAGAGTGATAAAAAGTCCATGGTGAAATGAATTAGGAATAAAACATGCAAGCTGAAAACAAATAACAGAAGGTTGAATAGAAGAGACATTGTATTTTTATGTCCTTATATATTTTTGCTAATAATCAATAATTTACTAATATTCTTGTGTGTGTGTGTGTATCAATTGTATCTAAACAATGTACATAAATGATTTTAACATACTTTTTTTTAATTGTATACTTGTGTGTCAGACTTGAGAAGTATAATCAGTCTGATTTCTTTGAATATCAGAATTCTATTCTTTTTGGTGATCTCAGACCAACAGGATTTTAGTTACAAAATAGGGAAAAGTTATTCATGGAAATGATGATACACTTGGGTTATTTTCTAAAAAAGGGTGTTTTTATTTTTAGTTGTGATGAAATACGCTGACTTAAAAACCATTACAAATTTATGTGAGGAGGGCTTAGCATAATGGTTAGTGGTGCTGGAAATGGAATACTCAACCCAGGTTCAAAAACTGGACAAGGCTGTTTGCATTTCACTTCAGGTTAATACCTTTGAGAAAAGCATGAATCCATTTGTTCTTCTCTCAGCTAGTTATAGGTAAATAGTAGGGCAGGCAAAGTTCTTTAGCCTTGATTAGGCAACAAGCCTAAGAGAATGAAAACTCTGAATTCACACCAGCTTTACTCTGCTAAATAATTGACCTTATGTCACATCCAGCTCATGGTAGAGAGATTGGGTTAATACATGTATAAAGGGTACTTTTTTTGGACAGCTTCTTTCTTCTTATTTTTGATGTTTTGGTTTGGAAGAAAATTAGTTGACTAAAAAATTTGGCAAACTATTGCATCTGACATATAGAACCATTGGAGAGCTGCTTTGAACTTAGGTTTCATCAGAAGTGTATACCATGACCTTCCCCACAAGTTAATTTTACATTGCTTGTGTGTGATGTGGACCGGAGGTTCAGTGGTAGTTTTGGCTCAGCATTCAGTCACTGGTTCAATCTCCAGTGGGGGAGATCACAGTATACATGGCTGATGAGACCTAATAAGGTTGAAACAGCTGTTCAGTGGTTCCGTATGTTGCACGTGTCTGCCAGATTTTCTGGTCATGATAATTCAATTTACAATATAACTCTTCTATTTAAAAAAGAAAATGTACAGAAAATTAATTTTTAATAAGAAATTTCTAGCAGTGTACTAATTCATGGGTGATACTGTTAAACACATAATGTCTTCTAAGATCTAATTATACTAAAGAAAAATGGTTTAGCAATAAAAGCAAACTACTGCTCTTTTATCAAAAATAAGCATTGGACTTATTTTAGTTTTGAACTTTTCAGTCACAAATAATGCTCCTAGCTTCCTTTACTCTCTCCACTCCTGACAATTTCACAAAGATCATCATTATTATGAAGACATGATGATAGCATGGATTCCCTTGACTCTCTCTCTCTCTCTCCATTTGTTTGTACCACCTATTGCTCTTGACTAGTAGATGGCAGCCAGTGTCCACACAGAACTGATGAATGTAGAAGTTACCACACTGATATGTAAAATGACAACAATAACAATAACACTTAGTGGCCCAGGGGTTCCAACTGGATGCTAGTTGGAACCCCTGGGCCGGTTGTTGTTATTCAACACATCAGAGTGGTAAATTCTACAATGAATATGTCTTTCCTGTCCAACATGTGTGAAGCCCATTGGAGGAACCCAGCTTTTTTTAGTTTGCCCTTGCTTCCTCAGCAGTACTCAGTATGTTTTGCTTGTCTTACTTGGTTAGATGGTTTGTGAGATGGGAGGCAAGTGGGCATACAGCTGGTGTTTTATAAGACATTGCTGCTTGGATTTTTTCAAAATAGCACACAGCATCTTTATGTAGTTCCTATCTAGTATTTTTTCCAATCACCTTGTTAAAGACCAGGTGGTGCAGCCATACAATAGTAGTGATATGGTTAAAGCTTGGAAGAATTCCCATTTCATTTCAAGAGATACCATTCAACAAAGGGGCATGTACAAGAAGTAGGTGAGAGGTTAGTGTGCACTCATGTCAAATGGTATAGTCTTGTTTGGTTTTTACAAAATTATTAAAAGAAGCAACCAAAAAAAAAAAAAAAATGGAAAAGCAGTGAAGGTCAGGAAAATCAAATTCAGAAATTATTTGAAGTTTGTTTTTAAATGTCAGATTTTAGTAATTTCATTTTGATGTCATATCATACATATACCTTGTCATCATCATCATCATCATGTCGCGCCGTCTGCGCGGATATCCCTGACCGTCTCTCGCCATTTCTCCCTATCACTCATCGCCTCCGGCAGGTCTTCAGGATTACAACCCGTGTCCTCACATAGCTGCTGTATGTAAGTTCGTGCTGGTCGTCCCACACTTGCACATCCATGAGTGGGGGTCCACAGGAGTACATCGCTTATGAGCTCGTCCTTGCTTCTCCAGCAGTGTCCCGCGTGTCTGGTTCGTCGAACTTGTATAGTTTTTGTGATGGGGGGCAAGTGTCCGTATAGTTGGAGTCTCGTGGGGTGTTGACGCCAGGACTTGTTTAATACTGCTCTCAACATTCTTGTGTAATTTCCGTCCAGCCTCCTCTCCAGCCGCTTCGCAGCATGCTGTACGTGTGAGTCTTGCGGCTTAACGCTCAAGATTGCCAGTTCGATCGGGGAACTACTGCTGCTCATCTATAAGAGTGGCTTCTATTGATGAGAACAAAAACAGCCATCGAAAGATATACCTTGTAAACTCAGCAAATATGTTAAAAGTTTAACTTAGTTGGACCCAAGATATAAAGTTTGCTTTGGTTCTTTAATGAAATTTATTTAATGCTGAAATGTAGTTCATTTTTAAATGTTTAATGACTATATTTTCAATGTTCCATTGCATTTTTTAAAAAATTACTACTTTTTTTATTTGTCTGTAATCATTTGTTAAATGGGATTAAGTATTTCTACCTTATACAAATAATCTACACACTGTTGTATTGTTTCAAATATCCTCATCTAATACACATAATTTATGCACATTGACATGGTTTTACTGAACAAATAATTTTTAGTAGAAGAATCCATATATATATGTGTATATATCTAGCATCTTTTAGTTTTGAGAGTGTCTGTGTCTCTTCCTGGATCTGGATGTATACTTAGGTAAGATTGTATAGAAGACCAGTTGTTGATAATGCAGCAAGTCTCCCCTCTCCATCCCATTGATGATGTCTGAAGAGCTAGTGCTGATATAATTTCACAAGAATGTTGGTGATAGAAGAAGCTTGAAGACTTCTTTAGAGACTCCACCTCCAGATTTTGAATTTAATGCTGTTTTTTTTTTTCTAGACCAGGTGTCTCCAAACTTTTCATTAAGAGAGAAACATCATATATTTTACAAATGTTCACAGACTCGAATATGACAATTATAAATAAACAATACTGAGCTTAAACTAAATGATACACAAAGTATAATGAGTAAAAAATTGTTTCAGACAAAATTAGCAATTTCCTACAAATAAAGATAAAAGCTGGTGATTCCTAAGTTAAATTTTACTGTATAAAGTTTTTTCAAATTCCTTTGAAATCAATCGTAACCATCCAATTTGTGGTGCACAAACTCAAGATTAATAAATAAGCTAAAAAAACAAAACAAAAAAAAACAAGGTAAATAAGAACTGGAAAGTCTTCTTTTTTTTTTTTTTTTTTTTTTTTTTTCCCAAAATGTCACTGAATTGAGGTTTCAAACTTGAGAAGCCAATTATTAGAATAGACTTCAAATGCTTGTCAGATAAATTTGCTTGGAATTTTAATTTGACATACCGAATTTTGAAACATTTTTGCTTACACATGTAGGTTGTACCAAAAACTTATACAAATCCACAAACAGCTTTAGATTAGCAAATTTCTTGGGATTCAAAAGTTTATTAAATTGAATTTGGTATTCATTTTCATATTTCTTGGATATTTTTTATATTCATTAAACTCAGGTTCATTGTGATGTTCAGTGGAAGGCACATTCTGTTTGAGCTGTCTATGCAGTCGGGGAAAAAAAAAAAATTCAAATTGCTGAGGGCCAGATAAAATCAATGTATCAGGGATATAGACACACACATACAATATACAGCCTATAAATTAGTAGACTTAAAGCAATTTTTAATAAAAAGTTAATTTTTTTCTGAACTAAAGAACCCAGTCAATCTTACTGTATTACCCATCATGAAGGGGAGAAGGGAAGATTTATGACTTTCCCAAAGACATTATTATAAATTGAATACAAAAAACTAGACCAGAATTTGAACTCTGCTTAGCATTTCCATTTTCAATAACAATTATACTACCTGTTCTTCTATAGTCAGTTATCTTTATGTTGCTATTGTTCTTAAGTTCATATTTGTACCTGAGAGTTTCTTTTTTTAACCCCTTAGGATCAGGATATTTTTGTGAGTTAATTTTTGCTAAGCAACTGTTTTTTATTGTTGTTATTTATTTATTTATTTTTATTTTTATTTATTTATTTTGTTGTTATTTATTTATTTATTTATTTTTATTATTTGTTATTTATTTATTTATTTTTATTTTTATTTATTTATTTTGTGGTTATTTATTTATTTATTTTGACTGATTGAAAACTATGTTGACAGTGATGAACACTGTCAACATAGTTTTCAATCAGTGGGTGATATTAGTCATTTTGTGGACATTTCAATTGAACATAGTAAATTTGTCATAAAAATCTGATAAACCATACATAGACCAGAATTTTACTAGAAATTTATTTATGACCTCTCAATAGACCTATGTTGGAAAGAACTTAGTATTCATTAGACTTTTATCAAACAT
>OY757917.1:45569726-45629726 GCA_963585895.1 Sepioteuthis lessoniana | reverse complement strand
TATATATATATATATATATATATATAAAGTATGGCTGGAATGATTATTGTCAAAGAAAATTGGCTTGGCAAACCAAATTCACATTCTGAACAAAGCTGTTAGTATTTCACTATTATTAAGATAGTTGGGCAACTAGTCTAGTCAGAAAAATTTAATTTGAAACTTAAGGCGTATTGTTAAAGAATTTGTAGAACACCTATTATCAGTCCATTGAAAAAAGTGTGGCTTGTTCTACACAAGCCTTCACCTCTATAAATAAATCACCTGTGTAGTTAATCCAACCATTCATATCATTAACTGAACTGCTGGCTCACATACAGTTTTAATGACAGGAGAGTATATCAATTAGCATATATGTATATAAGACTGCATTTAGGCCTTAAGGCCTAAATGCAGTCTTATATACATATATGCTAATTGATATACTCTCCTGTCATTATTCAGTCTTATTCAGTCATTATTCAGTCTTATTCAGTCATTATTCAGTCATTATTCAGTCTTATTCAGTCATTATTCAGTCTTATATTAGTCTGGGCTAATATAATTTGGGAACCTTACATAATGTTATGTTTGCTCCCTCTCCAAGCATTTTTAATTTTGCGTGATTTTATCTAATTTGTACCATATTGCACAAATTTACACTTATGGTAGAACTACAAAAGCCACTTAAAATATATATATATATAATGCATCAAAATGGGGCCCCTTCAAAAGGGCCCATCGAATTTAAAATACTCCATTTCAACTAGAGGGGCTAAATACTCTAAAATTGTTTCAAATTTGCTGAAAGGAGCACCGTTAAGTCTGAAAATAAACAAATCTCCTCTCTTCTTATATCTTTATTTTTTAGCTTTATCAGGGGCCAAAGAAAAGAAGGTGATTGCAGCCCATACTAACCTATATGTAAATCCATCTCTCTCTCTCTCTCTCTCTTTATATATATATATATATATATATATATATATATAATCTCGGTCATCATTATTGACACCTGTTCTTCATTTTTTTGGCTATATCTTGAGAAATCAATAGAAAATAACCAAATTTCTATTAACTTATCAATCATCAGTTGTCAACAAACTAAAGCTGTTTAGTGAATTCGTTTTTTTTTTCAAGTGATATTCTACATTGTGTATTGAAATTTCTTAAGTACCAATAATTGTGACAAGGAATGTATGTATGTATGTATAATATAATATAGTAGATTTTATTACTTTCAAGAGACCATGGATGTATACACCTCAACTGGATGTAGACCTAGATAAGATTGTATTGAAGACCAGCAGTTGACAATGTTGCTAGTCTCTCATCTCCAGACTCTATTCATTCTGTCGAAAGAAAGAATAAGGGCCAATGGGACTTAGTGCAAATTTCATGGCAATACAAATAGAACATGCATGAATTGATCTCTTCTACTCTCAACTATAGGTAAATTGTTGGGCTCTCTGATGGGACATCCAGCCTGGGATAAGAAAAGTTTCTCAATTCAAAAATATTTTGTTTGGAAAATCTGTTGCACTCTGGTACACCATTTTTCTGTAATCAACTCATCTAAATAGTTTGGCTGGTCCTACACAAGCCTTAATCAATGGTATAAACAAATCAGATGTGTAAGCAGTGTATCTTTAACTGTTGGACACTGACATGTTGAGCTTCTACTTGTCATAATGATTTGAACAAACATACCATTTGCTTCTTATCACTTGGTTTTGAGAGTTAAAAGTAGAAACATTACACAAGCAGAACCAAACTTTATTACAATCAATATAACAAGGCAGACATTTAGTCATGTTTTGTGGTTCTGAATATTAAATTCCAGAAATTTTTTTACACAATTAAATTGACAGTTTTATTTTTTCTATCCTAAAATCTTGTTCAGGATTGATCAAAGAGATTGAAAAGGCAAATTAACATTGTTATTTTGAAGAGTTTCTTTTTGTATTAGAGGTATGTATGTGTTAATGAAGCAGACTTGTTTGGGGGAAAGTAATGTTGTTTAAATCTCCACAAAACACATTCCATAATTTCTGGAACTTACTCCACACACATTCACTCTTTCTACAATTTTCCATTTAACAATGAAGGATTAAATTGAATTTATCTTTCCTATTTTGTATATATCGAGACACTGTTGTGCCAATTTATAATGGCTATATTATTGTATAAAGAACAATGTAAGTTGTATCTATTGAATATATATACCAAGCTTAGCATTGCATTTCATAAATACAGATCAGTATGAATGCAGACCCCACACTATTATTAAGATGCAAATTTAATTAGAAACTGCATATATATATATATATATATATATATATATATATATATATATATATTGTTTAAGAATATTTTGAATCTCTTGCATTAACAAAAATCTCATTATTATGTGTCAATTTTTTCTCTAATCCATACATAGAATATTGGATCTTTATAATATAAATTTGTATTTAATGAAATCTTGTGCTTTATGTAATTCACATATTTCTATCAATAAAAAAAGTTTTAGGTTTTTTTTATTTTATTGATATATCAGTCTTTTCCTTATAGAAAAATCTGCTCATTGTAAAACAAACAAAAAAAAATATATATGAATATATTCATTATAAGATCATATACATGATATAAATTCCTTATTTTTTCCCCAAGAAAAAGTTTAAATATATTTTCATTTCAGTTACCGTCATGCCCTATCTTATATAATGACTTTAGGAACCAATTATTTTATTACAAACATACAATGTAAATATTTTCTGTATATAAATTTTTAAAAGCATTTTTATAGTATTTAAAATTCTTTTTAACTTCTTTAATTAAGTTTTATGCATTTTATTAATTTCAAATATATTTTTAAGGAAATATTTTTTTTAATATCCTTTTATTATGATAATGTCAGTGATATTGCAGAGTGACTTAACATCAGATGTAATGATGGTAGCTGATTTGAAATTCAGTAAAGAAAAGTGATGTAAAGATGAATTTGGTGTAGGCTAAAATAATGTAAAGTGAAATGTTAGAGTAAAATGCAATCTTTGTTTTAAAGGAAAACCTTCAGCTTGTAAAAATCATGTAGTAATTTTATTTTTTAAAAAATCACCCAAAGATTTTTTTAAAATCCAAATGAATTAATTTTTTGGTTCTTTTAAAAAGATACATTTTGTAAGCAAAGTGTTTCAGGCCTGGGAATATTTGGCTGTTTAGGATACAAAAAATGCTGGGCTTTTTGCCATGAAAATGTAATCACTGTAAACCATATATTTGTGGTGGCCATTTATGAGAAGTAATATAACATTTTCATCTTAATTTTCATTGGGTATTATGTGATGAAAACACTGCAAAAATCATCACAGATATTGGTTGGTCATTCATGAGAAAAGTTCAATAAGAATGGGACCAGCTGTTATTTCACTCATACAAATGTGGAAAATTATTAAAATATTTGACTTGTATCTATCATGATTTCCCAATGTTGGTAACTAAATTATCTTATGGACTATCTAAATTATTATTCTCGTGTATAATTCAGCCATCTTGATTCTGCAATAATATATATATATATATATATATATATATATATATATATATATATATATATATATATATTATTTACTGATTGACACCATTGGCAGGACCTAAGCAAACTGCTGAATGATGGATTATACTCCATTGATAAATGTAACCTTTATAAAGATTAAAGTTTGGTGCATTTATTTTGGATTATTTCCTAAATTATCATGGCCAATGCAAGTATATGAGGTATCAAAAGTTGAAACAATGAAGTTGTTAATCAGTAAATATACAAAAAATGGTTGGGAGTATCTAACTCCTTAACAAATGTAGCACTATACAGTTCATCAATGAAGCTAAAACTTCCGATGTTGTCACTTATTGAGAAATTTAAATGAGGTAAAGTATAACTTTTCCAGATGCTACATGACTCTGATGACCCAGTAGTCAAGAACACCCAGCCTTCCATAATAACTGGTTGGAAATGGAAGGTGAAAATAGCAGTAGAGAATGCAGAATTGGCCCTTAAGATTAAAGAAATTATTGGCACTGTGGCAAATGGAAGAGCAGGCCTAGGCCTTCATCCACAGTGTTGGTGGTCCAAGGAATCCACAATAAAGAAAAGAAAAATGGTTTTGGAAGAAATTCATCATCTAGAGGAACTCACACATATTGCTACAGCTGTAGGACAAAGGAAACAGGGTACATGGACCAAGTGGGAGAGTGCAAAAGACAGATCTCACATGGGGCAACCTTAAGCATATGGAACTCCAAAAATTGTGTTTCCTTATAAAAGCAATCTATGATGTTTGACCAACACCAGTCAACCTTCATGCTTGGGGGTTACCTACATCCAACCAATGCAGAGAATGTGGGAAAACTGCCAACCTCAAACATATTCTCACTGGATGCGAGTATGCTCTAAGAAGCTACATATGGAAACATAACAAAGTCCTTGAGGTTTTTGCCAAGGCTGCGAAGACATGTCGTGATACTGCCAATAAAGCTCTAAATAATATCACCAATAGAGTGATTCATTTCATTAAAGGAGGAAACAGTTTGAAACTTTCAAGTAAAAATAAGCACAGATCATCATTGCTGCATGGACTGGCACATTGCAACTGATTTAGAACATCATTTCGTATTTCCAACAGAAATAGCATTAACAACCCAGCATTCAGATATTGTGATTTGGTCCGTTAAATTAAAAAAAAGTTTTTGTTATTGAATTAACGGTCCTTTTTGAAGAAAATTTCGACTGGGCACATCAGCATAAGTTGGAAAAATATGAAGATCTGTGAGAACAATGATTCAGAAATAGCTGGATAACCAACGTATTTCCGAACGAGATCGGATACTGAGGTTTCATAACCAACTCAACTTCCTTATCTTCACTAATCTTGGACTTTCTCTATCAGACAAAAGGAAATACTTAAAAAAAAAAAAAGATCCAAGATAAGGCATCAGCATGGATATGACAATCCAAATGAGTCTGGTTGTATCATGAGTTACTGCTAGGGTGCCCTGGGTTAGTGTCATACCCTAAACCATGCCAGGATCCAGAGTCATTATTTGATGAAGACTTTGTTGGAAGCAATGCTGCTGTATAAACATCATTGTATGATACCTTTATATATTCAATTTCTCTTTCATGATGTTACAAAATATTTGGAATTGGATGTAAATCATTGTACAAATATATTTAGCAGATCATTGCCAGCTTAGTTATAAATTTACTGCTAATGCTTTTTGTCAGTGTTCCAATTCTATATTTTTAAAAAATAAAGCATAATCAAGATCAATTCTTCAATCTTGAAATCCTGTTTCATTCCAGAATCATCCTCTGATGAAAGTTTTGTTTGTATTACTGTAGACGTTTTTTTACTGTACTATGCTTATAAAATTAGATTTTTATAGGAAAAATCAAAAGACACTAAGAAAGTCTAATGAGAGGTCAGAAATTATATACATTCAGATCATAAAATATCACTGCTTCAGTTATCTTTTTTTTATGTCATATTTTCTATACCTTTTTTAACTATACAATTGTCAAAATGGTTTTCTTTAATTTTTTTCATTTCCCTCTGACAAGACAATTTTCAAATTTGTCATATTTTTCTAAAATAATATTAGTACTGTGGTACATATGAGGATCATTAAATAAGTTTCCAGACTTTTTTCGTATGGGCACTTTTATTGGTAGTACACACATGAAACTCTACTCCCCTTCGAAGTAATCTCCACCAGCTGCAATGCACTTGTTGTACTGTTCCAACAGCTTCTGGAAGGCCCTATGGAAGTCCTCTTTTGTGAGCGTGTCAATGACCTTCATCACAGCCTCTTTTATCTCCTCAATTGTCTCATAACGACAGCCTCTGAGCTTAGGGAATAACCAAAAGTCACAGGGAGCAAGCTCTGGACTGTAGGGAGGCTGAGGAACTGTCTTGATGCCTATCTTAGTCAAATAGTCTGTGACAAGGATGGAGTTGTAGACTGGTGTATTGTCCTGCTGGAAATACTACTGACCTGATTTGAAGAGTGCTGGCCTCTTCCGATGGAATCTCTTCCTGAACTCCCTTAAAGCCTCAACATAGTAATCCTAACTCTAACCCTTTGGCCAATCAACTCTGGTGTATTGACTTCCTTACTCCTTCCACACCTCTCATCATCCCTTGCAGACTCCCTGCCTTCCTTGAATCTCTTATGCCACTCAAAAACTGATGCTCGATTCATATAAGATGGTCGAAAGCAGTCTGAACCATTCCATACATTACTGTGGCGTTTTTTCTAAGTTTAAAACAGAATTTTGTTGCATATCATTCTTTTAAGGTGTCCTCATGTCCAGATTGCATTTTTGAAATTCACCAGCTGTGACAATCAGACTTATGTAGGGTGTATTCCAATTTCTGCTGTAGCAGTTGATTTGAATCAGAAATCAAAAGAATTGGTCTGTCATCTCATGTGATATATAACATACTGAATTTTCAAGTGTCTACGACAATTTTAAATGCCTGTACAAAAAAGTCTGGAAACTTATTGAATGCACCACGTAAATAACTGATTGGTTCTTGGGAGGCCACTGTCAGTCAGAAACAACACAAATGAATATTATTTTTCCCATTCACATTAACCAAATTTCAATCAATTAATACCTGACTTCTAAAAATACATGAGAAGCATAGAAATTTCTCTACAGTATATTAATTAATGGTGGGGTATGAAGCTACTCTTTTGTTTTTAAGGGCGTATCTAAATCACCTCCCTACAGTAGAGGAGATATTTCTTGCAATCGAATAACTGCGTTGAGTTTGCATTTTTCTTTTTTAAATAAGTTATGATAAAGCAATGATAATAATCATTATTATTTCTTTGTGATGCCTCCTTAGGCATCATTCCTTTTGCCATTTTCTCACACCATCCTAAGAAAATAGGAAAGGATCTTTGCACAGAATGTATAATACTATTAATAAAATATCTATGTATAGATGAAATTTTGTGATGTAATTGATCTGATAGTTTCTAAAAATTCCCACTAAAATTCTTATTCTTACCATTATTTTTGAAATCCTACAATTAAATCTTAATATTTTTCAAACTATTGCTGTTTTTGATCTGATTAGGCAATTTGTTCCAAAAATATATTACTCTATTAGGGGAAAAAATCCAATTGGTTATTTTTTTTTTAATTTGTCTTGACAGTTATTATAGAAATGATAACTATCACCACTTCAATTTTTTTATAACAAAATGTCAGTTTTTCGACAAAGTTTTAACTGGATAGCCACCACTTGAATTTTCTGTGATTTTTTTTTATTTTTTATTACTTTTTGATAAAAATGGTAGTTGAATTTATCATTTATATTTCTTAAATAATATTTGTATAGGTGTAACTTGAGTCATTAATTGGTTCTTGAGATGACATTATAAGTGAAAACTGTCACAAATCAACACAATTGTTCCCATTTAAATCAATGTAATTTCAATGAATTAGTTCCTACCTTTAAAAAATATATTAGCAGACACTATTCAGTTAAATAAAAATTATAAATCTGATGTTATGATAGAAACTGCCATGAGGAAGAACATAAAGTACCCTCCATTCTTGCTTGTTGTCAGGGCTTAGAATACCCCAACTGTATCCTCTATAGAGGGGTAAGACCCCATCAAAAAGAGGTGTTCTGCGTATGAGACTAAATTGTATTTCCTGATAACATTCCAATTCCAGAGGTCTGTGGAGTGTGATGTACCCCTTCATTGCCATTACTCTCTGGTCTACTCTAACATGGAGTGGTAGTACCTGTTAAGATCCTATATATGGGTCAAATATGATTGTTTGAAAATCATTAGCATTAAGTACCTGGTAATTGTGTGCAAATTATTTGGATAAAGAATAGTTATTGAAGCTACAATTGTTTGCTTAAGGTTAAATTGAAAACTATTTGTATTTGATAGGAATACTTGAAACCACATAACTGAGCAAATTATGTGTTGGATAGGAATATTTGATATCACATAACCACGTGCAAAAAAAACAATCTTTAAGAAACAACTGCATAAAAAAATGTAAATATGAACATACAATGAATGCAATTCCTAAACCTCTTGGCATAGAATAACACTTGACAGATTGAGATGCCATTAAAATCAATCCAGTAATCTATTGCAAATAGGTGACATAATACATAAATGATGAGTGACAAAAGTCAAAGTACCAGTGTCAATTAAATTCCAAGAAAATATTTTTGTCTAATAATGAAGAACAAAATATCTCATTATTTAGACTTTTAAAATATTCAACAAAGAAATAAATGTCTGTGCAAGTCAATTTTAATATACTAAACATCATTTTTTTTCTTTTTCTCTTTTGTAGGAATCAAGTTATATCCACAAATCAACGATGAAAAACTTATCAAATTCAACACGTTTGAGGAAGCCACTTTTGCCCCTTATACACAATATATTGATAACATTCTGGAAGGTAAGTAAAATTTGTATGCAGGTATTTATCACTTAACATCTATGATACATTCTGCCCAATGTACTTTCAGTTGCAATTAAGTCAGGATGTTTTAAAGTCTCTTTCCTCTGTCAATTCTTCAAATTGTCCACTTTCTTTTGTCGCTTTGTAATCTACATAGAATTCTACCAGAAACAACAAAAATAATCAATTCTTTAATTGTTGTGAAGAAAATGTACTCAGTCAGAGATGTTTTAAGCACTAAGTCAGGGATGTTTTAAAGCCTCATTTCTCCTTTAATTCTTTAAATTGGTCAATTTCTTTGGTAGCCTTGTTATTTATGCATCCTATTGAACCAGGAAAAAAAATAGTAAAATCAACATTTTGTCAAAAAATGTACTTTCCATAGCAATTAAGTCAGGGATGTTTTAAAGTCTCTTTTTTCTCTCAATTCTTTGAACTGTCCTCTTTTTTGTTAGCATTGTAATCTACACAGAATTATTCTAGAAATTACAAAAATATTTGTATGTAAGGCAAACATCACACACACATATATATATATATATGTGTGTGTGTGTGTGTATGTGCATGAAGATGCATGGCAAAATGGTTATCATTTTAGGATGAAACTGTTTGTTTTACTTCATACTAATGCCCTTGAGAAAGACCTTAATCCATCTTTTATTCTCCAGCAATGGATAACTAGCTGGCAAATTGCAATCTTTAGCCTTGAACTCTGAATTCAAACCAGCTCTACTCCACTAATCCTGCCTATGGTGGAAGGGTTGGATAAATGCATATAGAGGTATTCTCCCAGTTGTTTGCTTTCTTTTATTTTCTTTCTGTGGCAAAATCCATTTATTAACATATTCATTACTTGTTAATTAATGCTAGGATTTTGCTAAACAAGGATAATCCTAACTGCATGTGTTCTATGAGATTTGGCATGATTATCCACGAAGAGGGCGTGATGCTAGTGAGAGAGGATCAAAATGGGGTTAAAGATTCTTTTGAGGATTTGCTCCAGGAATCTTTGGGCCTTGAGGTTGCCTTGTTATATGACAAGATGAAGTTTAGTTTTATGAGCAGCTTCTAAATAGAACCTCATTCTGGATGTTAAGCTGATGATATGCAGTTTTCTTAGCATGGTATATTTGAGCTTTGTCAACTGTAATAAACAACAGAAACTAACTCTTATTGATCCAGGGCACCTTTTTTCAAAAGCAGATAACCAAATTTAACATTGCACTACTGTAAGCAATCTTATATATGTCTTAGAGTGACAAGTCATTGTCAGATATGATGCTATGAAGTGAAACCGCCTGTCTTCATCTTTCTTTCAATGGTTCTGAAGGATACTCTATATCTGAGCTCTGCCTTCAGTCAGATGTAATCAGTACTTACCCTTGTCATAGTAGTACACCTACTTCTTACGAATTCTTCCGTTAAACCACAGGGAATATTCTTGAGTATGTCTTGGAGTAAGGAGTAATCATTTAATAGGATATCATGAAGCAAGAATCCCAGCCTTTAGCTTTCTTTGCATTGGGAATTGGGAATACTTGAGAGTTGATACACCACTGGTCTCAAAAAAAAGTGAATTGAAAAGAATTCTTTTCTGACAAGTTTCATTAGCAACCTGTCCTCAGGAACATCAGTTTTTTTTATCCTTCCTTTTGCCCATTATTGGATGCTTTTGTACCTGACAACTGATTACTACATTGATTACATTGAACAGTATACCAAATTAATAAATACATAGTATTAGGTTATACTATGTAGCTATTTTTTTCTTGTTATCTTAGGGTTCTTTAATTTTCTTTGGTATTATGTTGTCTAAAGTTTTCTCCCTGAGTACTTATGGCCATGATTGGTCAATTTTAAGGGTATAATCAAGATGTAATTCTTTCTTTAAAATCCAGATTAAATTTAAGAAATTTTTGTTAGAAAAAAATCAGTAAATGATTAAAAAGAACCTTGTCTGTGTATTTTAATAAAACATTAAGAGAATGTGCATGTGTGTGTGTGTTTCTGTATTCCTGTAAGCAAAATGAGAATTTTTAAAAATATATATTGATAGATGGATTAATGCATATATTTGCCAAACCTCTCTGCTATGGACAGAATATGACACAAGGCTAGTTTTTAAGTAGAGTTTAACAGGTTTGTCTTCTGAGTTTTCCTTCTCCATCAGTTTCCATACTAAGATTAAAGAACCCAGTCTGTCCTGTTATTTACCTATAATTGGACATAGAACAGTTAAATTCCTATCATTCCCTTGGATATTAGAGCTATGTAAAATGGGATGGCCTTGTCCAGGATTTCAACTTTGCAGTGTTCGTTTTCTATGATGATAACCTTAGCACAATAAATGCATGCATGTATTTATTCAACTTTCTTGTAACTCTATGGCACCTTGTTGAAAGTTGTTATGCACAAAACAAAATAACTCTGTGAGTTTCAAGATATGAGAATTTATTGCTACAAACCCTTTTTGTAGTAGTTGCAAAATGAGAGATGGAAACTAAGAATTACTTGATAGATAGAAAAGTAAGTACAATTAGCAGCCATAGTCGAGGGCAACCAGAAGGCTCCCTTTTCAATAGCTACTACACTGAGGTGTAGGGGAGGGTGCTACTCCTTTCCCTGGATTGCTCCACTTTATCCTTGATACTTACCTTATATTGCTGAGTGTTAAGCAAGGCGATATCAAGTACCATTTTTAAAGTCTTTGGTATGACATGACCTGGGATTGAACCCAGGTCTTTCGGACCATTGGTGAACACTCTACCTATCAGGCCAATGGGCTGGTGATAATGATAGACAAAAACTAAAACCCATGGCAGACATGTGCCGTTGGCTACAGTTGACCCCATGTTCTGACTCTAACTGCTCTAACTTGTCTCTACCAGCTGACTCTGCGTCTTTTCTAAATCTCCATTCATATTCTTTTCATATTATTCTTTTGGCTAATGCCTTAATTCAATGTAATCATTAAAACTTTTTAGTGCCACAACATTCTAAATATCAGCAGATATGTATCTAAATGTTTATTTTGATATATATTTTACTTACAGCTGATTCTAAAATAAACCTTTCATGCTTTATTTTGATAGAAGTGATGACATGTGTAAGCACAACAAGTTCTACACAAGTCCTGGCCTTTAGAAATTGAAAACCTGTAACTACAAATTCAAGGTTTTCAGCTAGCACACAATTTATAGCTAAAAGTTAAAATAATTAAAATCCCTAATTATTTTACATTCTGCTAGGTACACAATTTAACACGTCAAGTTTTGAGTTGAGTACAGCTGATTTGAATTCAGTTTACTTTCTCCCAAAAATCCCAGTTTGTTCTTCAATTGATCTATAGCTGGGGAAGAATACATGGATTTATGCCTTTCCCTTGGGCATGAGTATGAAGTGAAACACAACCTCATCAAGAGAATATGTGTGTATAAACATAATGAGAATGTATTTATCAAATAATTCTAATAAAGACAAGATTCATCACAAAATCAAGTTTTAAATGGAATATGGCCAATTTGAATTCAGAGTTTATCTTCTCCTAAAGACCCTAGTCTGCTTAATTATTTACCAATATTGGGGGAAATAATGGTGGATTCATGCCTTTATCAAGTGAGGTGCAAACAGCCTTGTCCAGGTTTTGAACTTGACTCACAGAGTCCATTTCTAAAGATAACAACCATAATGCCATGTGTACATATATGTAAAAGTTATATAACCCTTTTCCTCCTTGTAAAATTTTATAATACACCAACATTTCCTTTGAAAAAAACATTATGTATACATTATTTCCTTGACAAATGATTGCAATATGAAAAGTTATTTTTATGTCACATTATTAACTTGGTGAAGTCAAGGTGAAATATGAGAAAGCTAGCTGAAAAACAATGTGTTGTTCTATATTTACAATTTGTTTTTCTGCCAATTCTCTTTAGGCCATTCACTGTACAAAACACTAATTACACTATGTAACACAAATTCAGTTCCTAGATATGCATTATTTTTTTATTCCATATGTTGTAAAAGTGTTAAAAATGGCTATTATTCCTTTCAAACTTTCTTTTTGTATCCTGGATGTGACACTATGTAGCAAAAATTTTGTTCCTGGGTATTATACATTATTTCTTGATTGCTTAGACATAAAAGTATTGAAAATGTCAATTATTCCTTTCTTATTTTGTTTTTGTGCCCTTGATAACATGATGTAGCATATATTTTATTACTGGATTGTATGTTATTTAAATTTTTTTTTATTAATTACGGCTGTTTTATTTTTTTCATACATTTTTTTGTCTAGTTTTTAGCATTCTATGATCATTTCAGCTTGTTCAGCATTAACTTGTTTTCTGTCAGATTTGTTTAATAGTATTTGCCTATGGCCTAGGGGTTAGAGTGTTCGCCAATGGCCCGGGAGACCTGGGTTCAATCCCAGGTCGAGTCATACCAAAGACTCAAAAAATGGTACTTGATGCTTCCTTGCTTAGCACTCAGCATTATAAGGTACGGATCAAGGGTAAAGTAGAGCAATCCAGGAAAGGAGTAGCGCCCTCCCCTACACATTGGTGTAGTAGCTATCGAAAAGGGAGCCTTCGGGTTACCCTCGACTATGGTCGCCAACAACTATATATCACCTAATTTTTAATCATCCTAATTCCATTACACTCACTTGTCTTTGTCATTATTGGCAATGGACAGATCAGCGATTTGATGGCTTTGCAGCCAGGTTCTTTAAACAGATGTGTTGCCAATCTACTTTTCTGATTCTTTTTTCTATTATTGCAGTTAGCTTCTTGATAAGTTTGATTGATTAATTATGAGACAGGAAGAAATCATAATAGTTCTGCAAAATATGTTTAACTATTACAAAAAAACAGGGATGTGTATACATTGGCCTAGCGGTTAGAGTGTTCGCCAATGGCCCGGGAGACCTGGGTTCAATCCCAGGTCGAGTCATACCAAAGACTCAAAAAATGGTACTTGATGCCTCCTTGCTTAACACTCAGCATTATAAGGTACGGAACAAGGGTAAAGTGGAGCAATCCAGGGAAAGGAGTAGCGCCCTCCCCTACACCTTGGTGTAGTAAGCTCTTGAAAAGGGAGCCTTCGGGTCACCCTCGACTATGGTCGCCAACTTTACTTATATGTGTGTGTGTGTCCCTGTTCAAGCCACTGGCTAACCAAATAAACCTGCTTCAGTTATAACAAGTACATGTGCAGCACATCACTATCAAAACATGTCTAGGGAGTAAAGCAGTAGACCCAATATTGAAGTTGGAAATAATAAAAAGATAACCCACATACAAAGTGGGAGATAAATATTGACTATTATGTATGGAAGAAAAACTAGCCATAACCACTTCCTCAAACACTGAAGAGCTACTAAACTAAAGAGTGGAGATCCTCAATGGATGCAGACACAAATGAAAGTAGCTACAGCTAAATTAACCTAAAACCCCCTTAAACATGAACCAGCTATTATGGATTTCCACTCATAAAAAATACATATATAATGGTTCACTCCATACATCTCATATAGTTTATCCCTGTAGATTTAGTGCAGTGAAACCTGGGTTGGGAAAACAACTCTTTTTTTTTTTATATTAATCGACTCCACATCAGTATCATACACTTTGCTTTAATTTTTGTTACTTTTGCCTTGTTTGAAAATACATTCTTTTTATTTCAACAAGGCAACAATAATTCTTATAGTTTATATTGTCTTAGCATTGTTTGATAAAACAACAATGATTTTATATCTTACATATGTATATAAGCACACAAATTTGGATTATAAGCACATATATATAATATATTCATAATTTTGTCAGTAGTTGGATGTATTTATTCATGTATAAAGTGATTTCTATGGAATCCTACACACAATTGTGAACTGACCAGCAAAAACTTGAATTTATCATCTCTGTGCAGACACTAGATGCTGTCTAAAAAATTTGACAAAAGCAATGTTTAATGGTAAGAGAGAGTTAAGGGAATTCATGCTATTATCATGGTTTGATGATTATGATGATGTGTCTATATGTGAACAAGAATATTTACCTCACAATTACAGGTATAATCCAGCACAGGGTCAATTTTCAAGCAGAATACAGCTAGTATGAATTCAGAGTTTTCACTCTCTTTGGCTGGTTATCATACCAAAGCTGAAGAGTCCAGACAACCCAACAATTGAACTATGATTCAGGGAAGAAGAGATGGATTCTTTCCTTTTATTAAAACATGAAGTTAAATGTAAACAGCCTTATCCAGGATTTGATCTCAGCTCACCATACCCACTTCCTATGAAAATAACAGCAATGCTATATACACCTGTGTATGCATGTATTACATAATGGGTCTCTTGAAGGTTGTTGAATGGAAGACATGAAGGGACCCAGAGGTTTTGACTTGTTCCACTCACAGGAATAAAATAACAAATTCATTATATAAAAAAGTCTCCCTGAAAATACATGACTGCAACAGCCAATAAAATGAGTCTTCATCATGCCTTTCTCACAGCTGGTACTACCAGGGGTTGAACTCTGACCTGTCATCTGTCTGTCATACCTCCATATTTCTGTTTGATTGCTAAGAGTGTTGTTGTGGAAATTAAATAAGAAAAACTGGGTTCTTTAGCCTTAAGAAGTTCACCAGTCAAGAAGGAAAACTGAATTCAAACCAGCTGTACTCTGTGTAAAATGTCCCCTTGTGTTGCATTGGTAAAGGGGTTGGGTTATACAAACACATGTATCTACATTGTGTAAAAATGTGTGTGTATATATATATATAGGTTGGCCAACCGTAGTCAGGGCAACTTGAAGGCTCTCTTTTCAATAACTACAACACTGAGGTATAGGAGAGGGCACTACTACTTTCTCTGGATTGCTCATCTTACTCTAGATCTATACCTTACAAAGCTGAGTACTAAGAAAGGAAGCATCAAGTACAATTTTTTGAGTCTATGGTATGACTTACCTGGGATCGAACCCAAATCTCCTAGATTATTGGCAAACACTCTCACCATTATGCCAATGGGCCAGTATAATATATATATAGCGTCATATAACTTTGTATCAACTTTTCAGTGTGGCTGGACACTTGAGATTCTCCAAACTGGGATCAAAACCCACCAAACTGTACATCAGGATGATGACATAACCCTAATTCAAGCCTGCAAAAATATACATATATATATATGCACACAAGGGTTGAACAAAGTAATGAAAATTTCTAACAAATTTATCTTATATGGTTTTCTGATTGCATCCCTCCTATGAAATCCGGCTTTGTGCAGCTCCCTTCTTACAGTTTTTGGGGAAACTGGGTTCTCAAGATGGTCATTAAGCTCTGCCATAATTTTTAGAGCTGTAATCTTGTGATCCTTCCAAATAATCTGCATAAGAGTCCAATGGTTGCTGTCAGACAGCTTTCACTTTCATCAAGAGTTTTTCTTTAGTGAGGAGGTTTTTCCTTCTTTCTCAAATGCTGTCATTATTTTTGAGACAGCACACCTTGCTACACCAAATAATTCAGCAGTTTTTGTTACAATAGTGACTGCCCTACAAGCACCAACAATTTGACCGTTTTTAAAGTCTGAGAGATCTGCCATTTTAATGAATTTTGATCAATTTCTTCAGATGATATTGGTAAAAAAGCAACAATTTTAGTAAAATAAGATGAGAAAAATTAATAATAAATCAAAAAGCATAAAACTAAGAAAAGTTTGGTTTTATTGGAGTTTCAAAAGTATGATACCATGATTCTTGGCATTTCCATAATTTTGTTCACCAGCCTCCCTCTCTCTCTATATATGTGTACATATATATATATATATATATATATATATATATATATATATATATTGTATGTGCGTCTTCATGTATGCATGTGAATATATATTATTTTTTTTTTATTTATATATAGTGTGTGAGTGTGTCTATGTGTGAATAAATAAATATATAGTGTGTGCATTTAGGTATCAAATTTTCTTGGTATAATTCATTAAAAATAACAAAGATTTTTATTAACCTTTTCATGTTTATAAATGAGATGTCATGACTAAGTATGAAGGCTGTTTAATAATTGTCTGAAATCTCTAATATTATGACCTGAATACATGTAATTTCAACGTTCATTGGTCATTTTGAAGAATGTCTGTGTGAACATGCCATAGATTATTAGATGTTTTATGTGATCAATGAAAGTGTCAATTACATGTAGTTTTTAGGTACTGGTTTGAATGTATAGAATTTACCAATTAGGTTCATGTGACTGAATCACTGAAGCCGTGGAACTATGTATTTATTTTAGGTTCATTTAATTATTATGCCTCCTAAATTAAAAGAATTTTTGTAAAGTGTTGGGTATCTAATTTTTGTAAGAATGACTTCTAATATATATTTAAAAGAAAATCATAGAACATTGTTTCAGAATTTCTGGATCATCAGGTAAGAGTAACATAATTGAACGCCTCATAGGAAATTGAATGAATAGATAAATAAATAAACAAATAAATAAAGCAGAGAGTATTTGCCGAATAACAAGGCCAAAAATGACTAAGGAAAATTGGAGGTTTGAAATCTCATGCGCATGCACAAGTGGAAGTTGATGTTTCTGCTCCAGACATGACAGGCAGAAATGAGAGACAACTTGTATCCTTTGTTGAGTTGACAGCAGGACACGATAAAGTAAAGATGCCAGTACAAAATGAGCCATGCAGTGATAGGGAGGGGAAAGTTTACAAGCTGCAAATTCTTGGGCACCCTAAAGGTGGGGGGGCGTAGACCCAGTGGACAAGCATTTTAGAACCAGGAAAGAATTTGATGTCTGTGTCTACTCCTCTTTTTCTTACTAGGATATGTTGCTTATAATTGTCTATTTGACGGTCATTTCATGCTTCTATATGCCCTTTCTTTCTACCAGCAACTGCTTGCTACCAAGTAGGTAAATAAACCTTGGTGTATGTTTAACAGTTTCATGTTCGTCAACTTGTTACCACAGCTCGGCAACAATGGGGTTGAAAAATCTCTTTAGTACCACAATGGTACATACATTTCTGGTGATTAGAAATATCTTTTTAATCTGGATTCACCCCTTGATTAAGAGATTGTGAAACTTTGTTGTGTGTTTGTTGGTTTTCTTTGTTTTATTCTAATGATGTTATTTTCGTATTGGTTTGACAATATTTTTATATTGAGCAACATTTTATTAGCTTCTGTTTGCACTGCCATTTCAGTTTTTAAACTGCTGTTATAGTTTTTTAGCTTTTTAAATGAATAGCTTTTTTTTATCATTAAGGGTTTTCGGGCTATTGTCTTCATTTTTATTATGTCCTCAACGTTTTGGCTGATATGTCCTCTGGCCCTCTTCAGGTGATTGTCAAACTTTGGAACCTTCATGGAACTTCAAACTACATCCTTTATTGAATCCATGGGGGTCACCTGTTCTGATTCTGTTGGCCATAACCAGGTGCAAGTGTAAAGTATTCCTGTATTGTTACTCGCCTGCAGTCAGGATTGAACTTGCAACCACCAGATGATTGTTTCCTTAGAAGCTTAAGGAACCAATGCCTATAACCATTATGCTATGTGTACCCTTAATGATAAAAATCATCAAGTTTTGTCTCAGAAATTTAGACAACTAATGAATAGCTGTTGTTCTTATTTTAAACTAAAACATATATGAAGGTTATTCAAAAAGTTTTAAGCCTTGCCCATATTTTAGATTTGTTGTACATTCCACGTTTGTATGAGCCTCATTGGCACAGAAGTTCAGACAGAAATATGAAATAGTTTTCCTTGTTTTATAACAAGTGGTAGTATGTTACCACAACAAAACTCTTCAGCTATGGCTGTTCTTTCTGGTTGAGGCTTAGAACTTTTTGAACGACCTGGAAATGCTCATCAAAAGTTTAACAAACTCTAACTGCACAGACAAACCAAGTGTTATGTAGATTTTGGGCCCTACCCTTTCTGAGCCCTGTTTTTCATTTGCTATTTGAGGTTTTTTAGCAATACACATAGCTTCAGAAAAATAATAAAACTCAAGTATTATTGAATTTTCTTCATCGTCAAATTCTGCAAACTATATGATTACCACCTCATAAATCAAGAGTGTACACACATATATATATATATATATATATATATATATATATATATATATATATATATATACCTGCATGTTTTTATATATCTGTGTCAAAAATCTATTGAACCAAATAATGTAATTTGGTCTCATCTGCCACTGAGCAGAATCTTGCTTCAATGTAATCACTAGTTGTACTTGACTTTTCTTGTCTTTTGATATTTCATTTCCAAAATGCATCAGTGAATGTTGAAAGAAAAATGCTAAGTAACCTTGTTGTATGTGAATTGAGATGGAACTCCTAATTCAATCCATTTTCCATGTAATGATTTGTCCCCAGACCATTCCATTCACTTTCTCCTTTCTTGCATTAATTTTCACTACCTAAGTGTTTATTTCTTCCTTTTAGATTCCACAAACATCTACACATGTTTATGTACTGATAATAGGAATATATAATTAGGAGTATGTGATTGGAGGTGCATGTGTGTGCAAGTATGTTTATGTTTGTGCCTATAAAAATGTATAGCAGTAAGTAATGAACATGAAGTCTCTATGCAGAGAGATTTACACTCATAGACATTCTTTGTGCATCAAATTTATCTTTGTGTATGTATGTATGTATATCAAATAGGTCTGTACTAATATGCCATTGTAAAATATATATATATATAAACATGGGTATATTTATACTTTAGTGTATGCATACACACATATATGTAAATATGCATCTTGAAAAGGAATAAAAATGTATATGTATGTTTGTATGTATATATATATATATATGGTCCCTCTTGGGGGTTGAGCACTCTAGCGAAGGAATTTACAGCTGCCGCTCGCATAATGCAAAGCTCTTTGAATGAATTGAGCACTCTGGTATCCGGTAAGGTATAAAATGTAAACAAAACAAATGCTACTACTTAATACCTTATAATTCCTGAGCTGACGTACCCTTTTGGCTGAGCAGTATGATACTAAGTCTAATGTAAAGTTTGGTGGGTTTCAATCCCAGTTTCAAGCGTTCTACATGTCTAGCCACACTGAAGAGTTGTGATACACCGAAACAGTCTCTCTGTGGATGATAATATATATATATGATTAAATCAGAAAGACACTTCGCTTCTGCCAATTTTATCTTCAATCCGTTCACGTCTTCATATTAGTCATTTGACTTCTGGATGGAATGAATTCAAGAAAGTGGCATATTTTCTTACTGAAAACACCTCCATATTGCATAAAGAAAAAAATAGACAAAACTCAGAGTTCTTAAAGCTCTATCTATAAAGATTAACAATCCTTCTTTAAGCATGATCAACAACAAATAAAGCTGCCACTTTCTAAATATTTTTTTAGACATTTCCTCTTGCCTTAATTCTTTTCTTCTGTAAGTTCCTGCTTCCACTTGTTCTTTCTCCTATTAATGAAATGTTTACCAGTCATCCTTGACTTTGTCATTTCATTATTCATCTCCCACGCGCAAGATGGCTCCTGTTGGGGCCAAAACACCTTAGAAAAAATATGACACCTTCCTGAATTCATTATATCCAGAAGTCAAACGACTTATATAAAAACTTGAACAGATCAAGGATAAAATAGACAAACATGAGGTGTTTGTCACTATATAAATATATTAATATTTTAGTATAAATATATATAAACTGAAGCTTATATATGCCAAACACACACACACACATATATATATATATATATATATATATATATATATATATATATAAGTAACAAAACGGCTGGAGAAAAAGCTAGATGGCAATTACACAAAAATGCTGTGAGCAATATTGAACAAGTCCTAGAGGCAACACCCCACAAAGCACCACCTACCTCCCATCACAAAAACTATCCAAGTTAGACAAACCAGACATGCAGGACACTGCTGGAGAAGCAGGGACGAGCTCATAAGTGATGCACTCCTGTGGACCCCCACATATGGCCGAGCAAAAGCAGGACGACCAGCACGAACATACATACAGCAGCTATGTGAGGATACGAGATGTAGCCCTGAAGACCTGCAAGAGGAGATGAATAATAGGGAGAAGTGGCGGGAGAGGGTCAAGGATATCCATGCTGGCGGCATGACAGGATGATAATGATGATGATATATAAGTAAGGTAAAGTTGGTGATCAAGGTCGAAGACTGCCTTTTCATTAGCTACAACACTGAGGTATAGGGGAGGGTGCTATTCCTTTCCTTGGATTGTTCCACTTTGCCATTGATCCTTAGCTTATAAGGCTGAGTGTTATGTAAGGAGGCTTCAAGTACTATTTTTTTTTTTTTTTTGAGTCTTTGGTAGGACTCCACCAGGGATTGAACCCCAGTCTCCTGAGCCATTGGTTAATACTCTACCCACTAGGCCAATGCTTAAGTTATGCACACACATAAATATGCACCTAGAGAATGAGAAGTGATGTGTGTGTGTCATATATATATATATATATATATATATATATAAGAAATGTTGGTGCGTTCCTGTGAATATGCTCAAAGGTGTAATTTTTGGATATATTTTAATTATATATGCATATATTCAAGTGTACGCCTGACATGAAGTGGTGGCATGAAGTTTGAAGTGTTTACTGTGTAATGTTTGATCTAAATGATTACTGTTCACTACTGAATTAAGTTATTTCATTAAAAAGATTATGTTGAAAATCAAGGTGCTTATACTCAATTTCCATCTGATGATTGAGAGAAAACTTGAAATTTGAAGTAACAGAATAAGTGGGATGATAATTTTATATATATATATATATATTGAAGATTGTATATTTAAGCAGCAAGTTATTATTCAAGCCAGTTTTGTTAAAGACGATGTTATTTTTCTTGTGTCAGGATCTAGATGGTTAAGGAATTGTTCGATAGCTTCTGTTCAAGCACTTTCGACCATTCTTTTGGTCGTCATCAGGAGTGATGTAGTTTTGAGTTGACAGTTTGAGTTTTTACTGTTTTAATTATCTGTAGCATTTTGTTTTGAAGTTGTTGGTTGGAAAGTTTTCAGCATTTTGTTTTAAAATGTTCGGTTGGAAAAAGGTTTTCTAATAGAGTTATTGATTTTTAGTTATTAAAAATATTTAATATTTTGGTGCCTGTGTTAAATGCTATAATATTTATGTTTGTTATTTTAGTTTTTATGCTTGTTGCTTCTAGGATTTGTAATCATTTATTTTTATCATTTTTGTATATAATTATTTTATTATCTGTAAGAATCTTCCTTACTTCAGAAGATGTAAGTTGGTTAGTGCTATAGTCTATATAATGGAAGCAAAACCCCATAAAACAACAGCTGTATGGCAACCTACCTCTCATTACGAAAACCATCCAAGTAAGAGGAACAAGACATGCATGACACTGTTGAGGAAGCAAGGATGAACTCATAAGTGATGTTCTTCTATGGACCCCTACATATGGACACACCAGTGTTAGCTGACCGGCAAGAATTTACATTGACTCTGTGTGCACACTGGCTGTTATTTGGAGAACCTGCTGGGAGTGATGAATTATAGGGACAGATGGAGAGGGAGAGAGTGAGTCTGAGACATATGTGCTGTCAGTGCATCTTGATGATATATATATATATATATATATATATATATATATATATATATGCTTATTATGCTATAGAAATTTTGGTTTAATAACAACTACTTAAAAAGACATTGATTTCTGAGTTTTAAAAGAAAGCAAGCATTTTTTCATTTTCTTGACCTCTTGCTTCTGCCTGACAGGGAGAAGGGAGTGTGGTCACTCAGTCAGACTAAGAAAAAAACCTGGTTAAAGACAGATGTGATCAGTTTGGTTCTTTCGTGTTATCACTCTTTTTAGGGCCTCTAGATGACATCTAGAGTCTACACAGAGCTGGTTAATGTAATTTTTTGCTACCCAGTTAACATTGGTTTATCCCTGTGTAGGAGTCCATAGAAGAACATCACTTAACTGTCTGTCCTTACTTCTCCAGCAGCTGTAGAGCTGCTATTTAGTCAGGTCCTGGTTTCAGGACTTGTCCAAAATTGCATTTAGCATTCTTGTATAGTTCTCATTTAGCTTTTTAATTGAGGCATTTTGTTAGAGAACAAATGGTGCCTCAATACAGTAGTACTGGCACAGCTATGACTGAGAATTCCTGTTTTATTTTATCAGAGATTAGATCTCCATTTGCAACAAAAGAAATAGAAAAATTTAAAAAATAAGCAAAAATACTGCAAAATTTTTTTATTCATTTTCAAATTCTTGATAAACAATTTTTTTCATACAAATAACTCTTTCTTTTTGCTGGATTGAACATAGTTTTTGAAAAATACTGTAAATGTTTACTGGTTGCTAAATAGTTAAGTTAATATATTTTTATTTTTATTTGAGTTGGCACCATTTTCTTTTTTATTCAAAGCATTAACCGAAAAGAAAAATCGGTGAATTTTGTTCAAGTTGTTAAGTGAAGGAAATGAATTTGTGATTTTTTAGAACAATGGAAAATGTCCATACAGTAGCAATTGGAAAAGAAAGTCTTGCTCGGAAGTGGGTATTTCCAAGGGGAAGGGGTTATGAAAAACAATGGAACAGTCAGTATCTCTTTCCTTTTCCTTCTTTTCACTTTTATTGATATGTATTATAAACCTATATACTATTTTATTTATATATATATATATATATATATATATATATATATATATATATATATATATATATATTACAGAGATTATATTTATATATATTATTTTATAGCGGTTAGTGTTCGCCAATGGTCCGGGAGACCAGGGTTCAATCCCAGGTCACGTCATACCAAAGACTTTGAAAATGTAACTTGATACCTCCTTATTTAACACTCAGCAATATAAGGTACGTATCAAGAGTAAAGTGGATCAATCCAGGGAAAGGAGAAGTGCCCTCCCCTACACCTTGGTATCGCAGCTATTGAAAAGGGAGCCTTCTGGTCGCCCTCGACTACGGTCACCAACTTTCCTTTTTTTACTTATTATATATATATATTATTCTCTCTTTTTCCTGTGTGACACACATTGGTATGGGCATATTAACATATTGATGAATAAGTGTGGGTGTGTGTGTATCTATCTATCTATCTATCTATCTATCTATATATATATATATATATATATATATATATATAATTCGTTTGGTTTGTTTGTTTAATGGCATATCAAATTACATTGTTTGATGCTAAAGCCATCTTTGTAGAAGAATAGTCATGGCCATATTTAACCCATAGCTGGGGTTAGTCTGAAAATGAATGTAATAGAGTGACTGGAGTTTGAACTTGCTTACTATGAATTTGTAGTCCTGTACATTTGCCACTATACAATAAGGATTCTCCTACAGTATGTATATGTGTGTGAGTGTGTGTGTGTGTATATATATATATATATATATATATATATATACATTTTCTTTTTTATTGGTCCAAAGAGAGAAAAAATTAAATATTTTAAAATGAATAGGTCTACAAAGAGATTTATATTCTTTTAGAAATTATTTATTTAGTTCTTACATATGTTTCTTGCTTTCTTCAAAGAACTTATATATATCAAGAGAGAGAAATGAACAAAAGAGATAAGCTAAATAAGAATATTTCTTTGTGGTTATTTAATTTTTGATTGTTCTTAACAAATTTTAGACCTAGGTCTAAAGGTCTGGAGAAAAATCTTTTAAAAGTTTTTAAAGGAGTTGATATGCAATAAAGTGATAAAAAAAATGAACTGTTAATCTAGCATATTCATTTTTTGAGAAAATTATCTTTGGTATCAAAGTATTTTCAGTTGACCATTTTATCATAGACTACTGACACTGAGCTCTTCCGATGGAAAGTATTTATTAAGCATGGCTGAGGTATGTTTCAAATCAGCCATATCTGTTTTGGTCTGATATTTAACTTAGCCATTTGTTTATTTAAGTATTTATGTGCCAACCTATATCTCTCCATTCAATTTCCGAGTAGTGTTTTGAGGATGGTTCAGCCTTTTGTAAAAGCTATTTGTGGTCAGTGTTTGGAAATGTTTAATCTATCTATCACCCTGATATTGTCTCAGATTTTTTTTTTTTTTCCCATTGAACTTTGGAAATTTTGTTAAAATCATGACCATCTGAATGGAAATGTTGTTCTACAAATATCAGTTTGTTGTAATCTATAGATTTGATTTTGTCTGTTGTCCATTCCTAAATGTATATGTTGAAAAAATCTATTTCTAAAAAATTATTATTGATTTAAAGAAATCTTTATAAAAAAAAAATGTGGGGGGAAAAAAAAGGTAACAAAAAGAATTCTCAGCTAAAACAGTTCCATTTCAAATAGAAACACTTCTGGCATTTTTAGTTGAGTCCATTCATATATTACTTATGTGTCATAACCAAGAAAGTTTCAAAGCTTGTTTGGTTACTTTGGAAACTTTTCAGTCTTTTTATTGGTTGAATTTTTGAATAACCTTTTATTTGCAATGGTTGAAGATTTGCGTTTTTTCTTTGTGCTGTGCATTTAGGATGAATTTTTTGCCTCTCCATGATAGATATTCTATCAGCTTAAAATTAGGTACAAAAAATGATGGCTGGGCGATTTTTATCTCTCTTACAATGGTTGTAATTTACAAAAATTATCACTTAATGCATTGCCCAGTTGGCTGTGGCTGAAGAATACACCGTCTGCATCTTGGCACAGGAGTAAAACCCCACCAACGAGTGTCATGGATATGACACCAAACAATCTGATGGTGAGTTTTCAGTAATTCTGGAGTTTTGGGGGATGCAGAGTACCCCTTCATTGCCATCACTCCCAGGTCCACTCTGGCCCAGAGTGGTAGCACCTGATAGGGCCCTATTTATGGATCAAATAGAACTAAATGTCTACTTATGCTAAATTGAATTATTTGAAATGGAACTATTTTTGTATGCTAAACTGAATTGTTTGAAATGGAACTGTTTTGACATGTAACTGTGTGTAAACAAAGACTATATTTATACTAAACTGAATTGTTTAAAATAGAACAGTTTGACTCAACTGAATAGCTTGAAATAGAAATGTTTTAAACTGTGTACTTATGCTAAACTTAATTGTTTGAATTAGAACTGTTTATTTGTATAAAAATGGATTTGGCATTAAATAACCTACAAAGGTTGATATGCCATAAAACCCAAACTAAACACAATGCATTATATTTTTTATAATGAATAGTTTAATTTGAATAGGTCGCTAAAGAAATGCTACTATGATTTTTTGTTATCCATACAAATGGATTTATTCATTCAATTTTTTTAAATGATAACTGGAAGTTATGATTAGGAAAAAAAATTTTCTGCATATGACTTGCAGTTTTTTATTGAATTTTTTCCTATCTTAGGAAGAGTAATTTATTTTAATTTTATATGTTATAACCAAGAAGGTTCTTTAACATATATTATTTTCTCAGAGAAAATCAATTTAATTTTGAATACTATAAAGAAATATCATTTAATTCATTCAAATAAATATTTTACACTTAGTGTGTGTTCCCTTTTCATTTTGTAAAAGCTAATTTGAAAAATAGATATTTATTGTAAATTTTTCACAAAGAGTATAGACTTCAGTCGTCATATTCTTAATGTCTTTTGAGATTAAAAATAAAGAACTTAAAGAACCTTTTGAACCTCAAGAAAATAAAAATAATAAGATATAGCCAATAAAAGTTTTACCAACCCCTACAATGAAGATAGCAGAAATACAGACTGTTTGAAATGTTCACATTTTATCAGTTGAAGCCTTGAAAAGAACAAGAACACAAAGAAAAAAAATGAAATAGGAACTTTTTAAGAAACAGTAATGTCTTTTTTCTTTAAAATATTTATTCTAAAAAAGACTTGTTATAAACAACTTTAAGACCCATGAACAGGATATTGTATGCAAATATATTGATTAATTAGAATTTTATAAACTTTATTTCTAAGTTACTTGTTTAGCAGATGCATTCATTGCATTATATTTTGGTTAATGAATTAAGTTTAATTTTATTGTTATTGAGTATTTTTTCATTGTGGTCATTAAAGTAACTTAAAATACTGTAACTTAACTCTTAGACTTATACTTACATTCTTTTACTTTTGTTTTTTTTTATGCATATATATATATATATATATTTATCAATCCCTCCATAAATGAGCAAGATGTGACACATGGTCAACGTTTTAAGCAAAGCTTAACAGGTTTGAATTCAGTTTTCCTTCTCCAAGACTGGTTACCCTATCAAAGCTAAAGAGCCTAGTCTACCCAACTATTTACCCATAGCTGGACAGATAATAGTTGGATTTATAAGGGAATAAGCACAATGTGAAATGCAAAGACCCTTGTCCAGGATTTGAACTTAGGTCACTGTGTCCATTTTCTACAATGATCACCATGAGCACCTCCAAAAAATTCTATGCATATTCATGTATTTATATATAATCATGTATATATATATATATATATATATATACTCACGCACACTCCACATGTATATAATATTGATCCCATGTAATTTGTTCTATTACTTAGTTTCTTGTATTGCCAAAATCCTAAGAACAAAATTTCTTTTGCCAAGTCGGCACCTCTGCAGAGGGGTAAGATCCCTCCCCAATGACTGTCTTGAATATGACACTAAACAATCTGAAGCTGAGAATTCAGTGATGCTAGAGCTTTGGGAAATGAAGCACCCCTTCATTGCCATTGCTCCCAGGTTCACTCTGGCCAGGAATGGTAGTACTTGATAGGGGCCTATCTATGGAATAGATAGAACTAACTGGATACTTATCCTAAACGGAATTGTTTGAATTAAAACTATTTGACTAAACTGAATAGCTTGAAACAGAAATGTTTTCCACAATTAAACTGTACTTACTTTTAAACTGCATGCTTATGCTAAACTGAATAGCTTGAAATGGAACTGTTTTTGACATTGAAACTGTACTTATACTAAACTGAATTGCTTGATATAGAACTGTTTTGACATTTAACTGTGTGTAAAGAAAATCTGTACTTATACTAAACTCAATAGGCTGAATTGTTTGAAATATAACTGTTTAATTGCATAAAAATGGACTTAGCATTAAATAACCTACAAAGGTTGATATGCCATAAAACCCACCCAACCAACCAAAATTTCTTCCTGTCTGATCAAGTTATCCAGAACTATAGTTTAATATTTTATGTCTGAATAGAAATGAATAATTTTTATACTCCTTTCTTTATCAATTTGTTTTTATTTCTTTTTTCATATAAGTGTATGCATATATATATATATATATACACACACACTTATATATTTATATATGTAATATAATAATATAAGATACTTGCATTGTGAGTGAGTATGAATAAATAAATGGATAAAATATCCAACAGAATCGGAAAGAAATCACCGGTGAAAACCAATTTGGTGGAAAGTTTATTACTATGTTTTCCTCTCTAATAAGTTTTATCAGATAATGATAGCAAAATATTTGGTTTTAATTTTAGGAAAAAAATATATTGACCATGTTACAACTGCCTATGACATTGTCATAGCAACATAATTAGGAATGCCAATTAATATGAAACTTTAAAAAAGTGGAAAATGAAAAACGTTTCAAATTATTTAAGCTATGAATTAAAGATTTGAAATTATTGCTGCAATGTGTGAAGTGAAATATTGTTGGTAATAATTCATAATTAAATGGTGCATTAAAGTTAGTGACTGTTGGGAATATGTTTGTTCAACTGTTTAAATTCATGTCAGATTAAGTAGAATATTGTCCTGTTTTAATTTTGTTGGAAAAGTTTTTTTTAAGTTCAAGTTGTTGTTTAACTGATCTTTTCTAAATTGTTATTTGATGAAGCATACAACAGACTGAAAAGTATTTAAAAAATATAAAAACATCCAAGAAAATTCATATCTATTTATCCAACCCGTTCACATTAACAGGATGTAACACAAGGTCAATTTTTATATGGAGATTAATCGGTTTGAATTCTAAATTTTTCTTCTCCTACACCAATTGTCATACCAAGGCTAAAGATTTCAGTTTGCCTTAGTATTTACTCATAGATGGAGAGACAATAATTGGATTTATACCTTTCCCAAGGGTATTAGCCTTATATGAAATACAAACAGTCTCATACAGGACTTGAACTCAGGTCATTGTGTCCATTTCCTACTACCATGACCATTACACCATGAGTGCCTCTGAAAAAAAAAACAAATTGGTTTTCATATTCTCTTCCTTTCTATCAGATATTTCATTCATATATACAAACACACACACACACGCACACACATTGATGTTTGCAGGGTTTCAAGCCCAGAGAGAACTAACTAAAATATAATAAAAAGAACTAGAGTACATCCAAAGTTAAATAGAAAAAAATCAGAAATTCTCTTGGAGACAGTCACACTTAGAAAAGCAGAAAGTAAATGAAGTTAGCAGAAAAAGAAGCACCACAAAAGCTAAACTTGAAGCTGCCAGCCAAGAAGAAAGACTTTAGAAATGGAAGGATTATTTCAAGAATCTCATTGGAAACTCACTGATAAACCAACTAAAGAAATTATTAACAGCCAAACTTAGATACTTAATGGACAAAGAACTATATGTAGAACTGAAAAGATTAAATGCAGAAAATCTACAGGCCTCAAGAAAATACTTCCAGAAGTATGGAAGACAATGAAATTTGATGATTTACATTTTCAATTATGCAATGTTGAGTATAAACAAAACAGAATAGAGAAATGGAAAAAATTGGCTCCTGCACTTTCCAAAGAAAAGCGGCCTCAGAATCACTAATATTCTCAATAATATCTTGAAAAATATGAAGGGTTTTCAGAGAAATAGAACCACAACTTCTCAGATCCTGGCAATTTCGGAAATCATCAAAAAGTACATGCAAAAAAAAAAATGAAGCAACCCTCCTGTTTGTAGATTTCCCCAAAAGATTTGATTCTATTCACAGAGGAAAGATGGAGCAATATTTCTTGCATAGGATCTTCTCAGAGAAACAATTATTGCTATAATAATGCTCAACAAAAACATGAAAGCAACAGTTTGTTCACCTGATGTTGACATAGATATCTTTGATGTTGTCACTGATTAGCACCATATCTATCTATGATCTGACTAGATCACGTAGTATGCACATCATGATATAACGGAAAAATAGTCTTACACTGAAAGGTAAGAAGTAGATGATATCCAGCAGAAACTATAACAGATGCAGATGATCTAGCACTTCCCACATATTCTTTCAAGCTGTAATCATGTCTGTTCTATACCACCAGGACATTAACAAAGCTCTTTGAGAAAAAGCTTGCAGGGAACTACTTAAGGATGCTGCATGCTATCTTGAACAAATTCTCGAAACAGCAACTGTATGATCACTTAACTCCCTTCTTATAACAATTCTAGTAAGACAGACAAGACATGCTGGAGAAGTCGGGACAAACTCATAAGCAAAGTTCTCTTATGGACCCTAACACATGGACCCACTAGTGTTGGTTGACCAGCAAATATTTATATTCCTCAGCTCAGCGCAGGCACTGGATGCTGGCTCAAGGACTTGCCAGGAATCGATGGATAATAGAGATGGATGCCAAGAAAGAGTCAATATTGAGTTGCCCTGTTATTATACTGCATTGTATAATATTATAACAATTACTTATTTGAAAATCTCAGTATGAGACAGACGTAAATACACCAGACTAGTGAATATATTATAATATATACATATATATCTTGAACACTGGTATGGTAAAATGAGTTGTAAAATAGAGAACATGTTGTAATAATGATTAAAATTGATTAAAACAAATATAAAACTAAGTTAGTCATTAATAAAATGAAGGGAATGAGGTTTTAAAAGAAAAGGATCTTAAAATGAGGAGGAGACAAAAAAATTCAGTGTACTCCTGATCAAGGAAATGACTCCCCAAATACCTCTAATTTGGGTTTGAATTCTCTGTATCTACACTGTCAGATGTGTATTAATCACATCTTCCAAGATAGTGAGCTGGTGTTTAGTCTGATTTCTCTATGTGTGTGTGTAAATACATAGTCTGAGCCTGTTATAAAATATATATTTTCCAAACCAATATATATATAATCAGTGGATAGAGTGTTCAATAATGGCTCGGGAGACCAGGGTTCAATCTCAGGTCATGTCATACCAAAACTAAAAAAAATTGTTCTTGATACATCCTTGCTTAACACTCAGCATTATAAGGTATGTATCAAGGGTAAAGTGGAGCAATCCAGTTAAAGGAGTAGCATCCTCTCCAACACATCAGTGTTGTAGCTATTGAAAAGGGAGCTTTGGGTTGCCCTCCACTTCGTTTGCCAACTTTATATATATATATATATACACACACACAGAGTTTAGACTAATACATATATTTGTGTATATATATATATATATATATATATAAAGGGTGAACCCTCAGTGTGTGTGTATATGTATATATATTATTTTATAGTTTTGAATTAATTTAGAGGGCTATTGCAATGCAAAATAATAATTATTTGAGTCTAATTAATTTCGAAGTAAAACTTCAGTGTCTAAGACTTTTTTGAATAAATGAACATGATGTTGGAAGTTCAAATTTTTTTTAACACTGTAAACTTGATGTTTTATGGTGTGTTAGAACGCCATGTCAGGTGTTATGACCATGGTGCCATGTGGGGTGTTTAAACGCCATGCGAAATAGATGTGACTCCAGTTATTGCGACAACTGACGTCACATCTATTTACATGGTCACAACACCCAACATGGTGTTCTAACACCCAACGTGACACCATGTTTACAACGTTAAAAAAAATTTGAACCTCCAACATCATGTTCATTTATTCAAAAAAGTCTTTGACACTGAAGTTTTACTTTGAAATTAATTAGACTCAAATAATTATTATTTTGCATTGCAATAGCCCTCTAAATTAATTCAATACTATAAAATGAAATAATTTGTTCAATGATTCAAGCAAATTACAGAATACTTTTATTCATATATATATATATATATATATATATATATATATAAACCAGCTCATTGGCCTTGAGGGTAGAGTGTTCGCCAATGGTCCGGGAGACCGGGGTTCAATCCCAGGTCAAGTCATACCAAAGACTTTAAAAATGGTACTTGATACCTCCTTGCTTAACACTCAGCAATATAAGGTACGTTTCAAGGGTAAAGTGAAGCAATCCTGGGAAAGGAGTAGCACCCTCTCCTACACCTTGTTGTAGTAGCTATTGAAAAGGGAACCTTCAGGTTGCCTTCGACTACGGTCGCCAAATTTTACTATATATCATCATCATCATCATATCGAGCTGGTAGCACGGATATCCCTGACCCTCTCTCGCCACTCCTCCCTATCGTTCATCGCCCTAGGTAGGTCTTCAGGACAACATCCCGTATCCTCACATAGCTGCTGAATGTATGTTCGTGCTGGTCGTCCTGCTTTTGCACGGCCATGTGTGGGGGTCCATAAGAGTACATCTCTTATGAGTTCATCCCTGCTTCTCCAGCAGTGTCCTGCATGTCTGGTTCATCTAACTTGAATAGTTTTCGTGATGGGGGCAGGTGGCCGTACAGTTGGTGTCTTGTGGGGTGTTGCCGCTAGGACTTGTTTAAGATTGCACGTAGCATTCTTGTGTAATTGCCGTCTAGCTTCTTCTCCAGCTGTTTTGTTAGCGTCCATGTAGTGCTGCCATATAGCAGTATCGATGTGACCGCTGCCTGGAAGAAACTGCGTTTCATTTTATCGGTTAGGTCTGATTTCCATATAATCGATAGCCTATTGATAGCTGTCCATGCTTTCGTTAACCTGGTTTCGATGTCCTTTTCGTGCTTTCGTTAACCTGGTTTCGATGTATATATAATGTGTGTGTGTTTTATGTTTTTATGTGAATTTCAAATCCAATTCCATGTTTAGTATCATATCATCTAAAATTGATTCAAATCTTCTATCATTGAGTTAACATAGACCAGCTGAGCTCATTTACAATGATTGAAAATTGTGAACATTACAAAAGATTGCAGGGCAAGGTCACATCTTAATCTAGCTTTGTTACAGTGTGATAGAAAAACCAAAAATATATTGTCGAATCCTAAAACTTTGTTAGTGATATTGATACACTAGTATTTTTGTTGCAGCAGCATGAGTATACATGTACATTTGCCATTGACCCAGGACATGGGTTCAGTCCCAGGTTGAGTCATACCAAAGACTCAATATATGGTCCTTGATGCTACCTTGCTTAATACTCAGCATTATAAGGTACATTTCAAGGGTAAAGTGGAGCAATCCAGGGAAAGGAGTAGTGCCCTTCCCGTACACCTCCGTGTTAAAGCTATTGAAAAAGGAGCTTTGGGTTGCCCTTTACTACAGTCACCAACTTCACTTTTTATTTATAATCACTGTGTTTAACGTTTGACTACCAACAGAGAATGCTCAATGTTTGGGATAAAACATCTACAGGCATTTATCTACTTTTATGTGTCTGTTATGCCATTGGCCTAATGGGTAGGTAGAGTGTTTGCCAATGGTCTGGGAGACCAGGGTTCAATACCAGGTCGAGTCATACCAAAGACTAAAAAAATAGTACTTAATACATCCTAGCTTAACACTCAGCATAATAAGAGTAAAGTGGAGCAATCCAGGGAATGGAGTAGCACCCTCCCTGACACCTCGGTGTTGTAGCTATTGAAAAGGGAGCCTTCCAGTTACCCTTGGTACAGTCACCAACTTTTACTTTATGTGTCTATATATAGGCATGAATTATATTATGTAGCATGTTTATTTGGGCATTTGAAAATCTTTTCCATATGTGCACACTCATTTATACATGCACAAATATATATATATATATATATATATATATATATATATATATATAAACACACACACACATACATACATACATATATATATATATATATATATATATACACACACACACACACACGTATATTTTAAGGATGAGCTGAAAAGTTTGTATGATGATATATTTGCTGTTGGTGATTTTTGGGGAACAGTGGAATGCAAGCACTGCAACACTGATGGAAGAAGTGTGTGTTCTCCAAGGGAAACTATGTTGAAAAATAAATGTCATTTGGCTGCATTCCATGAAACTATCTTGGTCAGCCTCTGACATTTTCACTCATCCCTCATATACATATATATATATATATATATATATTGTTACAAACCGACTTTCACTGGGACTGCGAAAACAGGCACGTAACGAGAATAAAAAAAATATATATATATAATTGCAAGAATGTCCCAAGGTTCGATAAAAAAAGGGGTGAACTATGGGAAGGGAATTTCTCCAATATAAGACTCACGGTAAATCACAGCAGAATAAGCGACAAACACTCACAAAACCAACACAACATAATTTGAAGATTTAACAACAAAATTTTATTATAACAATAACAACTTATTTAGGGACAAATAAGAATATATAAAAAAAGGCTTTACGAACAAAAGGGGAGGGAAAACTAATGTTACTATGTCTATATAGAAGTCCGAGACAAATCTTAACTCAAACAGATTTGCACGATGGACACATAGAGGCAAAAGAAATACGACACTCACTGAGGGTTTAGGACTGGTTAATAATCTCTTTTTTTTTTCTTTCATTCTCTCCTTTTTTCTTGCTTTCCTTTTTCTCGAAGAAGCTTGCCACAAGGAGTTAGTTTTCTGCTGTCCTTTTTCTTAGTCACATCTCGGGTGGAGTGAAACAGAGCCCTGGGATGAATGTGGACGCCTCGAAGTCAAAACCGCTACTGCTATAGTCACTTTGCCAGTCAAAAACCAAAAGGATACTTCCTTGACTCTTAGGGCCGAACACGTGGGTGATAAGGTCACCCAAAGTTCACTCCAAGAGTTCAAGGCTAGCTGAGATGGGTAAAAAGTGGAAAGGGGTTGATTTGCAATTCCATTTCTTGTCGTCGTCTTTTTTTTTCTCTTCCTCCTTTAGCCTCGAATCATGCGTGATTAGAAAAGGTTCATTTGGCGCCTCCTTTTCCAATTTTATTCTTCATCTCAGAATAATACGGGCGAATGAAACACACCTTGTAATGTACATAAAAAATATATCTCTCCTATTTTCTACCCCATGTAACAATATATATATATATATATCATCAAGTCATGCAGATAGTACGGATTCCCTTGACTCTCTCTTGCCATCCATCCCTATTATCAGGTCCTCTAAATGGCATTCAATGTCCACACACTGTTGACACTTTGTTAGTCAGCCATGTTTTGAAGTTCACAGAAGAACTTCACTTATGAATTTGTCCTGGCTTCACCAACAGTCTTATTCATCTAACTTAGATATGCACAAATGTAGCGACAGCCTCTTCTTTGCAGAAGAAGGCCATCTCTTCAGTTTGCTAAGCATAGTCTTGGGAGTGTGTAGGATTCTTCAGGTCAAGTATATCCTTGTAAGCCCTATTACATGGGTGACAAAAGAGTTTGCTGACTTTTACATAGCCCCCCATATGACTTCTTACACCTGCTGCTAACCCAAATACTACTTCACAGATTTGACATAATTTCCAGGTAGGTTGCCGCTGAAAGTCTTTGAGAGTTTGCTGTCATGAGATCTCATATGAGAAACAACTCTACCTTTAGACAAACAGCACTTACTGCAGACATGATAAATATGTTCAGGTTGTAAAATGTCTGAGACCAAGGTCAAGTCCTCCTTCTGAAGAGCTTTTTTTATACTGGAGTGTTTTATTTTTCCTGCTTCAGTTACTTTACAACATTCATTGATCAATTTCTTCCATGTTGATTGATTTAACATAATCTGTTCCCAGTCTTCAGTGTCTATACTAAATGCCCTATAGTTGTTTTTGACAACATCCTTAAAATGTTTCTTAGGTTTATTAATTTATATATATATATATGTACACAAACATATGTTCTCATCACAAGTGTCTGTCTCTTTCATCTTTCTATATAGATGTACAAATGCTTAAGTACCATATATATATATATATATATATATATATATATATATATATATACACACACACACAGTGTGTGTGTGTGTGTTTACTAGTTTTTAAATTCTCTGACTGAATAAATTGACATGAAACCTAACAAAATATTTCACTGAAAAGAAAAGTTTCCAATTTTCATCTGTCAACATTCAAAATAACAACCAATAAATTCCCTGTAGCTTTTCATGATCTTCTATTTTTACCAAAGAAGTTAAAGTTTATTATGGCAACTCACATTATTAAAACAGGTAACAGACAGTCTGTAGACTGCCTCTGTGTTTCTTTTCATTCTTTTTTTTATTTTTATTTTTACCAACTTATCTTTGACCTATGATTGATGCCAAAGTATAACACTGTATCTTTATGACTTATGATATTTAATTATTTCCTAGATTGATTTACATTCATGTAAATTCATAGCCTCATTATTCAGTCATCGAAGTATTTTCCCTGGTTTTGTATGGCCTTGGGAGACTGGTCAGGTAAAGTGTTTATTCCATCTTGAAAGAACTATTCCACTTTTGATTCTGTGAATTCTTTGCAGTCTTAAAATTGGTGAAAAGGCTAACCAGACAAGGAATTTTGGGTAAAATAAAACAAAGTCTGAAAATAGAGACAATTAACAATGCTTGTAGAAGAACTTATTTTATGATTATGATCCTTTACTCTTTGTTATATTTACAGCATCAACATGAGAATTATCTCTCCCTCTCTCTCTCTCTTTCAATTATAAAATTGCTGTGTCTACCTGTTTATTTACTTGTCTGGATCCAATGTCAATGATATCTCCAAGCCCCTCTAATTAAATCAGGATGTGATATATCTTAAAATTTTTAGATACTGCCTCCCTTTGCACAGATGCATTGTGAAATATATATGTGTATGTGTGTGTGTATATCTGAGTGTATTGGTTGGTTGGTTGGTTGGGTTTTATAGTATATCAACCCCTGTGGTAGTTATTTAACACCAAATCCATTTTTATACAAATAATCAGTTCTATTTCAAACAATTCAGTTTAGCATTAGTACACTGTTTAATTGTCAAAAACATTCCTATTTCAAACTATTCTGTTAATTCAAACAGTTCTAATTCAGCTAATTCAGTTTAGTATAAGTACAGATTTTCTTTATTCACAGTTAAATGTCAAAACAGTTCTGTTTAGTGCAAATACAGTTTCAATGTCAAAAATGTCCGTTTAGTGTAAATAGTTTCAATGCCAAAAAAGTTTTATTTCAAATGATTCAATATAGCAAAAACACAATGTTTAAATGTAAGTAAGGTTTCAGTTTAGCATAAGCACACACTTTAAATGTAAGTACAGTTTAATTGTCAAAAACATTTCTATTTCAAGCTATTCAGTTTAGTCAAACAATACAGTTTAATATAAGTATGCCATTAGTTCTATTTAACCCATAGATAAGGCCCTATCAGGTGCTACCATGCCGGGCCAGGGTGGACCTGGGAGCAATGGCAATGAAGGGGTGCCCCATATTCTCCAAAGCCCCAGCATTACTGGAACCTCACCATCAGATTGTTTAGTGTCAAATTTAGGACATTCACTGGTGGGGGGTTACCCCTCTGCAGAGGTGCAGTCAGTGTATTCTACAGCTCTAACCAACTGGGCAATACACAGAGTTAAATGTCAAAACAGTTTTATTTCAGATAATTCAGTTTAGCATAAATACACAGCTTAAATGTCAAAACAGTTATATTTTAAACAATTCAGTTCAGCATAAATGCACTGTTTAAATGCAAAAAAAAAACGTAAACTCCAATCACCATTTAGTTCTATTTAACCCAAATATAGAGCCCTATCAGGTGCTACCATTCCAGGCTAGAATGAACCTGGGAGCAATGGCAAAGGGGTGCTCTGTATTCCCCAAAGCTCCAGTATTGTTGGGACTTCACTATCAGTTTGTTTAGTGTCATATCCAGGATACTCGTTGAGATGGGGGGGGGTCTTACCCCTCTGCAGAGAAGCAGTTGGTGTATTCTACGGCCTCACCCCACTGGGCAATGTGTGTGTGTATATATATATATATATATATATATATATATATATATATATATGCGTTTGTATATGTATATATGTGTGTATGTGTATGTGTGTGTGTGTATGTGTGTGTGTGTATATATATGTGTGTGTGTGTGTATATATATATATGTGTGTGTGTGTATATGTGTGTATAATTTTTGAATGAAATGTTCATAGGCTAACTAAAATATTCTCATAGAATGCAAACAAATGAGATTTATTTTTCTACATAGTCTTTCTTGCAGTCCACATACTTCTTCCATCAGTGTTGCGGTGCTTGGATTCCATTGTCTGAAAAATGCTCATCATATGAACTTTTCAGCTTCCCTCTGTATTATGTACGTATGCATGTATCAATGATAAATGTATATATGTATACATTCATGTATGTAAGATGATTCAACTCAGGCTCTTATTCAAACCATTTGTAAACACTTTTTCAATAAAACATTCTTCTCCAAATACATTACACAGTCTTCTGTAAATTTCACATTGTTTTCACTCCTCAACTAGCAAAAATTTGATGACAGACCTCTGTTCAAGCCTGGAAAACTGTTTGATTTACTGCTATAGTTAATAGCCTTAAAACTAATATTTTTGTGATATTAGAATAATTTTTGGCATAGACTAATTGAAAATAATCCAGAATTTATATTTATGAAAAAAAACAACTTTTGCTTTAAAAAAAAATGTCTCCTTATTCATTGAATGATCCTCATGGAAATGAAAAAGAGTAGAGAGTAAGAATAATTGAAATCATATGTGAGTAAATGTATATATGCAGATTCAAAAAGTGAATAAATAAAAATAATTGTAGACTGTACAAAATAAAATTTCACTTCTGATGAAGCTATCCTTATAGCAAAGCATGTCACTTTAATTTTCTACTATGCTTTCCTTTTTCAATACTACCACATTGTACTCCAAACATCCAAACATTGCATATATATATATATATACGAGGTGCATACGATAAGTTTCCAGACTTTTTTCATATGGGCACTTTTATTGATAGTACACACATAAAACTCTAGTCCCCTTCGAAGTAATCTCCTCCGGCTGCAATGCACTTGTACTGTTCCAACAACTTCTGGAAGGCACCATGGAAGTCCTCTTGTATGAGCGTGTCAATGACCTTCCTCACAGCCTCTTTTATCTCCTCAATTGTCTCATAATGACAGCCTCTAAGCTTAGGGAATAAGCAAAAGTCACAAGGAGTAAGGTCAGGACTATAGGGAGGGTGAGGAACTGTTTTGATGCCCATCTTGGTCAAATAGTCTGTGACAAGGGTGGAGAGTTGAGGACTGGTGCATTGTCCTGCTGGAAATGCTACTGACCCGATTTGAAGAGTGCTGGCCTCTTCCCTAGGAATCTCTTCCTGAACTCCCTTAAAACCTCAACATAGTAACCCTAACCCTAACCCTTTGGCCAATCAACTCTGGTCTATTGACTTCTTTCTCCTCCCACACCTCTCATCATCCCTCACAGACTCCCTGCCTTCCTTGAATCTCTTATGCCACTCAAAAACTGATGCTCGATTCATGCAAGATCATAGAAAAGCAGTCTGAAGCATTCCATACATTTCTGTGGTGTCATTTTTTCCAAGTTTAAAACAGAATTTCATTGCATATCGTTCTTCTAAAGTGTCAGATTGCATTTTTGAAATTCAGCAGCTGTGACAATCGGGCTTTAGTTGGGTGTATTCGAATTCCTGATGTAGCTGTTCATTTGAATCTGAAATCCTAAAAATTGGTCTGTCATCTCATAAGATGTATAGCAATAACATACTGAATTTTCAAGAGTTTACGACAGTTTTAAATGCCCATACCAAAAAGTCTAGAAACTTATCGTATGCACCTCGTGTATATATATATATATATATATATATATATATTTGTACTTTTATCATCTTATCCAATCTTGATTCACTACAAGACAATATGACTCATTTGGGAATGAATTTGGTTTGGTTTCTTTGTTTAATGGCATATGAAGCTTATTGGGTTATTTAATACTAAACATGAGTGGGGTTCACAGGAGTATGTCACTCATGTGTTCGTTCTCTTTTCTTTTTGCTCATCCATGTGAAGGGGTCCACTTCACATGGATGAGCAAAGACAGGATGACCAGTCAGAACCTACATACAACAGCTCAGTGCTGATACAGGATGTTGCCTTGAAGACCTACCGGCAGCAATGGATGATAGAGAATGGTGGCGGGAGAGGGTCAGAGAGATCTGTGCTGATGGTGTGACATGATGAATCCTAAACTGTAATGATACTATTTAACTCGTAACTAGGAAGATAAGTATGTTCATTCCTTTTCCAAGGGGCATTAGGCCAAAAGTGAATGCTATAGCACAACTGGAGTTCAAAGTCACTTCCTTCAAGGCTGTAGTCTACCACTTCAAACATTACACCACTGAGATTCCTCTTGTAATTCTATATTCTGTTGTAATGATATTTATGGCTAAGAAACCAGTCTAGCAGAAGTTTAGATATAAACCTATTGGAGCCATGTAACAAGTTTTATGTTGTTTCTCTACTGTTGAATAAAGGCCAAATAACTCCAAGAATATCAACTAGTAACATATACTATAATGTCACTAAAGATGTGAAAACAAACCATGTGATAGCCAACCTCTGGTTGTACTTATACAAATAGTACACATTGGGTATCATCGTCATAGATCATTCATTTTAAAAATGGCCTCATAAGTCCTAATCTTAAGTGTCAGTTGTACTTGTAATTCCCTTGATACATCATCACCCATGTCTCGCACCAACATAAACATTAACCATCTCAACAGATTACTGATAAGCCTGGTTCAATTTTGGTGTGTATTTGTTCTCACATTAGGTTCATGCATGTGCAGCCTGCAATGGCTGGCTTAATTATGAGTCTTCTCTCTCAATTAACTGTAACAATCAGATAAGATCCTCTTGGGCTGCCATATCTTCTTATTTGAAGAATAGCCTTCATTAGTCTCAATAAAAAGAAACCAGTTCTTACACTATACATGTTAGAATTGACACCATCTTTGCAGTAAATAGAGAAGCAGCAAATATGCAATCTACTGCCGCAGATTATATAATTATTCTATGAAATAAGAGTCAAAACTGGGAAAGAACAAATCTATCTTGAATCCAGTTAGAGACGATCAAGTCAGTAAGGCTTAGAAAACTGCTAACTGCATCCCTCAAAGGGATAAGTCCCCTTCACAAAAAGATTGTCATCTATAACACTAAACTATATCTGGTGGTGAGACTATAGTTCTGGAATGAATCTCCTTACCCCACCATGCTATGAGTTAAATAGTTGTACTACTGTTTTCCAGGAATAGCTTTGGTATTAAATAACCCTAGAAGGTTGATATGCTATTAAACAAAGAAACCAAACCAACTAGTTCTAGAATTAAAGGGATTGTAGAAAAGATCTACAGGACCTTAACATGTACTACCACAATGGGTCAAAGTAAACCTTGGAGTAATTGCAATGGAGGAGTGACTCCACAAACCCCCAGAGCTATAAAACTGGAGTCTCACTACCAGATGCATTTCAGAGTCATATCCAGGGACCCTTTTTAGGAAGTCTAAATTCTTTACAAATTTGCATATTCTAAACCCTACTGACAGGGTGAGACAATGTTTAAGTCTGGCATTCATTTTGAGGTAAAGATGGCTATGGTCAAGTAATTCCCCAGCCTTGAGGGGCTTAGAACATAACAACTCTATCTTCTTCAGAGGGGTAAGACTCTCCAAAAGGAATGTCCTTGATATGAAACTGAATTGCATCTGGTAGTGAGACTCCATTTCTGGAGATCTGAGAAAAGTGGAGTATATCTTTGCCATTACTTCCTGGTTCATTCTAACCCTGAGTAATAGGATCTGTTCGTGCCCTATCTGCTGGAAAATTATTTGTAATTTTTGATATCATATAACTGAGAAAATTAATCAACTAAGAAGCTACAAAGGATTATCATTACTTACTTGAAACCATATTATTGTGTGCCCAGGTCGCATCGTACCAAAGACTTTAAAAATGGTACTTGATACCTCCTTGCTTTACACTCAGCAATATAAGGTACATATCAAGAGTAAAGTGGAGCAATTTAGGGAAAGGAGTAGCGCTCTCCCTTACAACTCGGTGTAATAGCTATTGAAAAGGGAGCCTTCTGGTCACCAACTTTACTTTATTGGTGTTAGATAGGAATTCTTGAAATTATATAACTGTATGCAAAAAAAGTAATTATCATCTAATAGAAATAGCTTTTTCTGAACCATGTAATTGCATGTAAATTTTTACTATTAGATAGGAATATTTGATACTATATAACTCCCAACAAATGATTATCATTATAATTGAATTAAAAAAAAAACATGATTATAGTGGAATGTGGAAAATATAGTTAGGATCAAACATTTACAAATGAATCAAATTTCAGTATTAAATAACACATCCGGGGTTGATGTGCCATAAAAAAACAAACCAAATGAATAAATACTTTCCTGTAAATACTGTATCAATCTGTGAGTTTATATTGGTGGGAACTTTTCTGAACATACCCTTTTCAAATTACAGCTTTTCTCTTTGTTGTTTGTAATTCTTAAACTTATAAAACTGAGATGTTTGTTTGGATTTTTAATATTAAAACTTTAAATCATTATCAGTTTATATTTTGCAGTTAAGAAATATTATCTTGGAATTGAAAAATTTACTTGAAAATCTGTTTTCTAATTACTGTTACTTCTGTAAGATATAATTAGAAAGTGCTATTAAAAGAGTAATATAATTTAGGATTCATTAATGATACAATAAAGTGTAATGAAAGGAGAAAAACATTGAAATCACTGAGTTTCCTTTGAAAAAGATTTAAAAAAGAAAAAGATTGCATTGCAACATTGAAAACATTATGATTGTAGGTATTTACCCTATCCCTCCACCACAACCAGGATGTGACACAAGAACAATTTTTAAGTAGAGTTTAACAGGTTTGAATTCAGAGTTTTCTTTCTCCTGCATCATAAAAGAATCAGTCTGACCCCGTATTTACCAAATAATTGCTGAATTTATGCCTTTCTCTGTGTGAAATGCAAACAGCCTCATCCAGGTTTTGAACTTGGGTCAGTGTGTCCATTTCCAGCAATGATAACTCTTTCACTACAAGTTAGGATTGTAAACAAATATCTATGAATGAATTGAATTTCAGCATTAAATAACCCATAAGGGTTTGTATACCATTAAACAAATCAATCATGGCAAACCTTTTATGAGTGCAGCATGCTGACTGATCTTTATAGTTTATCATGATGACTGTGGAAGAATTATGCTTTGTGAACAAATACTGTATCTGCTAATCAAATATTGATTATTTACATACCTGTGTTTTGGAGTTACCTGTTCAAATATTGTCCGATGCATAAGTTTCTAAGACCATAAATTATCAATTTCTTATTCATTGAACTTTTTTTATTACAAACTGATTTCTTCATTAATATTGTCTTTTATCAGAAAGATTCATTTAGTTCCCGTAGTTCCCCCAAGATGTATGAATGCATGTTTTCTAACCTCTGCCCCAAAGAAGTTTATGAACAAAGCAAAACTGAGTTGCCTCTGAGCATTTTTTCATGGTGTAATGGTCAGTTGGCTGATCACAAAATATTAGTGATTTAGGTACTCTAACTACCTTCATATTTGTTTTTTTATTTGTTCTGTTGTACATTTTCTATTTTCAAGGTACATTGCTTTAAGTTTTCTATCCTTATTCTTTGGTGTCTTTTGTGGCCTACCAGTATGTTTTCTTTTTTTAACCAACTCATTTCTTTAATATTTGCACAAAATTTTACACACAGCTGACTTGGAACAATGAATATCTTTCATCACACTCCACTTTAGATTCTCTTTTTGAATGAATTTTACAACCCTTTTCATTGTTTCAATTGGCAGTTCCTTTGTTGGAGCCGTTTCCTTTTAATTTGGTATCCCCAACCATTCTTGGTTGGGGATACCAAATTAAAAGGAAAAGATAGTTCTTGTGGACTAAGAATAGTCCATAAGAACTGTCTTTTAACTGTAGACTGATTTGCATATCTAAGTTTCTGCTGGTATTTGTTTTAGGAATACAAATTACAAGATTATTCCATAATATTTTCCTCTATATTGGGTTTTTTGATAATATTTTCTTATGCATGGTTTGGAAAAAAATTATACTATTAATTGAATCTAATTTCATGTAAATATCTAAGTGGAGATGAACATTGTCAAAAGAATGGAACTGGCAAACTAAGTTGAAACTCTGACAATGGAAATTTACTTTTATTTCATATAAATTCTTTTAGGAAAATCATTAATCAATTTCTCTGTCCTCCTCAAAATATGACATGTATCTTAATAGTCATAGTCGAGGGCAACCAGAAGGCTCCCTTTCAATAGCTACTACACCAAAGTGTAGGGAAGGGCACTACTCCTTTCCCTGGATTGCTACACTTTACCAGTGATATGTTCCTTATATTGCTGAGTGTTAAGTAAGGAAGTATCAAGTACCATTTTTTTTTTTAAGTCTTCGGTGTGACGCGACCTGGGATTGAACCAAGTCTTCCGGACCATTGGCGAATACTCTACCCACTAGGCCAATGAGTCGGTTTGAGAAAAACAGAAATAAAAGCAATGTTAATAAAGAATTTTACAAAAGAATAAAGAAAATGCTTTGAAGAATACAAAACTTTTATAAAATCATCAGCAGGGAAATCCTTATGACATGATGAATAAAATGAAAGAGTTGGAGTGCGGCCTCAAAGTTGGTTAGTACAAACTCTGGTATCTTTATTAGGTTTACTTTCAAACTTTTAAAACCTTTTAGAAAGGTCTGAACCCCTTTATAATCTCCAGCTATGGGCTAAATAGTATCACTGCTGTTTTTCTACAAGGATAGATTTGGTACTGAATATCCCACAAAGGTTGATATGCCATTAAAACAAAGGAACAAATCAACCATCCTAACATATCAGATGAACAGATAAATGTTTGTAATATGTAACAAATTTGGAAAAAAGGTTTGGTTGCTTTGCATAGTATAATGGTTATCAAGTTAGGTTGACTGAACTTTGTGAGTATAATTCTCATGGGGTGCCCCATACATATAATATTCATTGAGTGTCCCAGACATCTGACCTCGTGCTAAGTTAGTCATAGCAAATAGAAAAAGTAAAATAATGTAGTAATTGATGATTTCATGATATTTTCTTTTGTTTAAAGGCATATCAAACTTTGTGAGTTATTTATTGCCAAAGCCATCTTTCTAGATGAACTGCAGTGATACTATTTAACCCTTAGCTGACGGGGGGCAGATAAGGGAGTTCAACACCTTTCTCAAAAGGATTTGTCAAAAAGTAAACATAATAACAAGAATGGATTTTGAGCTCACTTACTTGAAGACCATAATCCAGCACTTTAGCAATTACACCACAGGGACTTCCCCTAATAATCTATTTGAGAAAGTCTGGGAAGGCTTAGTGGAAAAGGGGCACATAATATTTGTTGGAACAGGAGGATATAGATTCATTTTTAGGGAGGTACAGTTAGCATAGGGTTTATTATGATAGAGGTGGAATTAGTAAACAATTTCAAACTCCAGATGATACTGTTTGCACTTCACTTCATGCTAATGCCTTTGAGAAAGGCATGAATCTGTCTCCTCTCCACTCAGCTATAGGTAAATATTAGAGCAGACTAATTTCTATAGGTAATGGATTTTTCTGTTAAAAATGATTAATTTTAGAATCATTTTTTTTTTTGTTTTTTTATGATTATTATTATTATAACAAAAACAACAACAATAATTATAATAATAATCTATTCTGTATTGAAGAGAAGCTCTGGATTCAAACCAGCTGTATCTTGCTTAAAAAATGGCCTTGTGTCACGTCCTGCCTGTGGTAGAGGGTTTGAATAAATATTACATTCATTTTTCTAATGCAAAATGAAGTTTGGGGGAATTTCTTTGCTAACATAAAAAAATCAGGCACACTTTAATTAGATATAATGATTCTGAAAAGTCTTCCTCCTAACCAAGACCTTCAAACCACATAAATACCATTGTGAACTCCTTGAGGCTCAGCAGTTCTCAGTTTTTAGATTACATTTGCACACTATAGAAATTTTGCACCTACAGATTAAAAAATATTAGAAGAAAACTGGATGTATCTCCCACCCACCAGTGACCAGTGGAAGACCACCTAAGTGAACCTCCTGTGTGGGTAGATGTAAAAATTATACTTGTCTACTTTGGCATTCCTTAAAATCATTAACTTTCAAGAAGACCCTTTTATTTTTTCAATGGGTGTCTAGTTCTCATTCCCTGTTTGGTGAAAGCAAAATGGCAGGTGTGACTTTTGTCTTGTGGTCTCTCTTCAGGGAGCCATACTGATTTCTCCTCAAGGGGTTCAATTTGTTTTCTCTCCAGAAATGTGTTCTGGCACTCTGCCTGGGTCAGTGATTGAACTTCAGAGACAATTACAAAGTAACAGATGGGAGTGATATCTTTATTCATAAAGCTATCCTCAGGGAATTTTATTCAGAATTTCAGTAACCCAATACATTTTACTACTGCTTGTAAAGCTTTAATGATTTTCAAATTTAGAATTCTCTTGCTAAAAGAAGTTCTGATTTGTTAAATTTGGGGTATATTTTCTTGAATTATACTTTGAACAACTTATGAAGAAATTTTAAAAAATGTTATTAATAAAGAGAGCTCAATATCATTGATAGAACATTTATATTCAAGTCAGGATTATGTAGATACAGAGTCAATGGTGCTTTGTAACTGTCAGTTTCACTTTCTTTTTTTTTTTATGGAACATCAACTTTGGTAAATGATTTAATGCCAAAGCTATCTCTGTAGAACAGCAGTGGTACTATTTAACCTATAGCTGGGCAGATAAGAGGGTTTATACTTTCCCCAAGAGTTTGAAAGTGAATGTAATAGAATGGATGAAAATCAAACTCACTCACTTAAAGGCTACAGTCTATTATATAAGCCATTATGCTATGGAGACTCCCCATCTCTGTCTATGCAACCCTAACTTAAATAAATATATGTACTGGGTGTCTCAATATATATGGGACCCATGTGACTGCTAATAACTACTAATAATAATGTTGTGTTCTTTTTTTGTTTCAGATTTGAAAATAGTGTACTATAACAACTATTAATCCTTGAACACAATGCCTTGGACAAAATAGGAAAAAAGGTTTTTTGTCACCATTTATTTGGAGACAAAAACCATTTAAAGCTTTCTCAAAATAGATGCAACCCATTAACATGATAATGATTTAATACTGAAAAGAGAAACTAAAAAAATTACATATTCAGGAAGCTGATATAATAACAATTTAAAAAAAGGGATGTTTTTTACTGGTTGTGTTTCAAATGACCATTACTGCACTTGTCCCAGTGATACATCATTGTCATATTAATAGGTTGCATCTATTTTGAGACACCCTGTACATAATTCAGCTTCAGGTCAAAATGGGTCCTATCAATAGGTAAAATAGATCTGTTTGAGATTATTTTGAGAATGATTTTGAACTGCATTGGCTCTTAATGCTTATTTTCAATAACAATATTTTAAGCATTTACATATTTAAAAGAATTTTTAACTACATTTAATTGCTTGCAAATTATTATTATTATTAGATAGAAATACTTGAAACCATATAACTGTACAAATTATTTTATCAGATAGGAATAATTACTAAAAAAAAGACTCTTAAACTGTAAGTATTGGGGAGGACTAGTTTATTGAAAATAGAGAACAGTTGGCAAATTATTATTATTATTATTCTCAAATCTATATAATTGCTTGCAAAAGAAAAATGGCTGACTTTGGCATTAAATAACTCTATAAGCCATAAAACCAACCAGTCAACTAACCAACTTACTATTATTTTTCTTCCCATGCTTTCTTTCTCTCTGTTACCAGTGTGATTTAAGAAGATGTTAGGTGATCCATACACAACTGCCGTCATCATCTTCAACTCATGCATAAACAGTATGTTAATCCATATGGAAGTAATTCCATCATTTATGATTAGTGGGATTTCTTTTTGTTTCTTTGTTTATATCTATAGGAAATTGGAGATTTATACCTTTCTGAAAGATATTAGTCTAAAAATGATTTTAATAGCATGGCTGGAGTTTGAACTTGCTAACTATAATATTGCAGTAAGCATGTTAACCACTATGTCACAAGAAATCCCATCATTTATGATGGGATCAATGATAGTTAATAGTTAACTAGTTGTTAACTTGACATTTTATTATTTTGCTATTGTGATTCAGATTTATAGTTAAGATGATTGGTTAATTGATCAACCAATTAATCAATAACAAAGCTAATAAAATCAGACTGGAAATTTGTGGGCAATTTTTGAAAATAAATAATATTACAATATGAAAAGCCTTTCCTCCTTTTAATAGAGTGTGTGTGTGTGTATATATATATTATAAACCTGCTATAAAGAGTCTGTAAAAACATTAAAAAAAAAAACTTTTTATACACTCCTATATTGAGCAAGTATAGCCATTGGCCTAATGAGTAGCGTATTGACCAATGGTCCGGGAGACCAGGGTTCAATCCCAAGTAGAGTTATACTGAATAATCAAAAAGTTGTACTTTACGCTTCCTTGCTTCACACTCAGCATTATAAGGTGGGGATCAAGGGTAAAGTGGAGCAATCCAGGGAAAGGTGTTGCACCCTGCTCTACACCTCGGTGTGGTAGATATTGAAAAAAGAGCCTTTGGGTCACCCTCGACTAAGGTCACCAACTTATATTGATCAAATCCATTTGAAAGGGACTTATTCCTAAGGTAAAGGATTTTTCTGTCAAAAATGATATATTTTAGTATTATTTGCATGATAATAAAATTCTCAATATGTTTCTGGGTGATATATACATTAAATATATATGCAGTTGAGCTGAAAAGTTCATATAATGACATGTCAGCAGTTCAAGACTTTTTTGACCTATGGAATCCAAACTCAACACCAATGAAATGACTGTGTGGACAACAAGAGAGACAACATTAAAAAATGAACCTCACTTGGTCACATTTCATGAAAGCATCTTGGACAGCCTATGAACTTTTCTGCCAACCTTCATGTATACATATATATATGGTCTTCCTGTTATTAAGCTTTATTTATCTGGTTTCCGTGTTGCTTTTAAATACATTTAATTTTTCTTGCCTGGTTTTAGTTCTGAAGTTCATCTACTACCTGGCTTGGAATTTTACTAAGTAGTGTAACTTTTGAAGATGGTTTACCAGCAGGATCCGGTTTGTACCAATATTGTATCATTGAAAGTCTGAATAATGATTTAAAAAATGTTGACACTTCTATGGGAGTACTTTTATGATATGATTCCATACACTCCTCACTATAACTTTCAACAGATTCTTTGAATCTTCCCCGGGTGGTCTCCTTAAAATTGGTTCTGCTTCTGCATTAAATAACCAAACATTCTGTTAAACCAACCAACTTGAACTTTATTCATTATAAATATTTTTGTATTTCTTTTCATTCTTCTCTATTGATTTTGTATATTTAAAAGATTTTTTCAAAAACAAGTTTTCCTTGTTTTGTTTAGTAAAAAATTACTTTTCTCAAAATTTGAGGATTTTCATTTGAAGATCTATACAAGCATTGAATTGAATAATGGAATTTTGAGGTGTAGCAAGGAAGAATATAAAAACTATTTATGATAAATATTTATTAAAGTTTTCTAATTAGAAATCATGCTTTTTATTCCATTTTTTTTCATCAAGATTATGAATTTGTAAAGGTATAAGGTTTTGGTTTGGTTTCTTTCTTTAATGGTATATTGAGTTTCATGGGTTATTATGATAGGTCAGTTGTCAAGAAAACATGAGATTTTAAGGGGGGCTATTTCCATGAGATAGAAGCAAAAAAGAGCTTTTGGTAAAAAAATATTGATGTTACATATGGACCTTTGATAGACCTGTGAGAGATCTTGTTAACAGGATGCACCTGTGTAGACAGGGTGATGGCAGAAATGAATCATATGATTTAGGAACCTGAAGAAGAATGTGTGAGCATTATGAATATTATATAAGCACAGTTTCAACCCCCACAAGACAGGCAGTCATTCAGGAGAAGCTGGCAGATTTGGAGGTGGGAGACAGCCAGGCACCTCTCTGGCTAAAAAGCAGAAGTAGTAAGGTTATGAATATGTTTCTCCATATGGAACAATGATGACAGCTGACTTCTTTGTCAGTCTTTGTCTCTTAGTGTCTCTCTCTCTCTCTCTCTCTCACTTGGCAACATTTTGACCCTTTTCAGTAATAAAGAAGAGAATTTATATTTTTATAAACAAGTGTGATAGTCTCTTCATTCATTCGTATACAGCATATATAAAAAAGAATTAAGTGGGCCTACATTTTTCATTTGTCTTGGGTTTAGGAGCAACTTTGCATGACCCTAGACGAAATATATGCAGTAGTGTACAATCAATAAACTACGTGCAAAACCAACTTAAAAGAAATGATTCCTATTTCAAAAGTATTTGACAAATTTAGTTAAAAAATTGAACTTGTTCATTCAGCATAGCAGTCTGCACACCTGTTTGAAGAAATTCTAAACTACTATCTCATAAAAAAATATCCAGTTTATAGTGCGACGGAGTTAACTTTGGTTCAGATTTTATGGGTTATTCAATGCTCAATTTTTATTTATACGTAATTCATATTTTAACATCCCATTTCAATCTTCTTTTTTTTTTTTAACCACACTTTATTATCTACAGTAATAATTCATTTGCACACAATTATATGGTGTCAAGTATTCCTATAAAATATCTATAATTCAGACACAATAAGATTTCAAGTAACCATTCTAATTTGATAATCATCATTTATTTGTATACAGTTATACGGTTTCAAATCTTTAACACAAATAATTTGCATGCAATTATGTGGTTTCAAGTTAATAATTCTTAGTAAACAATTATAGCTTTGACTAAATATTCTTTATGCAATTCATTATATGGATTCATGTATACTTATCCAGTACTGATAATGTTCAAACAGATCTATTAGACCCATAGATGTGACTCTAACAGATACTATTACTATAAGAGATGTGAGTAGGGTCAATGTAAGGGGGTATTCTACACTCTGCATAGCTCCAGAATTGGAGCCTCACCACCAGATGCAGTTTCGTGACATACCCTGGACACCTCTTTCGGGAGGATCTTTCCCCACTGTAGAAGATACAGACAGGGCTAGAAGTTAATTCTGATTGGCCAGTCATTAACAATACGACCTCTGGGCAAGTTTGAATTAGCTTCCAGTAACTTCTTTCCTTGACAAATTCCAAACTGACAATAAATAAAGCCAATCCCAATCAACATTTCCAGATATATCAACAAAGTTTTTTTTCTCCATTATTAAACATAACATTATAATTGACTTCAGAACTTTTTCATAAAAATTTCATGTGATATTCATTTGAAATTATATGAATAAGAAATGACTTTGATATCATAGACTTGAAATAAAGCACAAAGAGTTACCTATTGATACATTCTAGATTTCTGTTCATAAAGATCAGTTTTGGTTTCTTTATTTAATGGCATATCAAACTTGTTTATTGCCAAAGCCATTGTTGTGAATTTATATATCTTTTTTTATTGCTTATTTACAGAAGTGTAGCGAATTTAATAAAACGAAAGTAGGCAACAATACAGCAAGTAATTTTAGTTCTTCCTTCAGACCTCGAAACTTGGGTGGGACCTTTGCATGCTTCTTTCACCATGAGAATAACAAAACACACTGTTGCTACCCTATAAACTTGAATGGCCAAACAAGAAGAATATAAGGTAAACGACTACTTACAATTAAACCAGTCCAGCAGGAGAAAAATTGCATTTTCAATTCAGCAGCTACTACATTCCAAGGTTACCACAAATCCTTCCTCACTGTCTCTCTGCGTCTTCTCCTCTTCAGTTCTGGAACCAAAAAAGGAAGAAAACCTCACTCTAAGAAGGGTTGTTGTGCATGTGTCATGAGATTCTCACACCCTTCCTCCGAGCATAAACACAGCCATCCTCAAAAGGGTTCATATCTTTTCCAGAGGGATTCATTTAAAAGTGAATGTAATAGTATGACTGGAGTTGGAACTGACTATGATATTGCAGTCCAGCATATTAGCCACTACCCCATGGTGACTCCACCCTCCTATTCAGGAAGAGTATCTTTTTTACTAATTAACAAAAACCTTAATGATTTTTATTCAGTTTTTCATGTTTCTTAAGATGGTCTTCTCTTACATTAAATGCAAATGAAAAGTCCCGTGCGTTTAAAAAGAAATGACTGTTTCATTTGTCTTAACGCACAAACTAAAACTAAAATATTACTAAGAAATATCAAAGGTATCCTTTTTATTAAGCGTTACTTAATCTATCACACAGGTTTTATTTTACTTATTGTAATATACTAGCTTAGCTGGCAATGATGAACTTAGCAGATTCAATGCCATTGCAAGATAACAGCAACAAAGTGGTTTCACAGGAAAGAGAATATGATTTATTGGCTATGGATAAAGTGACCGATATTTCCGTTCACAGATAAGATGAACAAATTACCAAAAAAAACTCAGGAAGTATGTAAGTTCTGATAACCTGCCACAAACAGAAAAATATGTGAGGCAAAGAGGATGTTCATACTTCCACATGGGACTTGAAAAGACAATATAAGGTCTGTAAATTTGGACTGAAGGAAGAGATCTGCTGGTCGCTCAAGTGAAGGGGAGAGATCTGCTAGTCTCTCAAGCAAAGGGAGAGACCTGCGAGTCACTCAAGCAAACATGTTGTGTGTGTTGTCCGGCCATCGCACTAATTCACAAAAAAGGGCCCTGCCAAAGAACAAAGATATCTACAAACTCTCTCTGACTGTATTCCTACTTTACACACATTGCCATTGACATATAAATTATATTTTTATACATCTACAAGTTTTTCATTATTTGTCCAGCAGTTTGATATGCGACATTATGAAATGTTCTTTAAACTAAGACTAGGCAAAATGTGTTCACTTCAATTATTTGAATGGTATTTGTTTTTCTCAAAATCTACAGTGAATAATACATTCATACTCAGCTCTACAGCAGTAATTAGTTCTGAAAGCCATGAAAAACTCTGTTTTTGATGTAAACTGACTGTAATACCTTAAAATAAAAACAAACAATAAAACTAATCAATAACTTATGAAAGAATATATGTATCACTAAACTTTAATGAACACTAAAACCACATTTTAGTCATATTTTAACAAATGAGCACAATTAATAAAATTGTTATTTACATTAAAAGTGTCATTAGTCATAACATTGGCACACAGAAGTATATTACTCTTGTTAAAGCAATTTAAAGAATATTTTAGTCATAATTTTATTCATTATTTTTTTCAAATTATCTTATCTACCTTAAACTTGTGCACTTCTTCCTCTCATTTAAGATGGTCTGATATGAAAAAGTTTATATATTTTACATTCTTTTATTGTGAAATAATATTAAACATGATAATATTTGCTGAACTGAAATTTTGTAAAAGGAAATAGGCATAAAAGCAAATTTAACGTAGGCTGAAATGACAAAGGTATTACTATACATATCTTTGTTGGAATAGAATTTTGCAAAAATATGTTTTAAAACAGTGGTTACCAAACTGTGTATGTTGGCCCACTGGTGCACCATGAGATGTAGCCATTACTCACTGTAAAAAACTATGTATAAAACCAGCACATAAGAAATACTCTGATGATAGTAGAGCTTTAGAAAGTGCTAAATTAGACCATTGTTTTGTATTTATTTAGCTCTTCACTCATGGGCAAGATACCTAATTTTTAGGCAGATGTTCTTATACACATGAATGCACAATTGAAGACTGTCAAAAATAGCTTAGTTCCATTGACATTTACCTTTCGAGGTGCTTCAGGTATCAGGCAATGAACCTGTCCCTATTAGATGAGAGGTTTGGTGCTGACTTAAGGAAGAAGGCTCCACAATCAGGTGGTAGAATTTTGGACCATTAAACATGATACATGTTCTTTTCTAATCGGAGGCTTCCATATTTACCCTAGGCCTTCTGAGGAAAATATTACGATATAACATGCATTCTGATTCTTTCAACTGTCTTATTTTTCTCTATTTGCTTTTATGTTTCTAAATTCATTCCACAGAGAATTTTAGTCCAAATAAATTTATATATAATTGTATACAAATCAATTCCTCATCTCATAAATATAAACAGATTTATATTTTAAGTACCATTTGTGTCATGTTAAGGATGCTCATGAAAACATTATTTTATTGAAAACAATTAAATGAAATAAAACAGAATTATTATTTTATCTTTGTTTTTTTTTATTCAGATATTCTGTTGTGCATTTTGGATCAATAAAATTTATCTATTTGGGTGTAACAAACATATAGGCAATTTTAAAAAAAATATTGTCAAAGATATACTGACCATTACAATATGAAACCCCTTCAATATGGGGTTTTCCTTCCTTTCACTTGGGTGTATCAAAAATATTTTTTTTTACAGACCTGCAATAAAGGGTCTATAAAAAAAGATACTTTCAATATATCCTTATACAAATTACATCAGTTTGAAAGGAAGTAATTTCTATTGATAAAATATTTTTCTGTTAAAATCATACATTATATTATCTATATGTTAAAAAATTCTCATTGTTTGTGAGTGTGTGTGTGTGTATATATATATATATATATATATTAGTTATGAGACGTAGCTCTAGATTTTTCCCAGGGAAACCAGTAATTGATATTGTGGTCTCAACAGTAAGACTGATGGTTGGATGAAAGGCACTATGCACCATGTGGGGAGAACTCGAGAGTTGATACAGCAAAAAGGCCAACAGAAGAATTCAGTTTGGCCCAGCAGCCCATCAAGAGACATGTGTGAAAATGTCCTGGGTGGAAAAGAATTGACATGGCCAACTTATTCACTGCAGACACTCAGCTTAGTTCTCAAATAAAGAAACCAGAAGAAAAAAAGGCAAAAGAAAAGAACTCCCAAAATACATCCTGAAGTATCCAAGTCTATATGCCTATATTGCTAATAGGCATCGAACAGTGACCTTTAAAAAATAAAACCGAAAAGACTCTCCTCTGACTAATTCAAACAAAAGGGAGAAGAGAAAATAAAGACCTTTATGAAATCTCCAACAAGATAAGTAACAGACTATAATTAACTCCTTTGCTCTAAAGAAATTATTGTTACACTATACATTTACACTGCCCACATCACCCCAAGAACATAAATGTTTAAATTTTTTGTAATATCTTATCCACTATATCTTTTTATTTTCATTCGCATTTGGGTAAATAACATTTTCTGATAGATAAATTTTTAAAATTGTCTTTGGTTTACATTCTTTGGGGAATTCCGACCTCATTTTTATTTTTGATGTGTCATGGATGATCCCACAGATTGTTGAAAGAATATTTATGGGAATGATATTTGTATTCAATATTATCGACCCATTCGAGCAGTATTTATAATTGTGTGCAGGGTCCAGGATAAGAACTAGTAAAATAATTTGGAACCTCATGCTAAGACTGGAATTTTATCCACATTTTTGCCTTAAATATCCTTCACCAATTCTAACAAACATTCGGTGTGAAACAATTATATATATAATAAATGATGATAAAATGCTAATAAGAAAAGTGCATTGTAAAGTGCTTGTTTAAAATCTAAAATATCCAAATTACATAATCTTAATGTCCGTGACTTAAAGTCACATTTAGATCACATTATCATCAGAGGGAAAACTAGCCAATCAACCATATTTATAGGGTGAGGAATTTGTCACATGAAATGATGTTATTTTATGTGACATGTACACAATAACATTGATTTGACAAATCTGAACAGTGTGAAGGTATATATATGTTTATATATTTTGGGAGGCATGTGAGTTATAGTAGGAAATAAACTTTGCATTTTACTTTGCACTTTACTTTGCACTAATACTCTTGAGAAAGCATGAATCCATTTCTTTTACCCCCCTATCTATAAGAAAATTGTATAGCAGACTGGTCCCTTTAGTTTAGCAGATAAGCAGGCAAGTTTAGGTGAAGATAAAATTATAAAAACCAAGAGTTAGACCTCCAACAGTTATCTAGTATTGTCTTCCGTCTTATTCTGGCATCTCCTATTGTGACATTGATGCTCAGTTGTATTGTACCTTGCCCTTCTCTTTGATAATCATTAATGTCAGAAGAAGAGAGGCTTGCTGCATGGGCAACTACTAGTCTTCCTTACAACTTTTCCAAGGCCTGTACAGTGATCTGGATGCAGATTCATTCTTGCAAGACTGATGGATGCCATAAAATGTTAACTTTTCTGTAAGGTACTTTTGTGATATTATGATTTTAAACAATCACATTTATGATGGGAGCCATGCTAGTTTATTATTAATTTATTGTTAACTTGGGATTTTATTATTTTACTACTTGGATTCTGTTTTATAGTTAATTGATCAACCAATTAATCTATAACACCTAGAAAATAATGAAGCTAATTAAATTGTATTGAAAATTTAAAGGCAATTTTTAAAAACAACCTACTGACTATTACAATATGAAGCACATTAATGATGAGATTTTCTTCCTTTCATAAGTATGTATCAAAAATGTTTTTCCTTCTTTTCTTCTTACAGAGCTGCAAAAAAGAGTCTGTAAAAAAAATCAAAATACTTTTAATTCACATTCAGTTGAAAGGTGTCAATCTCTATAGAGGAGATATTTTTTTGTTAAAAATCGTATATTTTAATATTATTAGGAGTATGTTAAAATTTTCATTATGTTTGTATATATATATATATTCATGGTCCTGTTGAATAATTTCTTGTGTTTTGGATGTAATTAAAAATGCAACATAGATCCTATTCAAAATGTAATTATACTATAAGAATGAAAAAATATTTGCTATTCTATTTTCTTACTATCACCACAGTGTTTTAGAGATTATATCATCCAAATGCTTTGCTCTCACAAGCTATACACTCCTGAAACCTTATGAGTTCTATATCACTCACATAATCATTACTTTTGGTATTACTGCAGTTTCATGATGAATACAATCTTTCAGTTCATCGGTTGTCTGCAGCTTATATTTAAAATCCTGATCCTTCAACTAATGGCAGACAGAGCATTAGTGCACAGAGTAATGGCAACATAGAGCAATGTCAGTTTGAGTCTAGGGAAGTAAGCAGTAGTAGGTTGCCAGAAATGATAGCGGCGGAGAAAGAAGTAACAGTTGGCTGTTGTTTACCTCTATTTATTTTTATAATTCTAACTTCATTCCATGGGATGAGAACTTTAGTCCAGATAAAATAATGTATAACTGTACATGAATCAATTCCTCATCTCATTAATATAAACAGAAATACATAATAAGTACAGTTTGTCATGTTAAGGATGCTCATTATTTTCCTGAAAACTAGTAAAGGAGAAAATTAACCAGTGCCTAAGTCCATAATCATATGCCCAGACACCATGTTAAACTGGAAGTGTGAATAAAAACGGGAATTTATGTAGGTTTTTTTGTTGTGCAGCTGACCTGTTGCTTATGTAGTTTTAACCAAAACTTTCTTGGGGCTGTAGAATACACCAACTGCATCACTGCAGAAAGGTAAGACTCCCCCAATGAGAGTTTTGGGAAATGCAGAGTACCCCTTCATTGCCATTGCTCCCAGGTCCTCTCTAGCCCAAAGTGGTAGCACCTGATAGGGTTCAGTCTATGAGTCAAATAAAAGTGTTTGACATTTAAATTCTGTACTTAACTGAATTATATGAAGTAGAACTGTTTAAATAGATTTGGCATTAAATAACCTTCAATGGTTGATATGCCATAAAACCAAACCAAACCAAACTACATGTCCAGATCACAACACTACTGAGTTCAACAAGAATACTTACAAGAGTTCTAGAGTGCTGAGAAGTGTTGTCATGGAGACTTCAGTCAAAACCACCAATTATTAATGAAAACTCAGACAGAGGACAATTATAATAACAGTGGAGCCATAGTCTTTTGATGTGTACAAGAAAAAATAACATAACTTGTTATTTATTGATAGATCTGTAAAAATGAGAATACTTCTGATATAATCGTTCAAGCTAACTTGAATGTTAGAGATATCCTCCTTAATTCTTTTTTCTACAAATATGTGTCATTTGTACATTTTTTTCCCCACTCAAATTAAACTTGAGGATCCCTTTTATTATTAAAACGTATAAAACCAACATTCTTTTATTATTGTTTTCTTTTGTATTGTAGATATCTATTTTTTTTCTCTATTTCTCATTATTTGAGAAGAAAAAACATAGCTTGTTATTAATAGATAGACAATTATTTACCACATCAGAGGAGATCTTGTCTTTGAGATAATAGTTTGGGTTTTTTTTATCTATTTTTGACCAGAATATAAACTTGGTTGAGTTGTTTCTTGAGTCATTGATGCAGTCAAAAGAAAAATGGAAAACATTCATTATTAATAGAATCTGTATACTTCTGAGACAGAAGAATTTTCATGCATTTAAGCCAGTGGAAGACATATGGAGAAAATATTTCCTTTCTGGTGTCAGTTTTTTTATACAAGAAAATTGCTTAGTAATATTTGTGATATTTATTGAGTGACCTAAATTTTGTTTTAGTTCATCAAATAGAAAATAAACCATTTCTTTTTTTTTTCAATATTAACTTTATTAAATTGAACACTTGATCATTAGATAATGCTTAGCAAACTAGTCTTGGAGATCAATTTTCACTAATTATTGAAGCATTGTGCTAAATCTAAGCAACATTTATTTTTTTAAAAGTATTCCATAAGGTAATGATTATCAAGCCAAGCTAGCAGACCATTATTCATGAGTTTGATTCTCACTCAGTGCCCTCTAATTCTGGTCTTTCGTTAAACTAAGGTAGGCTTAATCAGTAGCAATCAAAATACCAGGCAGGATGTAATGATTGGTGAGCTAGGCTTGAAGATTATTATTAGTGGCTTTTTTTATCTTCTACCACAATTAAAGAATGTATTTACTCAATCCCTCCTCCATGGACAGGATACAACAAATCAATTTGTAACTTAAGTACAGCTAGTTTGAATTTAGAGTTTTCCTTCTCTTAGACTGGTTACCAAACCATTATTAACAAATTCAAAATAGATCAGCCACCTTGTTAGTGGAACTTTGAATATGCTGACTGCATCTCCTGCAGAAGGAGTATGACTACCTCTCATCAAAAGGGCTGTCACTAAACTATGACAGTAAACTGTATCTGGTGGTGAGGCTCGAATTCTGAGGAATGTAGAATACACCTCCGTTACCATTACTCTCAGGTCAACTCTGATCTTTAAGGGCCCTATCTGTGGGTCAGATAGATCTTTACAGAGATTATTAGTATTGGATAGAAATACTTGATACTATATGTGAGCAAATAAATGATTATAATAGACAAACCAAAAAGTTAACTTAAAAGAAAATAATTGTTATTGAAAGTTGAAAATATAAATGGTGATCATTACAACCAAATATTTTGAAATAAATAAAATTTTGGCATTAAATAACCCATGTGGGGTTGTTATGTTATTTAACAAATAAACCAAAGTCAACCAAAATAGATTAGTATGCAATAGTGAAATATTAAGTGTATAATCAAATACGTATAAATTAATCAAATATCGGCTTTAAATAACCCATGAGTTTATATAACATTAAGTAAATAAACCTAATCAAAATAGATCAGTATGCAATAATAAAAATTCCTCATCTCAAAAAGAACTGAAATTTTGTGACTATAACAACAAAGATGAGGATGTTAGTCTTTATGGATCAATGAATAATAATTTATCTTGTAAATTTAGATGGAAACAAAATCATCTCGGAAAAGTCTACACAGTACTCAAACTAATAAAATGTTTAGCAAGTACCACATTGTTCGTAGCAACCTATATGATATATAGTATTAAAATAAAAGAATTATAATAAGATCTATATACAGGGAGAGTTTGTACTTTATATATGTATATAAAATGTACAAATTTTCTCTGTATGTTATATATACATATATATATATACACACACAAACACAGAATGTACAAACTATATATATATATATATATATATATATATATATATATATATATTCCTGTTAGGCAGGAAGATTTAACCAGTGTTTGATATCATTTATTAGCTCTTCTATTTCAAAGAAAATTTTTGAAGTCCTCTTCATTGCTACTTTAAAAAAAAGGAAGAAAAATACATTGCTATTGTTTTTC
>OY757917.1:45549726-45567226 GCA_963585895.1 Sepioteuthis lessoniana | reverse complement strand
GAGAGTAAAAATTGTAGCTGTTAAAAGGATGAAAGTACACAATGTTATCAACTGAAAATTTCTTGCACTGAAAACTTAAAATTTTGTGCCAGGGAAACCACAATCATGATGAGATTATAGTTCTTGTGTGTGTGTATAATATATATATTACAATTGTAAATTGTTGTTAAGTACTTTTGGAGTTGGGGTTTCAAAATTTAATATCCATTTGTCTTCATGGGTTTATAGTATTGATGTGATATAGTTAAATGATTTTATCATCTTTATTACTGTGAATTCATTTTCTCTTATAAATTTTTTATCTGTTAGTTGGAAATTATATTCATCTGGGAGTAATTGATAATGATTTAACAATTTTAGTATGTCATTTATTTGAAAATTGAAAGACTATTCTGATTTCAATATGTTGTTTGGAGCAACATATGTATTCTAAATGGTACATAATATTTTTCTTAGAGCAGTTTGTTTTCATTGTAGGTTTGTATTATATAACTTTGAGATTTTGTTGCTCCTTGTCATATCTAAGATTTTTAGGTCTATGATAAAGAAACAAGCTTGATTTGAGAAATATCTCTTTTTAATAATGTTTTATTTCATTTTCAGTTCTAGATATATCTCTTAATTTGTGTTTTATTTTAGATAATTGCCAGTACTTCTAAATTATTTGTGATAACGTGTATAAGAGATATTGTTAAACGCTGCTACAAGTGAGATATGATTTGATTTCTTTCTATTGTTAAATTTAGGGCTTGAGACTAATAGTTCTTTAAATCTGATATTCAGTTGAATTATGGTTATCACTTCGTGCTATGAATAGCCATTAAATCTTGTTGATATTTCACTGCTGTAAATTAAAAATTTTAATTAGATTAATTGACCAGCAGTATTTCAAAACAAAATAATCAGCATCAAATGATACAGTGATCTAATCTCTTAATTTAAAGAAAGTACTGAAATTTCTGTTTTGAGTTGATATTCAAGCATTCTATAATTGGCTGAAGGCCTCTTTAAGGCATGAAACTTTTAGCAGCAATTTTAGTAGCAAATTTAGTAATAGAAAACTAGAGAGAGAGATTGAACAAAAATAATGGCCACTTACCTCCCATCTCAAAAACCATCCAAGATGAACAAGACACGAAAGCAACATTCTCTTCAGCACTCCTTTGCATGGATACACAAATGTTGGCTGATCAGTAAAGACTTAGTGACTCTCTGCTATCAAAATACTTGATGATGTTATATATCAAAAGTTTATTACAGCTGTTTTATGTTCAATGCAATTATTCAACAAAGAATAATATATGTACCATTAGCCTTGTGGTAGAGTGTTCACTTATGGGCCAGGAGACTGGAGTTCAATCTCAGCTCAAGTCATACCAAAGACTCAAAAAATAGTACTTGTTACCTCCTTGCTTAACACTAAGTATTTATAAGGTACATTTCAAGGGTAAAGTGGAGCAATCAAGGGAAAGGAGTAGCACTCTCCCCTACACTTCAGTGTAGTAGCAGCAGCTTTAGATAAGCATGCTTAAACCAGTTATGGAAGAGGTTACTTTCAGCAAATCAATAACATACCTACACCTGATCATCACCAAGCTCAGTTGGCTGGGGCTGTAGAATATGCCCATTGCATCTTTACTGAGGGATATGACTCCCACCCCAGAGTGTGTTCTGGATATGACATTAAACCATTTGATGGTGATGCTCTAGTCCTGAAGCTTTGGCAAATGTAGAGTACCCCTTCAATGCCATTATTCCCAGAGCCATACTGACCAAGAGTGGTGGTCCCTATTAGGTTCCCATTTATGGATCAAATAGAACTGTTTAATCATTTTCTATACATGAAACTATTTAACTGTATGCAAACAAATTATAAATATTAAGCTGAATAGTATTTGCTAATAGAAGCTTGGTTTGGTTTGGTGGCATATCAACCATTATAGGTTAATTAATGCCAAATCCATTTTTATACATATCAACGGTTTTATTTCAAAAAATTCAGTTTAGCATAAACACACAGCTTAGTTCTATTTGACACATAAATAGGACCCTATCACATGTAACCACTCCGGGCCCTGGTGCACCTGGGAGTGATAACAATAAAGGGGTACTCCTCATTTCCCAAAGCTCCAACATTACTAGAGCCTCATCACCAGATTATTTCATGTCATATTAGGACACTCATTGGGAGAATCTTACTCATCTGCAAAGATGCAGTTGGTATATTTTCCAGTCTCAGCCGACTGGACCAACAAATAAAAGTATCATTGTTAGATATCATTACTTGAATGCATTTGATTGTATGTAAATTGCAAAAATTGAAACCATTTAACTGTGTGCAAACAAATGAGCTATCACTCATTTTAAAAATGTTATCTACAATCTATTCACTAAAAAATAATACACACACACAGGATTCAGCATGTGTACACAGTTTAATTGCCAAAAATATTTCTATTTCAAGCTATTCAGTTTAGTCAAACAATTCTAATTAGTATAAGTATAGATTTTATTCACACACACAGTTAAATGTCAAAACAGTTCTATTTCAAGCAGTTAAGTTTAGTCAAACAGTTCTGTTCAGTCTAAGTATGCAGTTTTGTTATATTTAACCTATAGATAGGACCCTATCAGGTGCTCCCACTCTTGGCCAGAGTGGACCTGGAAGCAATGGCAATGAAGGGGTGCTCTGCATTCTCCAAAGCTCCAGCATTACTGGAGCCTCATCATGGGATTGTTTAGTATCATATCCAGGACACTCATTGTGGGTGGGTGGGGGTTCTTATCCCTCTGCAGAGAAGCAGTCAGTGTGTATTCTACAGCCCCAGCCAACTGGGCAATTGGTTTCTTTGTTGAATAACCTTTGTGGATTATTTATTCCCAAAGACATCCCTTCAGAAGAAAATTAGTGGTACTATTTAGCCGATAGCAGGGAGCATAAACGGTCCATACCTTTCTCAAGGGTATTAATCCGAAAATGATTAGCTGAACCGTAATTCAAACTCGTTAAGATGTCTCATTTCTACCTATTAACCACTGTGCTTCAGAGACACCTCCCTTTTGTTTTCGTTCATATGAGTGCCAGATGAACTAACACCTTGTCCTGTGACATGTACCTCAGATCATGATTACTGTTAATTAGCCATTTTTTCTCACTTACCTGTCTGATTGACATCAAACATCAAGTAATGATCTTCAAGAATTCATAATTTGAATATTTGGGGTTTTATATATATATATATATATATATATATATATATATATATATATCCTTTTCATCCAGGCATACCAACAGCATGATTCTCTTGACTCTCTGTGGTTATCTGTCCCTATCTGTTATTGCTCTTGACAAGTGCTCTAGGTGGCATCCAGTGTCCACACATAGCTGATGAATTAAGTTTTTGCTAGTCATATATAGGAATCCACAGTAGAAGGTCACATGATTTTTCTGAAGTAACCAAGATGTCTTGTTTCATGGTTTGTGAGATAGGTGGCAAGTGGGCACACAGCCACTAATTTTTAGGGTGCTGCTTTCAGGATTTGTTCAAAACAGTACACAGCATTCTTGTATAGTTCACATTTAGCTTTTTCTCTTGTCATATCCTTAGATTCTAAGTTGTGCAACTATACATTAACACTGACTTAGCTTCAGATTGGAAGAATTCCTGTTTTATTTTATCGTAATAATAATATTACTTGTATTAAATTTTATAATATTAATAAATGAATACCTAAACAATGACAATTTCACTTTTCAGATTTTTGATGAACAATATAAATATTGGGTACAGAAAGTCACTCAAACAAAATCTAGATTAAAAAAAAAAAAACAGCAGAAATATTTAGTTCATTCATGAAATAACTCAAGCTAAAAAAACAGAATTATAGACTAACAGTAAAGTCAGTTGGCCATAATAATCCCAAATCAAATACAGGCAATGTTGAAATACACCTGTTTTTATTGTTTCATTTTTTTCCCACCGCCAAAACTTGCTATAAAATGGAGATGCATTTTGCATAATGGTTATCATCATATGAAATGGAATTGATGAACAGAGTTCAAATCCTAGACAAAGCTGATTGCATTTTATTTTGCTCTAATACTCTTGGGAAAAGCATGAATCTATCTGTTCTACTCCCAGCTATGGAGAAAGAGAAGGAAAACATCATTCTTTAACTTTGGTTTGGCAACCAGTCTTAGAGAAAGAAAATTCTGACTTCAAACCAACCATACTCCACTTGAGAATTGACTGTGTGTCACATCTTTCCCATGACAGAAGTGTTGGATAAATTCAAAGCAGAGAGTATGTGTAATGACTATTTCTAATTTGTATTACTACATTATCACTTCTTTTTTTTTTTTCAGCTTCCATTAAGTTTTTTTTACATAATTTTTAATACTCCTTAGTACTTTCAAGAATAAGAGTGCCTTCAAACTATACATGATTAACTTTTTAAAACAAAAACCTACAAATATCTCAAGAAATATGAGAGTCTCTGCTTTAGAAATGACAATGTGCCAAAATCTGCCTATTGAAGAGAGATAAGGTAAATAAAGTTAGGGAATAATAGTTACTTTTTGAGCCCATTACCCAAGTATACTGGTGTTACTTTAATTTTCTCCTGCACTGTAGCACCGGTTTACCAGTGTAGTGATCATGGTTGTTCAATTTTTATAAATTTAGGCTCAGGAGCTAAGAGCTCAAAGGTTTGAATAAGTCAAAATTGTGTCTAAAAAATGTAATTCATGAGCTTATGAACCTAATGATTAATAAAAGATCAAACACACATGGATACAGATATGCTGAAGTGAATTGATAAAGATTCATTGAAATGTCCTTCAGGAAACAGTCACACACACTTTTACAACTTAATCCACTTTGATTAAAGAATTGTCCTGGGATTTGACCTGGACATTTCTGTTAATGATATTGCAATGTCTGATTCCTGAAGGAAACAATTCCTGCTTGAAGAATTGAAGAAAGCCAGTAAGAGATGAAGAATAGTCCTAAATCCTATAAAAACCATTCTGAAGTTCTAGAACCATGTCAATGATTAATGAATTCAGTCAGGTAAAAGATTTTTGTCAAATGGTTGATGAAAACCAGAAATCTACACAAGTATTTGTTGGTATTATTTACTGATGTACGTGGATGAGTGTCTACATCTTGGTTGTTTTTATAGACCTGAATTAACCAAGACAAAAAAATGAAGAGTAAGTTAGATATTAATTTTGTTCAAAATAATCCTCTTAGCATTCAACACACTTGAGTAAGTTTTCTATAAGTCAAAGCATCTATGAAAGAAGGTTAGTTTTATGGCATATCAACCTTTGTAGGTTATTTAATGCCAAATCTATTTTTATACAAATAATCAGTTTTATTTCAAGCAAATCAATTTAGCATTAGTACACAGTTTAATTGTCAAAAACATTTCTATTTCAAGCTATTCAGTTTAGTCAAACAGTTCTAATTGAAACAATTCAGTATAAGTATAGTTTTTGTCTACATTCAGTTAAATGTCAGAACTGTTCTATTTCAAACAATTCAGTTTAGGGTAAGTACAGTTTCAATGTCAAAAACAGTTCTGTCTTAAACAATTCAGTTTTGCATAAGTATGTAGTTTAGATGTAAAAAAAGTTCTATTACAAGCAATTCAGTTTAGCATAAGGATGCATTTTAGTTTTATTTGACCTACAGAGAGGATCCTATCAGGTGCTACCACTTCAGGCCTGAGTGGACCTGGAAGCAATGGCAATGAAGGGGTGCTCCACATTCTCCAAAGCTCCAACATTACTGGAACCTCACCATCAGATTGTTTATTGTCATATCCAGGATGCTCATTTGGGTGTCTTATCCCTCTGCAGAGATGCAGACGTATTCGACAGCCCCAGCCAACAGGGCAATTTAAAAGAAGTAAATATTCTTAAGTTTTACTGTTGAGATGAATTTTACATCTAGGAAAGTTGAAAGAAGTCTCCAGGAGTGTGAAAAGTGTTGTGCTTGTACAATCTTGTATTTCATAAAAAAACTGCTGTTTAAAAGGTACTGAGAATAGATACAAATTTTTTCAAATTGAAACTGACCATGTTGACTGCTATGAAATAAGTCACACCCCAGGGTTGGCTGTTGATTATTTGTCCATCTAGTGGGAACCCTGTTATTTCTTCTTACACCTGGCCAAGTGGGCTTTTCACAAGTTTAACAAAAAATAATAATAATAAAAACAAACAGGAAGAAGACAAAACATGGATTTGAGGACAGTAAGACGTATGATGGTCTGTGGCATTTTTTTTAGCACTCTGCGTGTATGTGTTATGTATGGCTATGACAGGAACTCAGCAAAACAGCTATCAAAAATGCTGACACATCTAGTCATCATCTTTACTGCTCAACCTGTCAATTCTGACTCTATGCTATCTTCTGACTGCTTGATACTTTTCTCTGCTCCGAGTCTTAAATTTGACTGTCAGGCCACGCATCCTGAGCTTGACTGCTAGGCTTAGTGTCCTAGCCTCGACTGACTGGCCTCACATCCTGGGCCCTGAATGATCAACATTCTTGGTCCTTGCCACCTCCCACTTCTGGTCTTGTTCCTTCATGTCAATTCATGTGGCTACAGCTCTTTGTGTGGTCTTCACACCAAAATAGACAGACACAGGAAGACCCACTAGACAATCTGATTGCTTCAGAAATGTTGAAGATAATTCTAACAGTCACCTTCAACACATAGAGACCCACACATATACATACATCCATATATATATATATATATATATATACACATACACATATTATTGTACCAGACTGCTATATAGATATCATCACTTTATTATATAAGTTGCTCAGCTATGAATATATTGATTTATATTCTAAAATCAAAAAAATTTAAAGCTTCTGTCTCAATACATTTTTACGACTTCTCATAAAGAAGAAAGTCTGTTGTCTTAACTAGATAAATGTGTTAATGTTATTCCCATACAGTCCATAAAGAGATTTTAACAATCAAACAATTTTCAAAATGTCAATAATGAGCATTAAAATGTCTGTAGCTCACTATATTATTAAATCTATAATAAGAAAGAAAATAATGTTCAAGATTTTTTATTTCAAAAAGTTACTGGAATTAATTTTTGTTTTTGACTAATAGTAAAAGGCACTTTGAATCAGAATGAGTTTTATGATCTTTTCCATTGTTTCAAGTGACATTTCTTCTATAAGAGTCATGTTTTCAATCAGTTAAGAATGCTCAACCACTTGTTGAGGTGTGCAAGAAATATTTTGAAACTGTAAAATGATTTTTTTTTTTTTTTTGTTTAGGCTCCGGCTGGTTTTTGTTTTAGAAATGCAAATTACAAAATCATTCCAGAATTTTTTCGTCAGTATTGGGTTATTTCATATTTTCCTCAGCATGGCTCGGAAAAAATTATACCTTCAATTTAAATAGTTTAATCTAATCTATTTAAGGTATATTTTATGAAGCCAAAATGTTCAGCTATTTAAGAAAAATGTTTTGCATCTTATCTGTTATTAGTTTATTTAGAGCTAAATTAAAAAAAAAAAAAACTAAAAAAACAAAAAAACACAGTGAATATCGTCTAATAGTGCTAATTCCATAATTTTTGTTAGGAGTCATATATTGAACATTTCAATGGTTTACTTGTTTGTTACTTCCAGACAGTGGAAAAATTAGCAAAAATTTAACTTGAAGCCAAATAATTTATGAGGAAGGGCTAGTGGTGTAGTGGTTATCATCATAGAAAATGGTCATGGCTACTTGAGTTCAAATCCTGGATGAAGCAGTTTGCATTTCACATAGCAAAAATATTGAAAAATATTCTCCCTTCAGCAATGAGTAAAATTGAGCTCTTTAAACTTGTTATGGCAACCAGTCTAGGAGAAGGAAAACTGATATAAAATCATTTGTACAAATGTGGCTTGGAACTACCTTCAGACCCTAAGAAACTTTACACATCTTATGAAGCTGGTAAATTCTGTCACACTCTGATACACACAAATAATATATATCTTTAAATAAATGTAAATAGTGGAATATCAATTTCTAACAACTGCTAGAGGGTAATTATAAGTTAAAAGGGGCCATTACAAAAAGAAAAGCTCTCAACCACCTATCTATATAGTATTATCAATTAATAGATTATGAATAAACAATACTATAAATATTATTATAGTGTTCAGCAAATTGTGACAACTACAGAAAAAAATTGACAAGTTTACCATATTGAATTTAACTGGTCCATATAATGGTGCAAGTACAAAAAGTCGTAACTTTTAATGACACTGATTGGATTCAATGCAATTTATGATCACTTAGTTTGATTAACAAAAACTGAAACTGGATGGATGAAAATAATGATGGCTTTACAAATCCAAGTCCATTACTTAGTTATTTTCATTTCCTAATGAAAGTCAAATATATTGAAGAAGTCCTGTCACATTCAATTTTGGTCATTATCATCACTTGACTGAATTTCCAAAATGTTATGATTATAAAATTCTCAAAATTCAAGAAAATAGATCCATGTGGACAATTGCCAAGGACTTTGTTCTAAGAACTAATACTTGTCACAGTCATCAGTTTTTAATAGTTTAAACACTGCAGCTGCTTGAGTTTAGAAGAAAATGGTTCTCACAGATGTTGCATATTTGAACTATGGGGTGGCAACAGGTATCTTTTTCCCTGACAACTGTTTCATCAATCATCAATGCTTGGACAATAAACGTGTACACACACATACTTTGATGTACTCATGTGTGAACAATCTGGATCATATGACATATGTAGAGGTCTGCTTAGTGAAATAATTTTCATCATTAGAAATAGGATTAGAATTTGGGTCACCAATTCTAATCTGGGCTATTGGTGTTTAACTTTTGTGCTAATGCTCTTGAGAAAGGTATGAATCCATCTCTCTTCATACTGGCTATGAGTAAATAGCAGGGCAGACTGGGTTCTTTTAGCCTTGGTTAGGCAACCAGTCTTGAAGAAGGAAAACTCTGAATTCAAACCAGCTTTTTATTACACTTGGAAATTGACCTTTTATCTCATGCTGCTGAACCACATTACATCTTGACATTTTCAGCAACAATATTTATAACTAAAGTAGACAGATCCAGTTGCTGCATCTAAATGAAACACCTTTTCAACCTCTTTACATATCTCTTCTGTTTACTTTTATTTTCTCTATCTCATTTGTATTTCTTTCTTTGTCATCATATCTGTGTATCTCATTTTCTTCCAGTATTCCTTAAACATATAAATCAGTTTCTCTTTAACTTTCTTACCTTTCAGTCTTCACTTTTTCTTGCCTTTTTGCATTTATTTTCAACAGGTAAACACTTCATACTTAGTTGCAGTAACAGTTTTGTAAGAGCCAATGTATTCACAATCATTTTAAACATTATCCAAGAACTATTTAACTAAGAGATGGTAATTACTACCATTTATGACCAGAAGAATGATGCAGTTTAATAACCAGTTCCATAGTTCTATGTATTCTTCTCTAGTACAAATAATCTGAAAACATTTATATGGTTTCAAATAAGTATTAGTATTTGATAATGATAATCCTTTATAAATATACTTCATACTTAATGGTAATTTACTAAGCTTTGCTTAGATATAGCACACTGGCCTTTGGTTGTTTACAGAAAATGTTATTGCTTAAATTGTCACCCATCTAAGTATTCAATTGGTTTATTGCTGCTTAACTTTGGTGATCTAACAGGACTTCATACCAAGTTGCAATATCAATATATTAAGAGCTAATATATCAATGTAGTTCAAAATCCTTTTAAGTATTATCTCTAATTTAATAAGTACTACCACCCTGGGTCAGAATGGACCAGGGAGAAATGACGATGGGTTGACTCTACATTCTTCAGAACTTGAGCCTCACTATTCAATGCATTTTAGTGTCTTACCCCTCTAAAAATGTTGCAGTTAACATACTCTAGTCACCACCCACTGGTCAATGGCATAAATCTACTTTGAGAGAAGAGTCTCAATTTATTAAAATAATCATAATTGAAATATTTGGTTTATTCATTTACAGTTCAAAACATGGTTTCAAATAATAGTATTTAACTCATCAATGATGATAATTAAATTTATCTTTGGATTTTGAATGATAATTAATTTTATGTTCTCTGGGATTTGTGATAAGTTTGCATATATCAAACATTGAATATAAAATTTTACTACATTATAATTTTGTTAAGGATAATGACAGAAATTATTCTGATAAAAAGATTAATGGTAAAATTAATGCAAATAATCGATTTTGTATGCAGTCTTGTCTTTAAGACAGGCTTCTAAAAATCGGATGATGAATTCCATTGAAACATTCATAATGAAGATGACAGCAACTGATTTGAATTTTTCATAGCTTGTCTCAAATGAATCATATACAGAATTTTATTAAATACTAGCTGAATTTCTCATTTACATCAGTCCTGTGGATGACACTAAACTGCATCTGGTGGTGAAACTGGAGTTCTAGGGAGTGTGGAGTTGCCCCTTCATTGCCATTAAACCCAGGTCCATTCTAACCTGGAATGGTATTAGTTTTTAGGGTCCCATCTATGGGGTTAAAATAGATCTGTTTGAAAATTATTAGTGTCAGGTTGGTTTGGTTTCTTTTTTTAATGGCATACCAACCTGCTAGAAGAACAGTAGTGACACTTTTTAACCCTTTGCTGGGAGGATAAGGGGCTTCATACCTTTTCCAAGAGTATTAGTTCAAAAGTGAAATTGAACTCTCTCACTTAGAGGCCACAATTGAGCACTTTAGCAAATATGGCATGGGGACACCACTTATTAATATCATATAGAAATACTTGAAACCATATAACTGTGCAAATAAATTATCATTCTATTATTAGATAGGAATAGTTACTTGAAACTATATGATTGCAAAATAATTGCTAATATGATGAAACCAACTAATCACAGACGCATATTCTAAATTTATTTGTCAACAGAAAGGATAATGAATTTAGGATTCATTGTTCAAGACTATTGATCTTGAAGTTGGGATAAAAAGCACAAGAAATTAACATGAGAAATATATTTTGCACTTTGTGAGTAACTGATGGCTTTCACTGAAGTTTGATTGACAGCAAACGATTTCTTCAGTTCTTCAGAACTCGCTTTCCACATTCTAGCTGGATGATCTCAATTCTTTCTCAGATCTAAAATTCCCCAAGTCTCTTTTCCAGGTTCTTTGGGATTGTTCTAAAACCTCGATGATTGATATTTCTGTCACCTTCAAGTTCCATAGCTTTTTCAGTGGCCTCACAAGGTCCCAGTATATCTCTGTTACCTAATGGAATAGCAAAGTCCTTTAGTTAATAAGTTTTTTTCTTGTTAACTCTGTCTTATCAGGATCGAGTGTTTGATTTTCTTCTCAAAATCTTAGAGAATTTTGTGCTTCTTATTTTCTGAGCCCAGTTAGCTTGCGCTGTAGAATACACTGACTGTAACTTTGCAGAGGCGTATGACCTCTCCCACTCCCAATCTGATGGTTAGATTCCAGTCCTGAAGCTGTGGGGAATGTGTAGTAACTCTTCATTGCCATTACTCACAGGTCCACTTTAACCTGGAGCGGTAGTACCTGATAGGGTTCCATCCATGAGTTAAATAGAACTGTTTAACCATTTAACTGTGTTAAAACAAATGACTGTTGTATTGATTGGTTATTGTTACATAGTAATACTTTCAACTATTTAACTGTACCAAAATTGAATTATTGTTATTACATAACAGTACTTGAACCAGTTAACTGTGTGTAAATAAAACTATTAGCAATATTTTAAACCACTTCATTAAATTCAAATGAATAATTAATATTAGATAGAATTATTTGTGTTAGTAATACTTGAAACTATTTGGAGGTGCCCCATAGTGTAATGGTTATCATCGTAGGAAATGGACACGGCGACACAAGTTCAAATCCTGGACAAGGCTGATAGCATTTCACAAAGCATTAATACCCTTGGGAAAGGTATGAATCCAATTATTCTCCCTCCAACTATGGGTAAATAGTAGGGCAGACTGAGTTCTTCAGCCTTGATAAGACAATTAGTCTAGAAGGAAAACTCTGAATTCAAACCTGTTAAACTCCACTTAAAAATTGACTTTGTGTCATACCCTGCCCAAGCGGAGGGGTTGGTAAATATCGTAATACTTGAAACTATTTAATTGTGTGCAGATAGTAGCAATACTTATATGCAAACAAATTAACTCTAAATCATTTAAAAATAAGATTACCCACTATCCACTTATAAATCATATGTGTAACTAGTTAACAGAGCACCAACAAATGGCTGATTTTGATTATATTGTTAGTGATACATAGCAATGATTTAAATTATTTAACTGTGTGCAAACAAATGAGCTCTGGCTAGTTTGAAAATGTTATTTGCAAACTATTCATTTACGAATCATAAATATAATATATACATAAGCAGGAATATAGCTGTCAAGTATTGATATGCTATAAAACCCAACTAACCAAATCTTATTCTCAGTTCTGGTCTATAGATATACTGTTTGTTGATATTGTCAAATTTCTATCACTGGCACAATTCACAGTGAATCCCCTTTCTCATGCAGTTGGACCTGCTGTTGTAGTTTTGTATTTGTCTAGTATGTACATATTAATCCAACCCCCTCCACCACAAACAGGAGGCTATTTGAGGTCAATTTTTTTTAATGAAATACAAAAGTTTTGAATTCAGAGTTTTTCTTTTCCAAGATTAGTTCCCATGCCAAGATTAAAGAGCCCAGTCTGCCCTACTATCTATCTATAGCTGGAGGGGAATAGTTGGATTCATGCCTTTTTCAATGGGTATTAGTCCAGAAGTCATTTATTATGTAGTTGACTTTAATCTCTTTATACATAGCCTACACTTGTAATTCTTTTTAGTCTTTATCATTGTCGACAGGTACTTGAGGCAATAAGGAATCTCAATCTGATTCTATCTGTTCCTGCTCTGGAGGTCATTTCAACGGTCATTCATTCAAAAGTTTTCTCTTGTAAAAGTCATGCACTTTCTCAGTATCAAAGGCATATCACCTAAAGAAATTTAAAAGTAGTGGTGATACAAAAGAAAAATGCTTTTTCTCATAGAATCATTAAATGGTGGGCAGCTAAAAGAATGATGAATTTTTATCAATATTTGTTGACTCTCAGATTAGAATTTTTTTTGCAACAGAATCAGAGGGGACCTGAGTGTAATAGCAACAAAAAAGTGACTTAAACTAGAGCCTCATTACTAGATGGATTTTAGTGTTACACCAAGGGTACCATTTCTGAGAGTGTCTTCTTATCCCTCTGAATTCAATGCATTTACTTAGGGACTTCAATTTTTCTGTGCAATCCTTCAAAGATTTCATTTTTAGTTTGGAAAGTGTAATTTATATCCTTGTATATTAGGCAACACACTTATCGATAAACTCCAGTCTATTTTCAATTATTTTTCTGACTCCATCAGAAGGATAGACTTAACTCCAAATATAACACCTATTACTGAGAAGTATTTCTAGTTGCAGAAGAGAAAAAAAAAAGGAAACAAAGATATGGCAGTAAAATGTTAGCCTTTTTTTTGTGTGTGCTTTTTTTCACCACTTGCTTTCCTCTCAATTTCCTTTTTATATTCTTCAGTCAGTGAAGTCAAGAAAGAACATCTTTCTACATAAAATGGAGGATTGTTTCTAATCTATTTCCTCTTTCTTTTTCAATTACAGAAAAAGCCATATAAATGTATTAGAACATAAATACAGATTTTAATTTGTCATTGTCTGTGGATAAACTTTCTTTTTTTTTGGTTTTTACCTTTTGTTTTTAAAGAAACCTTATAAATTAAGGTGAACCAATGTCACTCAAAACAAGACTCTTCTAGCTTTAAAAAATGTATATATACACACACACACACAAAGATCTAAGAGGGTTATTAAGTAAAAAATGGGAATTTTTTTGAAAAAAGTAAAATGAATATTTTTTTCAAAATATTTTCCATAGATGTATACTCTGCATAGCTTGAAATTGTTTTATTGCTAAAAATTAATTTAGTCTTGCAAAAATATTTGATTTGAGGTTATTCAAAATGGTGGCAAATCAGAGAGTGCCAGGCTTGAATAGAGGTCAGTCATGAAATGTTTAGTGGCTGAGAAGTGTAGACCAGGTGAAATTTACAGAAGAATATGTGTATGGAGAAGCATGTTTTACTCAAAAAAATTGTTACAAAAATACTGTTTCCACTAACTCTCCGGTAAAGAAAAAGTTATGGACACATCACTGATTTCCTTGAAAATGTGCAACTGTATACAGTGCTTACTATTGCCATCTCTTTTGGCAAAATTCCTCTCATTTATTGAATAACCCTTTTATATACACTAAAGCTCCATGTGTGTGTGTATATATATATATATATATATATATATATCTTTATGTAAATGCTCTATCATTGATATTGAGCACTATTTGACAATACTACAATATTTGGTCCTCTATTAACTCACCAAGTGAGCTTGTAAGAACCATAAGCTTCTTTTATTTATATATATATATATATATATATAGAGAGAGAGAGAGAAAGAGAGATATTATACAATATTAGAGAGGGAAATTTTAATGATAAACAATTTTTGTTCCTTATTCTATAGTGTAGAACAAGTTTGGTTATAATTTATGGCATGTCAACATTGTTGTGTTATTTTATGCAGAAATCAGTTTAACAGTATGTGCATGACCAAAATGTATGTATATATGTATCCAAGTCTTCTGCCATGGACAGGATGCAATTCAAGTATATTGAGCTCTAATATTATATACATCTCTATATAAATACTGATGTCTACAATGAAATATTTCAAAAAATTATTAGAAGATATTTTAACTCCTGTTTAGCCACAAATTAACTCTCTTTTTGGTGAATAGCAAAGATCATAAAATGGTCAATTGAAGATACTTGGATACCAAAAAAATAATGTTCATTAAACAAATGGACATGCTTTGTTACCAGTTCATTTTTTGTTGCTTTTCTTTGTGGCATATCAACTCTTTTGAAAAAGAATTTTTCTTCACAAAAACTTTTCTCCTGATAATGATCTAAGGTCAAAACTAATTGGGAACAATTGTCTACATTTTATATATATATATATATATATATATATATATCCTTTAAAAACATTCTTCTTGAATCTAGTGAGTGCTCAAATACTGTCCAGTAGAGTAGGATAAAACCTAAAAGAAACTGTTATCTTGTCTCCTCATGTTGGTTTCATTAAAGTTTCATGTATTAGAAAATACAATCATCTGATGACTTACTCAATTCTTCTGACAATTGTCTTGTTTTTAAATCAAAAACTTTAAGTAAAGGGAGCCAACATGAGGAGGTGAGATGATAGTTTCTTCCTCTCTTTCTCTGATGATTTTATATATATATATATATATATATACACACACACACATACTTATTTAACCAACTCCTTCACCATTGGTGGGATATGAAACAAGGATAATTTTTAAGCAGAGTACACCTTGTTTGAATTGACAGTTGCCTTACCAAATGTAAAATAACTTAGTCTGCTATATTTGTCTCTGCCTTTCACCAAACAGGACTTGATGCCAGGACAATGACCCAAAGGTCGATTATAGCAGGGTTTTAGGGAAAGGGAAGGTCAGGCACGAGCCGAGGTTTGAGCCCTGCTGGTCTATGTTGATCATTGGCCAACTTAGTGCAATGTGAGCTTGATGAGCCTAGCTGGACTTGGACCCAGATTTGGGTCCAGGCATGTATGCTTGATTATAGCTGAAACTGGACATCAAGGTCCCAGTCTGCCCTACTATTTACCCATAGTTTGAGGTACAACAGATGAAGTTATGCTTTTCCCAAAGGTATTAGTGTTAAGTTAATGCAACCAGCCTTGTCCTGGATTTGAACTCCTGTAGCTGTTTCCATTTCTTATGACAATAAACATTATGGTAAACACACCACGTGTGTACTGACACAGGTTTTATTTATATACATACATACACACATATATGAAAATAAAAAAAAATATAAAGCCTTAATAATACTATTCTTTGGTTCATATAAGGCTTGCTAGTTCTGGCTTCTACATTGTTCTGCTAACTCCTGGTATTTAGTGAGCTTTCGCCAGATGTCTCTCGCAGAGCAATGTTGATTCCCACATGATGACCTTAAATCTGTTTCATTGAAAATATTTTAGATTTGCCATTCAGAAAATCACAACAGAGTAAGTTTCATAGCTTTGAAGATTTGATATTTTAAAAAATGGATTCATTCACTAGGAATATCCTTTTGTTCAAATGAACAGCTTTTCTTTCTTTTGATCAAATATTTTTTGTTTTGTTTTTCTGTAAATGTTACTGGTTGCCTGCATGAAAGTTCTTGATAGAAGAATTGGAAAACAAGTCTGTTATTGTCCTGACTGAAGAACAGACTTCTTTGGGGAATAATCAGTTCATGTTTACTTGCTCTTCAGAGGTTACTAACCATCAGTCTCAGCAAGTTAATGGTATTACAGAAAACATTAAAGTGACAGCAAAAGATGCAGCCATAAATAGCTGTAGTCTGTATACATTTAAATCTGTGTGCCTCACAACAGATACATGCATATGAGTTCATGTTTAGATATATGTGTATACAGACAATATCATACATAAATAAGTATACTTTTGCTTTAATTTATCTATTTTATTTATCTAGTCTATTACTTATTAATGGAGGCACTTGTGCTGTAACTGTTATCAGAGTAAGGAAATGAATCTGACCACCCGAGTTCAAATCTTGTTTGTATTTCACAAATGCATTTGGCAAAGGTATGAATCTTACTCTTCACTCTCTAGCTATGAGTAAATAGGGCAGACTAGATTCAAACCAGTTGTACTGCACTTAAAAACTGACCTTGTGTCATATCCAGCAAATGGTGGATGTGTAAATGCATGCATTGTTATCTATAAATTGGTGCATCTCAAATAAGGCATTTTTTTCTATAAAAAGTTAATTTTCTTCTAACCAAATATCATCATCATCATCATATCGTGCTGGCAGCACGGATATCCCTGACCCTCTCTCGCCACTCCTCCCTATCGTTCATCGCCCTAGGTAGGTCTTCAGGACAACAACCTGTATCCTCACATAGCTGCTGAATGTACGTTCGTGCTGGTCGTCCTGCTTTTGCGCGGCCGTGTGTGGGGATCCATAAGAGTACATCTCTTATGAGTTCATCTCTGCTTCTCCAGCAATGTCCTGCATGTCTGGTTCGCCTAACTTGAATAGTTTTCGTGATAGGGGGCAGGTGGCCGTACAGTTGGTGTCTTGTGGGGTGTTGCTGCCAGGACTTGTTCAGGATTGCACGCAGCATTCTTGTGTAATTGCCATCTAGTTTCTTCTCCAGCCGTTTTGTTAGCGTCCATGTAGTGCTGCCATATAGCAGTATCGATGTGACC
>OY757917.1:45344726-45544726 GCA_963585895.1 Sepioteuthis lessoniana | reverse complement strand
GCCGACTACGCCGAGAACATAGCGATTCTGGCAAATACACCTAACCAAGTCGAAACACTACTGCATAGTTTAGAACAAGCCGCTGCAGGCATTGGCCTCCATGTCAATGTACACAAAACTGAATACATGTGCTTTAATCAAACAGGTGACATTTTCACACAAGACAGAAGCTCTCTGAAACTGGTAGACAAATTCACCTACCTAAGAAGCAGTATCTCATCAACCGAAAAAGACATCGACACGCGGCTAACGAAGGCATAGACAGCTAGCGATAAGCTATCGATCATATGGAAGTCAGACCTGACCGATAAAATTAAACGCAGTTTCTTCTAAGCAGCGGTCGTATCGATACTGCTATATGGATGCACTACTTGGACGCTAACAAAACGGCTTGAGAAAAAGCTAGACGGAAATTACACAAGAATGCTGCGAGCAATATTGAACGAGTCCATGAGACAACACCCCACAAAGCATCAACTATACGGCTACCTACCTCCCATCACGAAAACTATCCAAGTTAGACGAACCAGATATGCAGGACACTGCTGGAGAAGCAGGGACAAGCTCTTAAGTGATATATTCATAAGTCCGAGCAAAAGCAGGACGACCAGCTCGAACACTTATAAAGCAGCTCTGTGAGGATATGGGATGTAGCCCTGAAGACCTGCCAGGCGATGAACGATAGGGAGAAGTGGCGAGAGAAGGTCAGGTATATTCGTGCTGGCAGATGATGATGATGATGAGATATATATATATATATATATATATATATATACACGGAAATTGTGTGTGTGTATATATATATATATACACACACGAAAATTGTGCATATATGTGTGTGTATATATATATATATATATATATATATATATATACACACGAATATCATATGTGTACATATATATATATATATATATATATACACACATACAAAAATTGTATATACTTATATGTACACAGGAAAATTCTGTGTACATATATATATTTACAAAAATTGTGTGTGTGTGTATATATATATATACACACAAGAAAATTGGGTGGTAGGTTGCCGTACAGCTGCTGCTTTGTGTGGGGGGGGCTGCCTCCAGGACTTGTTTAATATTGCTTGCAGCATTCTTGTCTAATTGCTGTCAAGCTATTTCTCCATATGTTTAGTTAGCGTCCATGTAGTGCATCCATATAGTAGTATTGACATGACTGCTGATTGAAAAAAATGCGTTTTATTTAATCGGTTAGGTCTGACTTCCAAAGATAGCCTATCGATAGCTCTCCATGCCTTTGCCAGTTGTGTGTTGATGTCTGTCCCGGTTGATTAACTAGGGAGGCGAACTTGTCCACTAGTTTCAGAAAACTACCATTTAGTGTGGAGATGTCGCCTCTTTGATTAAAGCACATGTATTCTGCCTTGTCTGCGTTGACATGGAGGCTTATGCCAGCAGCTGCTCGTTCCAGACTATGTAGCAGGGTTTCGGCTTGGGTGGGTGTATTTGTCAGGAGTGCTAGATCATCGATGTAGTCCACGTATGTAATTGTTTGTGCAGGGTATCTTCTGCTTCTTTCCTTTACCAGCTTGAAACCGTTATCCTTTTTTTCAACAGACTTTCCAAACTCGTTGTCTAGGCAGATGATAAATAGGTACGGGGTAAATGTGTCTCCTTGCTGAACAACTGCTACAATGTCGAAGTAGTCGGTGCCTCCATCCGGTGAACGGACTTTTACTTTCGTGTTTAAGTATATAGCATCATAATGGCTGCAACGGTTTCTTTGGGTAGGCCGTACGCGAGTAGTATTTCCTCCATCTTCCCTCAGTGTATCGAGTCAAAGGCCTTGGAGAAGTCAACAAATCATATTGTTGCCTCTTGTTTTTTTGCACGTACACCCTCTAGAATTCGACTGATAGTCAAAATTTGTTATGTCGTGGATCGATTTCTCCGAAAGTCATTTTGGTTCTTCCTAATTATCTTCTCAATTTTGGGTTTTATGCAGTTGCGCAGTAGAGCATTGTAGATCTTGGCCGCTATGGATATAAGGGTTATACCTCGGTAGTTCTTGGCTATTCCAAGGTTACCCTTCTAAGGGAAGAGTGCATTTCTTTGTCCATTTGTTTATTGTGTTTTGGTTATAAGCAGTATGTCGTCGAATTCCTTGGTTTTCCATACTTCTGGGGGTATTTCATCAAGCCCAGCTGCTTTTCTATTTTTAATTTTTCTTTGTACTTAGTCGAGTTCTTCTTGCGTAAACTGTCCTAGTTTTATGTCTAATTGTTTACAAATAATTTTCGTGATTGGTTCATGTTTAACTTTCGGAGGTTTTCCGAGTAAATTCTCGAAAAGTTATTGACCTTTTAATTGTTTTACAATAATCATGTTCTCAACCATTATTTTTACTAAGTTTATTTTTATTTTATCTTTTTGCTTATTTATGCCGCGGATTCGTTGTATTAATAAAAAGAATAGTCTGAAATTTCCCTGATTTCTAAGACAAAGCTTTATCATTTTCTAAATTAGTCTTTCCTTCATTTTCTCTAATTTGTCTTTTACTTGACATCGAGTCTTAAAGGTCGACATTTAGGAGGAAATATAGTCGCGTCCCCACTCACAAATGTCCACTATTAGCATTTAGTACATAATTGGATATACTAAACTGAATTGACAGAAGGAAAGACTAGATACTTATTTATTCATATAGAACATTTAATACATACATATAAAACACAAGTATTAGAAGAATACACGAACGTATTCCAATAAATGAATGTGCACATTGTTTCATAAATAAGCAGCAGGGCTGATGCGTACAACCCCCTATCTCCTAACCAGGGGCGGATGAAGTGCGAGTTTCATATATTTTTTTTTAAATACAACTGTACTCGAATGGAGGCCTTATATCATAGATTCTGGGGTGGGGATTATACCCTAACGCCAGCCCTGACTAGCACTATAAAAAAGAGGTACGAAAAATGGTAAAAAGCCTTTTGTGGGCAAGACCATGTCAGCTCTATATTTCAATGCTGTGGTGAGACTAGTTTGGAGAGTCTTTCTTCTGTCCAACAAACTTTTTGTTTTCGATAGAAGAACTGAGACGGGGAAGGATTGTATTCTCACGTGATCTTGATATCCAAATACACGCATCCATATTCGAGGGAAGATATTTATTTTCTCTCTAAAGACTTTTACAATATCTGCTATTGTTACTTAAAAAGAATTTCTTAATCAGAAAACACAGACATCAGCTTGCTTACTGTACAAGCTGTTATTTACAAAGCTTTTCTTAGTTTGACACACTGGCCTCAGTTTCTGTACCCTAACGGCTCTTCTTAAATGGCTTCATCATTTTCTGTTTGGAAACATTGCCGTAGCGTCATTATTTTTCGATGTATAAGGTTCAGTTATTTTCTTTAAAATATGATAGAAGTTTCTGCTATAATTTTAATTCTTGTAGCAATGTTTAGCAGCTGTAAAAGAAAAAGTGTTCTTTAATAATTATAAACCAAACGACAACCTTGTCAACAAGTTACTTTTCTTCCTCTTTGCCCAATCGGCTGGGGCTGTTAAATACACCGACGGCTTCTCTGCAAATGCGTAAGACTCTTCCCGAACGAGTGCCCTGGACTTGACACTAAACTATCTCATGGTGAGGCTCCAGTAAGGCTGGAATTCTGGGGAATGCGGAATACCGCTTTATTGTCATCACTCCCCGGTCCACACTGGTCCAGATTGGTAACACCTGATAGGGTACTATTTATGGGTCAAATAGAAATAAACTGAATTGTTTGAAATAGAACTGTTTTATGTATGAAAATGGATTTGGCATTAAGTAAACTAAAACGGTTGATGTGTCATGAAATGAAACCAAAACCAACTTTCTTGCTCTCTTTCCTCTTTTGCATGACTCTATACACAAATATCGCGCCATGAAATGTCAAAAGGCTTGAAATTGATCTCAGTGATGAGCATAAAAGGATTTAAATTGACCCCAGTAAACGCCAAAAGGTTAAAAGTTGATCCCGTTTTAGGGATATAAGCGTTGGAATTGATACTATCAAACGTTGAAATGAGTATTGATACTGATTCCATGAAGTGTCTCAAGTATTTTTATTGCTTCTATGATATATGATCGTAGTGTACCATTTATTATTGTGGGAAATGATCACGGTGACCCGAGTTCAAATCATGGGCGTGTCTATTTGCATTTTACATAGCGCTAATACCTTTGGGAAAGTATGCATCCAACTATTCTCTAGAAATTTAGTTATCTTTATTATATTGCTGTTAGGTTATCTTCAAATTAATAGAATTTTATTGAACTAAATTTAATGTTTACCTCATGTTTTCTTCTTTCAGAGTACAAACGTATCCACCAAAACAACCCCTACATGGATGATTGTGATATTCCCGGCTTGCACAGACCTAACCGAACCTGCATCTTCTGGAGACGACTCCTGGGAAACTGTATCCACCTTCGACATTATGGCTATGCTGAAGGCAGACCATGTGTGCTTTTGTCTTTGGATCTGGTAAGTTAAACTTTTCTTTCAATGATTTAAAAAAAACTTTTAGAATTGATCAGGCTATGTTAAACTTAACAATTTATAAAAGCTGTAGTTGTTTTAATTAAGTCAAAGGTTTTGCAATATCTTCCAAACGCGAGACACGATTCAGCAGCTTCAGATGCCTTTATCGAGGTTATCAAGGTGAGTAAGCACATTGAGCTTCGAGATGTCGAGCTCGCTGGATTTGTCTATAGATTGGAACACGGTCACGAAATCAATGGTTTTAGGCCTACCTGACCTTGCCTGATCATCGTGGTTCTTGCAGCTGGAGCGAAATTTCTTAACCTTACTGCACTGATTCTTTACATAAATGCTTTTGTTTGCTTCAGCTGCGTTATGGCCTACTTCAAACTTGTAAAAAGCATAAGTTCCTAAATTAGTTTGCATTTCACGTTCATCTGTTCAGCTTTCAAATTACACACAGAGTGAAGTAATGTACAACGATACTACCAACCACAACTTTTACTGCTTTGGTATGGTGATATATGCGCCTCAAACTACCAAATAAATTGCAAAACGTTTGACTCACCCTAATATTATCTTTCATTTTCTTAATTCTTGTTGCTTTCATGGCAACACTCTCAGATCGTTACTTCAACTTTGTTTTGCAAAAATAATAATGATTCTGTATTAAATAAACCAACATGGGTTATAACGTCGTAAAACCTACCATCCAGCAAATGTACAAATATTTGTGATGGTATTTTGTTTATATTAATGGAAAGATGTTTGTAAAATATCAGAAACATCAGTAAAAAAGGATTACAGAGAAAATCCTTACGAAGAAATTGACCTAAAGTTTTTAGTTGATTTAAACATTTCAAGCCAAAATTATAATTTTCTGATTTATAAGGAAACACCCAAAAATGGATAGTAAACACACTGAAACATCCATTTAACCTTCATTACTGTAAATAGAAATAGAACTTTTATTAATGCAAAGTATACTTCAAATTAACCAACGTGAAAGGATTCAATGAAATTTTCATATTTATTTTAACTGTCCTCAAATTGAGGCCATTGGTTTATATTGGGTTTATGTGTACATTTTTCTTCCTTTTTTTAATTCTTTGCAAAGACTTGACGAGAATATGCTGAATAGTTCTTGGGTTAGAGCCATGAAATTTATATTCTATTTTATTCTTTTCAATGCACTTGGTACATGGTTTATCAAGTTTCTTTTACCATTCTCTCTCAACCACTTGATTGCCATTACTCCCAGGTCCACTCTGCTTCAGAGTAGTAGAATCTGTTCAAGTCCATCTATAGATCAAGTTATTAGCATTGGATAGGAACATGTGAAATCATATAATAGTACAAACAAATCATTTTTATTGAATAGAATTATCAATATCTGATTGAAATACTTAAAACACTTTAACTGTATGGAAATTATTTGTATGAAAAATAATTACTCAAAACTACAATGGTTTTCTCAGGATTATTATTAGTCACTTAAACCATATAATTGGTTAAATTATCAGTCGCCCTGTCGTTGGGGCTTAGAATATGCTAACTCTGCTATCTCTTGTGGAGTAAGACACTCCATCAAAAAGGGTATTCTAGATATGACACTTAACTACAGCAGCTGGTGAGGCTCCTGTTCTGGACTAGATAGGAATATTTAATCCTATTAAACCGTGTGAAGATTATTTGTATTAAGAATAATTATATTAAGCGATAATTGTTAACTAAGAATTATTATTATTCGTTATTTTAATGAAACAGTAGAGTTGCTTGCAAATTACATTAATCTACACAATTTTTGGAGTAAAAGAAAAAAAAACAGGTTTTTATAGCTCATTTAATGGTGCTGATTCCGATTTTGCTGTATTGTAATAGCTCCTTTTTTTTAAACAAAAGATCAGTTTGCGATCTTAGCCGATTGCAAAATTTAGTTAATAAATGGTCGTAGAAACCGATCAATTTGCAGGTAGGCCAAGTAATTTATGTCAGCCACCTGAAATAAACTATTTTTTATTAGAAAAAATGTTTTTGAGTAGAAAAAAAAAATTAAATAAAACTATGGAGTTTTTCCCAGTTCATCGCTAAAATTCAAATTAACTGATAAACTTATAAATAATACACTTTAGTAAACCTGATAATCAAGGAGACATCAAACAAATGAAATCCTAAAATCTTCTCTTTGATATTGATAAATTTATCCCGTAACTTTGTCCCTTCACTACGGAAGGAACAAGCACATTGAGAGCTTTTGTTTTCATGGCTGGAAAGAAACTCCAACTAAAGACATCACAACTGAATGCCCCTAATCCATTGTACATGATGAACATCATGAAAATAGTTTCACCGTAACATCTGGAAACTCATTAAGGATGATGAATTTAAATTTAATGAATGACTTGGAATTACGTGCTTGGACATTGTTTTTTGACGAGGTGAATAACTTCTGAAACAATCGTGGGGCCAAAAACTACAAGAAGTCAGTGAAAAAGCTATTGAAAAGTCGAGAGAACATAGGTGCTAATATGAATATTAAGGTTAATTTTTTACAAAGCCATCGAGATAAATTTCTGGATAATTACAGCGATGTGAGTGATGAGTTAGGAGAACAATTCCATCAGGATATCAAAACAATGGAAGAGCGATTGATTGCTGACTACTGCAGGAGTATCAAAAGGAACATAACTAACATTGAATATGACAGGCAATCAAGAAAGAGAAAGTCTTTACCATAATTCTTATGTTCACGAAGGTTTTATTTCTGCTGTTAGTTTATTTAATGATTTGATGAAAATAATTTTGATAATGGTATATTCAATCTTGTTATTTTTAAAGGCTTAAAGTCAGATTTTTATAGCAAAAATAATATTTCTTAATAAATAGACTAATATTTTTTTTGTTTAAATACGAATTGAGAGGTTTCTATAATTTTATTTTGAGAAATATTGCCATCGGTCAAAATCATATACACAAATGAAAAAATGCTTTTTTTCCAAAATTGAGACATTTTTGTACACCAAAAATGGCACCTAATCAAGAAAAAGATATTTTTCAGATTCAGCGCCTTGAGATTAGCTAAAAAAGATGTTTGGTGCCTCGACACCATATTTTTTTTTTGTTAACTGGTGTTATAGATGGTTGATCAGGATATTTTAAACCATACAACTGTGTGCAAAAATTATTATTATTAAACAAGAATAGTTAATTCAAACCATATAATTGTAAATTAATCATTAGTATTACATAGGAATACTTGAAATTCTATAACAGTAAAAATCACTTTATTAGATAGAGATACATTAAACTATTCTACTGTGTGCAAACAAACATGTATTATTATTGTTGAGCAAAGATTTATTGTTGCGGGTTATTACCTCGCTAAATGTTGGAAAATAAATGTGAGAGAAGAACGATGATGCCGTAAGGTTTTTATGATAGTTTTTTAATGGCAGTGTAGAATAAAGGGTTTACGTTTATGTTGCAAGTCTCGTAGGAAGGAAGGAAGGAAGGAAGGAAGGAAGGAAGGAAGGAAATAGTTTTTGAGTTGAGAAGGAATCTTAGCAACTATTTGCCTGAGTGAAATGTGCGTCGCTAGGTTAAGGCATTGTTGAGTGTGTGAGTGAGATATGGTCGCCGTAGGTGTAGCAAAAGTCGTGTTTGCTGGTTAAGAACAGGAATGATGTAGTCGCCCATGGATGTGTGGTCCTGTTTGTTTAGGGAGAGAAGCGTGAATGTCTCCAGAAAATGTTGCCCAGGGATGAAGTCGCTGGATGTCTGCGCAGAATTTTGCGTCGCAGTCGACATAGCTAAAGTTGGAGGCGACATAAATTGGTTCCTGTGTGTGGCGTATTTAATTCATCTAATTCATATTCATCTGGGAACCCTTGGTCTATGAGAATAGACGCAAGAGGTCCATGAATTAGGTGGCTTTCCTCATGGTGTCGTGATGCTGCTGCTAAAAGGAGAGCAGACAGTAAATACGCCTGTCCTGTTCGAAAAAGTTCTGAGGAAGAGAGTGTTTGGTGCGCTTTCCCCAATTTGGTGCTGCCCGGAAAAATGGTTCGGGATGAATAGGATAAGTCATCCTCATCGGGTGAAAATATGCGTCGACCATAACGGTCAAATTAATTTACGCGCCAAACAAAAATACGAAGTTCTTTCTGCTACAAGAGAATAAGAATATTTACTTTAAACTCTATAATAATTGTCAATAAATCATTAGCATCAGATAATTTGAATTTAATTGAAAGTAAGAATTTCTGTTTGCGTTACATTGTCATTTACTTCGTAACACATTTTAATGCCATAAGGTTGACGTAAAAATGTTCCTTTCTCCAGGTATTAAAAAAAATCTAAGCGTCAACGTCTAAGTGCCGGCTGTGCGTAGAATACTTTGACAGCATTCCCTACTGACGGGTATGTCACCTCGCCTATAAAAAAGGGGTATCTTGGGTATGACACCATTAGTGCAGTTCCAGGTCTTGAGCAATGGGAAGTGTGGAGTCACGCTTTTGTTACTCCTTTTACTCCCAGGTCACTCTGACCCTGTTATGTCAAATTTCATGGTAGATAGAAATACTTGAAACTATATACTTTATATATTCGCGTATTATGCGAGTTTCTAAGACTAAACTTTTGGCTTAATATTCGGAAATCTATATACAAGATTGGATTAAACTCTTGTTTATACGGTATTTACACACACGAAGTTCGTATCTCGAGTGTGGTGCGACTCTCAAATATTTGGCTAAAATTTAAGTCTCAGAAAACTGCATTATACGTGAATATATATATACGGTGTAGGGAATATAAAAATAAATCAAATTGAAAAATAAAAGTTAAAAATATTCAGAAACTCCCAGGGCCACTCGCTTCACCCGCGAGAGGCCCAGTGAGTTTCTGTATCTTTTTATATTCATTTTTTAATTAGATTTATTTTTTTAAATTTTTCTTTTCCCTACAGCGGTATCTGTGTGCATATTATTTGTATTAAGAATAGTTACTTAAAACTATAATTTTTACAAATAATTTTCATTAGTTGAAACCATATACTTGCTTAAAAAGAGACTTCGGCCTTAAATAACCTAACAAGAGCAATAGTGCTTTCAAGCCAAATAACCAGCCATTAATTTTTAAAAAATGTAATTCCTTTTTTGTAAGGTTAAGAACTTTTCAGCGCCTCCTTGTAAGTTGAAGGTTTTAAACGGATAGAGCCGCAAAGTTTCCAGTCGAAAGTTTCTTTGTTCAGAGTTCTTTAATGGCAACTAGCGTGGCATGATAAGAAAAACTCTTATGTGCCTTTTTAATGGCAAAGATATGTGTGTTGAATATTGAATTAGAGAAATGGTGAGATGGTTGATAAAAAAGTTAAGATCGGTTGAGGTTGTTGCATGCGCCTCTGGTTGTTAACACACGAAGTCAACTGCGGAGGACTGTGTATGAGAAGTCTCTTGTTGTGTAATGAAAGATTTGGTTCACAGCATTTAAGAAGTCTGTCTTGGTTTGTCTTCTTTTTGTTATTTCACCGACAACTGGTTGAGTCCGCGCGTGCGTGTGGGTGTGTTGGCTCTTCTCTCAGAAGGTCATTGGAGATGTGTGTAGACGCGTGTGTACTGGAAGGCTTTGAGAATCAACACATGTCACGCTGAAAAGGTTTGGACAGTCATGGCATGGCTTCTGCTGGTTGACAGCCATTCAGCCATTGTAGAAAGGAGTTTATTTTTTTTATAATTGGAGAACTCTCAAATCAGCTCACTAGGAAAAAACATTCTTTTGTTTCATGACATGTTATTGGTTGGTCTGATAATGTTTGAGCTTTCCTTTACATTGATTGGTTCAAAAGACCAAAGCCGCGTGATTGGTTATTTTTATTTTTTTTAACTTTATCTTTTGAATAGAATCTGTATTTTGCTATACTTAACACAACTCTTGCAACAGGTGGTAAAATTGGCCTAACTTCTTTTAAATGAGGTCTGCGCAAAATGTATCGAGACTAAAGTCGTATATTGGTATGCTTCATCAACAACCGATTCTTTATATTGCTTTACTCACACTAAACACAACGGAAGGAAAGACAAGATAAACGCATTTGTACATAGTAAAAAAACACACACACACACACACACACACATATATATATATATATATATATATATATAGTATTAAGATGAAAGAATTCACAAATATGTCTCAACAGCTTGAATCATACACATTTTTCGATGAAAACAATATAGGGAAGGCCTACAAAAATAGACTAAAAGCTTGTTCGATGAGGGAAAATAAAATAGCCACATAGCTCTTCTGTTCCCTTGTAGGGCTCGAGAAGGTTTCCTGTTCAAAGAACTGACGCAAAAGAAGTCGAGAATGAGTTTTCATGTGACACTTCCCGAGGCACTCAATAGACACTCCAATTTTCTATAGGAGATTACTATTGTCTCCCTAGACGTATTTACCAAGACAGAAATTAAAAATGAATAAAACGTTTTGTTCAAAATAGTTTATTTGGCATTCAACAATCTTATACCGGCCAGTTTTTAATTAGTTGTTGTACTTTTTGAAATTCTTCTTGTGATATGGTATAAAGCTGCACAGTATTTCTTTTAATGTCCTCCATGTCCGCAAAATCTTACCAGTGAGAGGATACTTTTCAGTTTATGAAACAAGAAAAAGTCACACGGGGATAGGTCTGATTTAGGATAGACAGTGTTGCACTTGAACAATCCTATGTTTCATTAAAGCCATTTCGTTCAAAAAATATCCAGGTCCCGTCCAAAACAAGTAGATATACTTCCTCTTTCACTGGTCATCTGCCTTATAAAACAGAATTTTAAAATCATGATTAAAAGCTGTGGTCGTTTTTCCCATTTCACCAAGCTCAAGAAAACCACCAGAAAAACTCTGAAGCAAACTTATCAGCCATCTTTGAATGTTTCAGCTTTGATCGCAGCAATAGAAAGTGCTCTGATTCAATTTTCTATCTTGTCGCCGGAGCTTAGAGTATACTGGTTGATTCCTCTACAGAGAGGCAACTCAACTAAAAGGAGTAACAGAACGAAAGAGTGGGTCACTGAAGTGAGAAATACAAGAGACGGATCAACAAAAAGAGAGAGTTTAAAACCTGAGAAAATGCCCCCTCTTCGCTCTTTGCCGTGTTTGACGGAACATTGCTAGGGTTTGTTCAATTTCTTATACCACGTTTTCTTTTGGACTTTTTACACGTGTACCAACGTGGTTGCTGACACAGGAATTCGAAAATAAAACAATCCTTTAAGACTTTCAAACAGGGTTCACTTATTGAATAAAAACAGAAAAGTTTCTTTCCTTCTTGTTCTGAAGCTTTATTGTACTAGTCTCATCATTGCCCATAATTTTGCCAGTCTGATTTTTAATTACGAAATTCGACCGATGGTATAGTCCCCGTTTGGCCAACAAAGTCAGTAAGCAGTGTGGTTTTAAAATATGACTTAGCGGCAAGTATCGATTTGTAACAATATTTAAAATATGTCCTAAACCATAACAACCAGCAATAATATGTCCTAAACCGTAACAACCAGCAATAACCAACCGTAACAACCAGCAATAATGTCCTAAACCGTAACAACCAGCAATAACAACAATAATGATAATTATAATCATGTAGCCAATAACTTTGAGAGGAGCAACCAACCAAACGCTAAAATGTTCGTTACGTTTTAATTTAACCAGGTAGTTTTTTTTTTTACTTTTCTAATTAAGGTGTGAGTGTCTTGTCATTGAGTTATTTTGTCAAGTGGGATTCCCAATTGTCACTGTCGTAAAAATTACTATTTAAGCGAGGCTAAGACGAAAAAAAAAATTGAAAATGCTTGTCAACTACAACAACAATTCTTCGCTTCAAGATCTTTGCACTATGGTATTGTTTGTTTTCCCGAATTTTCTTCTTTCTTTACTAATTCCTCAATCTCTATTTATGGAGACCATAAAATTATCTCCCTTAGATAATGACAGTTTCAGATATCCGTTCTTGACCTCTTTTGTCTCTGTTCTTTAAACAGGAGATGCGTGTCTAGAACCCTACCAGGACACGTTTGCCCAGTCGGCTGGGGCTGTAGAATACACTAACTGGATCTCTGCAGAGGGGTAAGACCCCCACAATGAGTGTCCTGTATATGCCACTAAACAATCTGATGGTCAGGTTCCAATGATGCTGGATCTTTGGGGAATGCGGAGCACCCCTTCATTGCCATTGCTCCTAGGTTCACTTTGGTAGCAACTGATAGGGCCCTATCTATGGGTTAAATAGAACTAATTGCATACTTATGCTAAACTGAATTTTTGATTAAACCGAATCGCTTGAAATAGAAATTTTTTGACAATTAAACAGTACTTAGATTTAAACTGCGTGCTTATGCTAAACTGAATTGTTTAACATGGAACTGTTTTGACATTGAAACCGTACTTATACAAAACTGATTTGTTTAATATAGAACTGTTTAGACATTTAACTGTGTGTAAAGAAAATCCGTGCTTATACTAAACTGAATTAGCCGAATTAGAACTGTTTGAAAACCTGAATTGTTTGAAATAGAACTATTTGCATAAAAATGGTTTTTGCGTTAAATAACCTACAAAGGTTGATAAGCCATGAACCCAAACAGCCAAGACAGATGATAATTATTTCATTCATTTTTCTACGGCTTCTACGTACAACTTGTTCATGGAACTATATGCGAGTATTTCTGCGGTTGGAACATGTTTGCGCGTGTTTCTTTTTGATATTATTGATATGTATATTAAAGGAAGGAATCCTCATGTCGCAATGGCTAAAGTGCTGAACTGCAGCATCGAAGTATGTATGTGGAAGTTTAAATGTACTAAAGCTAATACTGAACCTTGATAAGTGGGGATTAAACTGAATACTTCTGTAGCAGATATTTCCTTCCGCGAATCAATGCCTCCGCCAAGCGATTCGGCTATAACCGACCAATCGACAGGCAGAGCGCATTGATTCCTTCTCTCTAGTCCTTTTTTCTAGTCCTTTTGGTAGTCAGCGGACAACGACAGATAGCACCTAGCTTCACACACGGAAGCACCAGCCTTACAGTTATTCACGCGAGCTACAGTGACACATGCATACATGGTCAGATAGCACTTAGCTAGCAGCCATGACTGACCTCTCTCGCCTTCACAGGACACGCAGTTACTAGCTTCAAATACCGAAGAACTAGCTTTACGGTTAGTCACGCGAGCAACCCGCTACAGTGACACACACATACATGGTCAATGAGTACCCTAGCAAGCAGCCCAGACAGACCTCTCTCGCATCCACTGCTACGGATTCCACTTGGAACCCCTTCGCTACTAGCTTCACACACACTTCCTACAAACTCAAGAACCAACATACTAACCGGCGACACCAAAAGGGACACTTTCTCACTCTTACTCTTTTACACCTACTACTATGATAAACCTTTCGTTGTTGTATTTTCAAAAGAAGTTTCGTTATTCATTTGTGTTGTCAAATACTTTATAGTGTTATAGAAACTGTTATATTCTGAGTTGTGGGCGAGAAATGCGTATGGTTGCAAAACAAAGAACGTATAGATACTCACAATAACACAGTAATGATGTTATAGAAAATTTTTTATAAATAGATTAAGTACAGAGAGTAGAATGGAGAAATATGTTCACAGTTAAAGAATGAATTCAGTGGTAGTAGTTACAAAGTTCATGTACTGTACTTGTCTCGTGGTGAAGTGATAGTTACAAAGTTCTCGTGGTGAAGGGATGGTTTTCTTCGGAACTAGGGCAATGTTCTAAGCGGCGGCGATCGTTTGATGTATCGGATGACAGGCGCCGGACGGTGCGTAGAATCCTTAACACGGGTCGTGTGAAGGAACAAGTCTGCTGATAATTATTTGGTCCGTCTATTTATATATTTTCTGTAGGCTCAGAAACGGCAATTTTTGTGCCCCGCGGGAAGCGTTCCGATTGGATATTTATTAATGTATTTTTTTTTTGTTAATTTATCGCAAACGGAAGTTCTGCGCGGAGCCCATGCGTGAGCGACTAACTTTTCATTTTTAGTTGAGAACTCGAAGTGTTAACTTCCGTTTTTTTTTTTCTTTTCTTTTCTTTCTTTTTGTTTTTTCAAATCAAGGCAAGATCTCGTCTTGTAACAAAACTAACCATCCAAAACACTAAACTTCTTTAGCATCAAGCAAACCAATAACTCTTTATACGACTTTTCTTTCTTTTCACTTCTATTTTTCTCTTTTTTTCTTATTTCTTTTTCTCTATTACTTTTCACATTTTTTCTCAGTTCTTTCTACGTTTTTGTATTCCTTTTCTCTTTCTCACTTTTCTTCCTTCTTTTCTTTTTCTGACTACTTATTTTCTTGTTTTTTTCTTCGCATTTTATCTTTTTTATATTTCTTTTTTCACTTCTATCTCTCTCTGAATTTTTTCTCCTTTTCCTTCTCTTCCCGACTTTTCTCTCTCGCTTTTCTCATCTTTTATTCTACCTCTTTATCTCTCCTCTCTCCTCACTCTCTTTATCTTTCTTCTTTTTCATTTTTTCCCTCTCTCTTCTTGACTTTGCTCTTTTGCTTTATCTTTGTTTTTTCTTTATATTGCTTTTCTCGTCTTTTCCTCAGTCCCACAACTTTCTTTACTTTTCTTCTCTCTGTAAATATTTTTCAATATACCCAACCTCTTTTTTTTATTCAAAAATAAATCTCTTGAATGTCTGTCATTAAAATAATGTTCGCAATTTCTCGATTTCTTTGAACCCCTCGAGACTTTAGCTATAGCAGATGCGCTGCCTTAGACGATATCTAAGGACAGTTTCTGGTGCAGAACAACCGTCTCGTGGGACTCGTAAGTGGTATAAGTGACACAACGTCTGATTTTCCAAATAAAGTTGTCGGTTTCGGCATCATAGGTGCCATTGGGTTCAAACACTATTGGTTTGAAAATATAACAATCAGTGAGACTAGTGTTGGCCCCTTTGGCTTTGTTGGCAGGAAACGTGGAGTCGTAGCTAACGTCAGTAGATGCGAGAGCGCGATAGTATTCACTCATGTGACGTCCTAAAAATGGCTTTTGCCACAATTAAATAGGAACGTTGTCATTCCTTCGGTTCGCTTTCTATGTCCGCAATCAAACCCAGAACATTCGGGGATGACTGGTTGATGGAATTATGGTATTAGAAAGCAATGCTTGAAACCATTTAACTGTGTGCAAACGAATAAATAATCTTGTCTATAATTATTACTGTTGACTAGCAGTACTTGGAACTATTTAACTGTGGGCAAACAGCTGAGTTCTGGCTCGTTTATAAATAATACTTACAAACTATTCGTTTACAAATCATATATATATAACATGATTGACCGATGAGGTTATTTAATGCCCAATGGCCAAGATCAAAGTTCAGTCAGAAAACTACTGCAATTCTATTTATAAGCGTGGCGTATATTAGTGAGATAAATTGCCATCGAAAGATAACCCTGTCTCCAAATCAAACCGGACGTTTATTACTTAAGTACGAAATGTTTTTATTAAAAACCGATAATTAGCCAATTTGGAGATAAAACACAAAACACGGGACTTTTTTAGAGGTGCTGTTTTTTTTAATACGCCTATAGTCATTAAGCTGATTGAGAAGCTTTGAAAGGCATGAAACGTCGTCCCAGGTCCATTAATTTCCTTGGTTCTCCGTCGCGTGTTGAAGAATATTGGTGCAGTACGCCTGCCAGATGTCGACGATGTGATGCCCACACCCGGACACAAGGGAAAGAGAGAGTGTATAATCGAGCCAGCCAATTGAAAATTAACCCAAGTGACGACAAAGGAGCTGGGATGATGATATTCACCCCTGCTTAAAAGACAAGGCCACATCTGGATCTATCTGAGAGGAGACGGCATGTAATTATCCAACCCCTAAGCCAGATGAAGATTGTGACACAATCTGGTGGGAATTCAGAGATTTCCTTTTTTCTTCTCTTTGGCCGGTTGGTACAACAAGGTGTAGTGAAGAACCAGACGGTCATGAGAAATGACCGGGTCTTGGGTGCGTGGGAAATAGTTGATTGTAACTCCCCTCCAAAGTTTGAGTGGCCCTAACAAAAGAGGTGTTATTTGCATAATATCGGTAGTACTTGTCGCTGGCCAACAACAAGTCTCTGTCTTGTCCGTAAAAGACGTTGTTTTTTCCTCTGTGAAGAGGGTAAGTTTTGACGTGTGAGCAAGTTTGAGGTCGTCCTGTGTGGATTTTGAAGTCGGGTTATTGATCCCTTTTAGTTTACGTATTTAACTTGTAAGTTTGGATTTCAGAATCTGGATACGGATATTGTTACTGATTCTAACTTGTCATCAGTGGACCAACGGAACAACATGCTTGGCTTTCTTGGACTTTTAGAGCCTCCGCTCAAAATTGAGCTAGAGGTTGTATTGGTGCCGATCGAAGTGAGACATTAAGGTGGCTACGATAAATAGCGTGGCACGGGTCAACTGCAGAGTCAATACAAAAAGAATTCATGCGAAAATTGGCAATGCAGCCGAAGCCTTTCGTGTACTGGTAGTACGTGAAAAGACTTTGATCAACTGCTCGGGACGGGCGCCATCACAGTGTCTACATATTTTGCACCGAAAGTGTCCAATTCGAGAAAGGATAGTCCATTTTCGTAATGATCAGAATCGGGACCCCTTATTTCAGTGCCAAATTTGGCAAGGAACAAGACATTAGGATTGCGGCTTGGAAGTGGTCAGAGGGCCATGGGACCGAGAAACTGACAAAAAAGGTTTCAGAATATACAGAAACAAAGGGAAGGTGCGTCCAGGGATAAACTATCAGAAACTGAATGTGTATGTCGATGACGAGGCGACCAACGCTTGCAAAAAAGTGAGCTCAGGCTCATTGAAAAATGTTAACAAAATATGTTTACAAATTGTATTTATATGTATAAAAAGGATTTGGTATTAAATAACCAACGATGGTTGATATGCCATAAAATCAAACCAAACTAATAAACTGCCTAATTCAGAATTTCAAATCGAGTCACTGTGTCTATTTCCTAAGCCAATAACCTTTACGCTACTCCGTAATGTAAAAATAAAAATGTCCTTTGCGCTCCGATTCAGCAGTTAAAGCAGCGCTCTCCAGATAGCCAGAGGACTGACTGCAGACAATATATCAACCGTGGGATCAATTCCTAATAAAAAAAAGAATACAAAAATGAAAAATGTTATTGAATGATAAAATAACAGTATTTTGAAAATGTTAACATTTAACTTTTTCTTTTTGCCAAAATTTATTTAAAAAAACAAACAAAATGTCTTTTGACATTTCAACTTCTATATCGATGTGATTGTTTCAGAATACCAGTGTAGAGAATGATATAAATTGTATATAAAATAAGAATACATTTTCTTTTCCTTCTGTACTTTCACTTTGCTTCTCCCTATCTTTAATTATCCCTTCTCTCTTTTATAATCTAACTTCATCACTTTTGTTTCTCTTTCTCGCTTTACTCAATTTCTTATTAGCCTTTTTTTTAATGGTTAATCTCTTTTCACTTTTCTTTCTTCTCTAATTATTTTCCCTTTTTTCTTTCTATATTTTAAACTCTCTTTTCTGTCTTCCATCTCCTTACCTCTTTCTTTCTTCCTATCTTTTGACCTTTTTTTTTTTAACTTCGTTCCTTATAACTCAATGTCTCTTATTTTCTTCCTTATCTCTACACTTTCTTCCCTCTTCATTTTTCCTGCTGTTTCTTCTTACCTTATTTTCCTTTTTCATTATCATTTCCTCCTCCTATCTTCTTTATCTCAAAATATTGTTCTCTCACTATGTGACATTTGTTTCTGAATTTTTATGACTATCATTTAGGAAAAACAAATACAATTTGTTTGATAATGTATTTTTGAGAGTCAAGTGAATAAAATTAATTAATACTTATAAATAAAAAAACAACCTAGATTTTCTTAGTAATCTCTATTGTTAGAAACAATAATCGGAAATAGCTTTTTTTTTAAAATTTTTTCCTGCTGTCATTTCCAATTTCCTTAGACATTATTTGAATAAATTTTATAACAATGCCGATGGCTTTGAGACAGGCTATTAGATCAATGAGGTGCTACATTGAGTAAATCCCCCTCAATCGTATTTTCTCTGGCAACAGTGGTACTAATTTACACTCAAAATAAGATACGGCGGGATGTACTTGATAACATGGTACAGTTAAGTTTGATTTGACTACTTTTCTGTTTCTTGTTATTTTAACCATGACTAATGGAGAAGAATGAATTCATGCTTTTCTAGAGCAAAAGAAACATCACATATCCAATTAATCCTCTTATTACTAACCCCAATTCGTCCTTTCCCCTTTTATCACATTGGCGGAAACTGCTATGTTGAAAAACGGGAGAGAGCAGTTTGAGTGACACCGGCCTTCTAAAAGGTAGACAGCAAAAAGCGCGTTTTAGACATAGTTCAAAGGAGTGGGTCATTAGGGTGAAACACAGAAGAAGGGCTCTCAAGCAAAAAAAAAAAGTTTAAAACGTTTCTATAAAAAGAGTCTAAGACCCAAATAAGTGTCCCCCTTTTGTTGTGTGTTGCTCAATTCTGTTGGGTTTTCTTTCTAACTCTTTTTTGGTTCCACGTTTTCTTCTCAACTTTTTACTTACCTTTGTGTCTACGTAGTTCCTTTTGTTAGTTTTACTTTCAAATTCCTGCAGCCAACAGCCTTTGAACTATCAGACAGAAGTCACCCACTTATTGAATAAAGACGGCGAGATTTCTTTCCTCTCTGTAATTAAACTTTATTCATCTAGATTCCTTGTTATTGTTGCTGCTTTTAATTTTGCCTGCCTAGTTTTTAGCAATGATTTTCAACCATTGTTATTGTCCGTTACTGGCTTGGAAAGTGAGTAAGCTGTGTAACGTTAAAAGGTGTTTTGCTGGCACGAGCCGGTTCGTAATATTATTACACTCACTAGTCCTCCATCTTATTCCTGGTGTTTTTGCTTTGTTTTGTTTTTAATTGCAACTGAACTGTGACCAATTGTCAGGCTCAAGTTTTGGAACCATTGCCGTTACTCTAATATCCAATCTAACTTGTTAGAGTCCTACCAATAAGCTCAATAGATCAACATGAAAATTATTAGAATTACTTTGGAATCCTTAAAACTATGTGTATGTAAGTGCATGATTATAATTATTAAATAGGAATAGTTACTTGAAACCATATAAATCCAAGTAAATTAGTATTAAATAGAAATACTTACAACCGTATAATTGGGTGTAAATTATTAATATAAGGAATAGTTGCTTAAAGCTATGTTTACAAATAGTACATCTCTTATGAGTTCGTCCCTGCTTCTCCAGCAGTGTCCTGCATGTCTGGTTCGTCTAACTTGAATAGTTTTCGTGATAGGGGGCTGGTGGCCGTACAGTTGGTGTCTTGTGGGGTGTTGCCGCCAGGACTTGTTTAAGATTGCACGTAGCATTCTTGTGTAATTGCCGTCTAGCTTCTTCTCCAGCCGTTTTGTTAGCGTCCATGTAGTGCAGCCATATAGCAGTATCGATGTGACTGCTGCCTGGAAGAAACTGCGTTTCATTTTATCGGTTATGTACTCTTATGGACCCCCCCACATGGCCGTGCAAAGGCAGGACGACCAGCACGAACATACATTCAGCAGCTATGTGAGGATACAGGATGTTGTCCTGAAGACCTACCTAGGGCGATGAACGATAGGGAGTATTGGCGAGAGAGGGTCAGGGATATCCGTGCTACCAGTGCGATATGATGATATGATGATGTTTACAAATGATTATCATTAATTATCAAAAGCCATATAATTGGAAATGATTTTACTATAAAAAATAAAGATACGAGGATCATTAAATAAGTTTCCAGCCTTTTTTACAAATGGGCACTTTTATTGATAGTACACACATGAAACTCTAGTGCTCTTCGAAGTAATCTCCTACGGTTGCAATGCACTTGTTGTACCGTTCCAACAACTTTTGGAAGGCCTCATCGAAGTCCTCTTGTGTGAGTGTGTCAATGACCTTTCTCACAGCCTCTTTCATCTCCTCAATTGTCTCATAACGACAGCCTGTGAGCTTAGGGAATAACCAAAAGTCAGAGGGAGCAAGCTCTGGACTGTAGGGCGGCTGAGGAACTGTTCTGATGCCCATCTTTGTCAAATAGTCTGTGACAAGGATGGAGTTGTGGACTGGTGCATTGTCTTGGTGGAAATGCCACTGACCCGATTTGAAGAGTGCTGGCCTCTTCCCTAGGAATCTCTTCCTGAACTCCCTTAAAACCTCAACATAGTAGCCCTAACCCTAACCCTTTGGGCAATCAACTCTGGTGTATTGACTTCCTTACTCCTCCCACACCTCTCATCATCCCTCACAGACTCCCTGCCTTCCTTGAATCTCTTATGCCACTCAAAAACTTTTACTCGATTTATGCAAGATAGTCGAAAAGCAGTCTGAAGCATTTCCTACGTTTCTGTGGCATCATTTTTTTCAAGTTTAAAACAGAATTTTATTGCATTCAAAAGTGTCCTCACATCCAGATTACATTTTTGAAATTCACCAGCTGTGACAATCAGACTTTAGTAGGGTGTATTCCAATTGCTACTGTAGCTGTTCATTTGAACCTGGAATCATAACAATTAGTCAGTCGTCTCATGAGATGTATAGCAGTAACATACTGAATTTTCAAGTGTCTACAAAAATTTTAAATACCTGTACAAAAAAGTCAGGAAACTTATTGAAGGTACCTCATTGCTACTGCTTTATTTCATGAAGGAGATCAAATTTTCTCATGGTTCATCTATGGTTTCCTTAAGCATATGTAGACATTGATTTCAGTAGATGAGGTATTACTACTGATCTATATGAAGTAATCTACTAATTACAAAGGCTTGCTTGATCAAAACATATGGACTGTTTTATCTTAGTTCGCAGAAACTAATGTTACTTGCTGATCATTCCAGGCTATTCATCACCCTGTCAACTGGGGCTATAGAATATGCTGCCAGCTACTGCATATCTGCAGAAGGGTACTCCCCCCAACAGGAGTGTCCTAGATATGACACTAAACAATCTGATGGTGAGGCTTATACTGGAGCCTTAGGGAATGCGGAGTACTCCTTTATTGCCATTGCTCCCAGTTCCACTCTGGCCCAGAGTGGTAGTATCTAATGAGGTCCTATCTATAGGTCAAATAGAATGATTTGACATCTCACCTCTGTACAAACAAATGACTTATGTCAAATTGAACTGTTGGTGATAGATAGCAGTACTCAAAACCACTCCACTTTGGCCCTCACTGGGTTAGACGGGCAATTGGAAAGGCCCAATCTGATCAATCGGCTGGTCATGTCAAACCCTCTTTCAGGGGCCTGAAGAAAGACCCATGTTTCTCCTTTTATCTCTAGGTGAGTAAGAAACTTGGGAATGAAAACCTAGAGATCTCACAGAGTGAGATTACTGAATGTGTAGTTCTGATTTGCCAAGACGAATGCGTTTCCTCCTTGCCATTTACCTTCATAAGGCTCCGTGGTGAACCCAGCAAAAATCACTATGGATACAAAAAAAAGCAAAAACTGAAGTGTCCATGTTCAGAGTCTGACTCCAACAATGACTAGATCTTTTTCCCCAAATTTATTGAGATGGAGTCAATGGAGGATACCCCAATCACAAAGTTGTCTCCTTTCTCAGACCTTCTACTAGAACAGAGATACTTTCACAACTTAAAAATAAAAGCTTACCACTACAACTTCCTGAATTCATCAAAAGGTGTAGTGACAAGCCTAGATGTCTCCCTCTGCACTTTAGATGAAATAAAAAGTAACCTTTACAAACAAGGTGTCACCAATGTCAAACAAATATCTATCAAGAGAAATAATCAAATAATCTCAACAAACATCTATATTCTAAATTTTAACACTCCAAAAACCACTTACTAAAATAAAAATAGGATATTTAATTACAAAAGTTGAAACATATTCCAAAACCACTGAGATGCTACAATTGCCAAAAATTTGTGCATCACAAAGAAAAGTGAATAAGACCTCCAACATGTAAGAACTGCAGAGAAGCTAGAAACCATATAGACTTTCAACAGCCCCCAAAATGTGCAAACTGCAAACAAAATCACTCTGCAGATTCCAAAGAATGCGAATTATGGCAAAAAGAATACTAGAAGTGAAACACACAAAAAAAATATATCCTACCCAGAGGCAAGGAATTTCATAGAAAATTTTCTAGCCAGAACTTATGCAAGCATAGCCAAGCCCACAAACAACTCTACCCAAAATCAAGGAATGATGACTCACTTCGACATAATAAATCTAATAAAAGAATTGAAGACACAACTTGAATTACTTAGGGAAAGCTTGACCAACTTGACAACTAAGCCCCATGCTGGACCAGATCACCCATGCAGCAATGAAACTGAAGACCTAAAAAAGATAAACCAAACAAAAACAAGTTCCAGGCATCCCTCCCATCACTACAAAACCCAACAATCTTCCACCAAAAAAATTGGACAACACAGAAACCCCACTGCTAGCCCCCAAAAAGAGATGTCCTTAAAAGAAGGAATCTAACAAACATAAACCACAAATCCCTCTAATAGGAACAGAAAATAAATTTGAAGTGATGGAAAGCCAAGAAAGCCTTTCAAAACAGAGAAACCCTAAATACCCCAAAAGCCTCAAAATCTGGTTGAAAAGCCTAGAAACTTTTGAAATCTCTGAATCCAACCAACAGAAAAAACAAAACACTAAAACTAAAACTACACCTAAACAAAATAAACATCAAACACTCAAAGATTAAAAAAGCATGACCCATAAAATAATTCAATGAAACTGCCATGGCTACAAAGCAAATTATGATGATTGACTTCTGTTAATAGCTGAACTCGACCTTACCACCATATGTCTCCAAAAAACCTTCAAAAAACATAGTGCAAGGAATTGCGGTTTCAGCAACCCTACATAAAACTGTCACCATCTGCTCACTATATTTTCCACCACATGACCCCATAAATGAAAATGAATTAAACAATCTAATATGGGGAAAACAACTAACAAAAGAGGCCAGATTTTAGAAAAATATCAATAGCAATAATTTATGCCTCCAACATCAGAACTCTCAAACCAACCATAACTGATCCTCAGGTAAATTTTCTGCCATAGACATAACCCTCAGTGACCCATCAATCTTTACAGATTATAATTGGAGAGTATTCAAAGACCCCTGTGGCAATGACCACTACCCAATAATAATGGAAAACTCTACAATAAAAAAACTCAGAACCACAAATAAAAACCCCACGATGGAATTTCAAAAGAGTAAACTGGCAATCCTACAAAGATGTATGCCTTACCACACTAATCCCAGAATCAAATCCAAATCAAGAAGAACCCATAATACATTTTACCAACACCTTCATTAGCATATCAAATAAAACTATCTTCTAAAACCACAATATCTCCAAAACACAATAAACAGAAGAATGCAAAAACATAAGAGAATGTCAAACAACTCTCAGGAAATTCAAGATGAACCCCTCATCAGAAAATCTAAACAAATACAAACAGCAAAGGGCAAAAACCTGACATATCATCAAAGAAGCTAAAAAATCTTCCTGGAGAACCTTCACTTCAAAGATAAATTCTAATACAAATCAAAAACAATTAGGAACTTTATAAAGAAAACAAAAAACATCAACAACCCAATAAATCACCTCTCTCAAGGAAACACTAAAGCCACAAATGAAAAGCATATAGCCAACCTGATTGCAGAAAATTTTGCTCAAGTGTCATCTAAAAAATTACTTAAATCAATTTAATTCAATCAGAATCAAAGAAAAAAGAGCAAAAGAAAATTCGCCACTGACAATACTGAGTGTAATCACCAACCCTTCACCCTAACCGAACTCCAAAACTCAATATCCAAATCTAACAACTCAGCCCCTGGTCCAGATGAAATTCACTACATCCTTCTCAAAGAACTCCCAACAATATCTCTAAAATATCTTCTTGATATATACAACAATATCTGGATCTTTGGTAACATCCCTACTATATGGAAACAAGCCATAACCATTCCTATCCTCAAAAAAGCAAAAAGATCCCACAAATTGCATCTGCAAAACCCTCGAAAGGATGATCAATCTAAGATTAACATGTTTCCTTGAATCCAACAACCTCCTCTCAAACCTACAAACAGGATTCAGAGCCAAAAGAAGTACCATAGACAAAATAGTCCATATAGAAACTTTAATCAGGGAAGCATTCATCAAAAAAGAACATCTTGTTGCAGTCGCCTTTGACCAAGAAAAAGCCTATGATACAACCTGGCTATATGGCATACTCAAAGACATCAAAGATCTTGACCTACAAAGTATACACACCATCTTCATAAAACACATCCTAGAAGACCGGACCTTCCAAACACCAATAAATAATACACTCTCTGATCCAAAACAACAAGACAAAGGTGTACTTCAGGGTAGAATCCTATTAATGATCCTATTGATGAAAAGAAATAAAATAGCAACCTGCCTCTCCACCACAGAAATAAACAGATCATTATATGTCTATGACTTACTCATTTGTTACAGTTCTAAAAACATGGACACCATAGAAAGAAAAATGGTGACACTGCATTGACAAGATATTAAAATGGACCATGAAAAATGATTTTCAAATCTCAACCAATAAAACCAAATGCATGCATTTCTGCCAAATCCATAAAATGCATAATCAACACAGCCTAATATTAGATGGCTCTGAAATACCCATAATCCAGTAATATAAATTCTTAGGCATTACTTTTGACCCAAAACTATCGTTCATCCCACACATTAAACAACTGAGGATCAACTGCAACCAAACTATCCAACTCCTGAGAACCATAGCCCACACAGACTGGGGTGCTGATAAAAAGACCTCAACCAAACTGTACAGATGTCTAATATGATCAAAACTTCATTACGGCTGCTTCATATATGGAGCAGCCAGAAAATCCTATCTTAGAGAATTCAAAATTATTGATCACCTCGGACTCCATATTGCCCTAGGAGCCTTTGCTACCTCTCCAATTGAAAGTTTATGCATAGAAGCCAATGAACCCTCACTTTACTTGAGAAGATAAAAACTTGCATTTCAATATTATATTAAACTCATTTCATGCCCCCAAAACCCTGCCTATAATTGTATCATGGAAATAAGATACAAAAACCTTTTTGAAAATATAGAAAAGGCCTTTAAACCTTCTAATCTAAGAATTCAAAGATAGAGCTAACCAAACTTTCCAAAACCAAAACACATTCCATAACCTTCTAAGAGAACTTCCTCAGCATCCAAAACAACTTCCCAGACCACCACCACCACATCTACATAGATGGATCCAAACAGAGAATGAAAGTTGGTTGTGCTGCTATCTTCCAAAACCAAGAACTGTTAAAACATCTCCCATATGAATCATCAATCTATTGTGCAGAAGCCATAGCTATTGATCTAGCCATTAACATTATAGCTAATCACAAATCCTCTAAATTTATCATCTATTCAGACTCCAAATCTGTTCCCCAAGCTCTACAGAGCAAAGATTAATCAACTCCTCTCATCACAAGACTACTAGATAAATTGAACAGTCTAAAATTAATTCTTTCTTGGATACCTAGCCACATTGGCATAAAGGGAAGTGAAAGGGCTGACAAAGATGCAAAAAAGACATTCCAGATACACATATCCAAAACAAAAATTCCATACACCAACCTAAAATTACTTATTAACAAATTTATACTCAAGAAATAGCAAAAACCTTGGGATGATCAAATACAAAACAAACTCCGTCATATTTAAGATACCAAGTGATAATCTCCAGACTTTGTATTGGTCACACCCACATTACCCATTCACACCTCCTAAAAGGGGAAGACCCCCTTAGTATATTCAACATTCCAAGTACCTTTCACAGTCAAATACATTCTCTTATACTGTGAGAGGTTTAGACAAATCTGCCCAAAACATTACCAAACAAACAATTTAAAAGACCTCTTCAAAAACTCCAAACCAGAGGAAATCTTGAGCTTTCTAAAAGAAACCAATCTCTTTATCAAAATCTAGTCAAATATAATAAAACATAACTAAAATTCATACCCTAAAACCTAAAACATGCTTTAAAACAAAACCAATTGAACCCTTTTGGCAATAAATGTGACCCACAGAGGTTGATATGCTCTTAAACAAAACTCAAACCCAAGCTATTCAGGTGTGACTTAGTTTAAGCAGGTGTATTTGAAAAAGTGCTAAATCATCCACATAGTCTGCATCAAAAGCAAAATAAATTTTTTTCCAAATTTTCTTTTCATAAATGTAAACTCTGCATTGTTTAGAATTGGTTTAAAGCAAAAATTATTTTAATCTCACTAAATTTCTTTTTTGAGTCTATTCAAAATAGCTACAAATCAGAGTGTGCCAGGATTAAACAGAGGTCTGTCATCAAAGTTTTGGTAGCTTAGAAGTGCAAAGTATGTGAAATTTACTGAAGAATGTCATATGTATGGAGAAACATGTATTAGTAAAAAAAATGTTTACAGATGGGCTTACATGTGTTGCTACAAGAAGCCTAAATCAAAAAGTCTTTGCAGTGGAAATACTCACTCTCTGGAAAAAAAAAAGAATTCTGAGTGCTGAGGTCAGTAAAGGAGGAGATGCTAACAATGTTCTGGAACATGGTTGATTTCATTGAAAAAGATGCAATGGATGATAGGGATGAATGGCAAAGAAAGTCAGGGAAATCCATGCTCACAGCACATAATGATGATGATATATATAGCTGCCTGGTCTGTAGATTATAAATATGCTCAATGCTGCCTCATTTCAATCATTAGTGCTTTTTATTGCTTACTAGTTAGTCAAAATTCACTTTATTTATTGAATGATCCAACACACACACACACACACACACACACACACACACACACACACACATATATATATATATATATATATATATCAAACATAGACACAGTCGACAATGTTTATGAATGTCAGCTTCTTGCTTATATGGTCCAAAATTATAAATACACTATCACCAATACTGAGCATACTTTAGTTATAAATATACCAAACTATTATTTATCATAAAGATTGTTCAAAACATTGTAAGCCTCACCAAGATTTTAGATTTGTTGCTTACCTCTCATCATTGTATGGGCCTCACTTGCACAGAAATTAAAATATAAAACTAGAAAAAATAATTTAGATTTCTATGAAGGGGTTGTGTGTTGCCACAATAAAAATGTTTATCAATGGCTATTCTTTTTGGATGAGTCTTAGAAGTTTTTAAACAACTCTTGTATGTAAAATGATTTTGGCATTTGCCATTCAACTAGATTTATAATCATTAATGTATGACTATAAGAGACTAACTTTTCATTAAACAACCCAACAAGGTTTGACATGGCATAAAACCAACCAACCAACTCTAAGAGTAATGAACAAAAGCTAAATCTCCTCTAGCAAAGGAGAGAATCTTTCAAGAATTTCTGCTTTTTGTATACTAAATTACGACAGTGATGGATATCCTAAATTGGAAGCTGGGCTTAGAAATGAAAGATAATGGGAATAATATCAGCATTGGTTTATGAATACTATTCTTGTTTTTACTGCTAGGAGTGTAGTTACTTTTTTTGTTATGCTTCAACACTTAATCTATGTGCAGATATGTGGTTCTTTTTGGTAGACCTCAAAGACCTAGCATTGTAGAGTGAATGATTATAATAGAACTTCAGATGCTTTTGCCATCATTGGAGGAAAATTGTTATATATATATATATACATACACACACATGCATGCATAATTCCAAAAACCAGACACTTTATTCATCATCTTTTTTTTTGCAGAGGTTAAATTCTATCGATCTTCAGCTGGAGTTCATACCATATTTTTCAGCTCTTGTGAGGTTTACCATTCTTATTATCTATTCTACAGTTCTTATCAAAACACAAAAATCCAACTTTCTGCCATTCTTAAGAATTGAGCAGAAGAAAATTAATCTCTTTGGGGAATAATAAAAATTTTAAAAAAAGAATGTTTTCATGAGGCTAATGGTTCCATATTTTCTGGAACTTGAAGATGAATTTATGTTCTCTATTTACTCCTCCCCCCCATCAATCTTCTTAGAAACTTTTTCTTTTAAGGATGAATTAGTAAGCACAGAATGTACCCTTTTATGACTTGTTCAATATGACATCTTTGTCTATAGCAAAATATGAGGTCCAATAAAAAAATATTGGAACTGAAACATTAAGTAAAGAGGAAAATAATTAATATGAGTATTATTGACAAGATAGGGTTGTTATGTTACATTAGTAACATACAAGATAGGGTTGCTGTATGTTACATTAGTAACAGTTACAATATGTAAACATAAATACAGTGCTAATGATTTTGATATAGAAATCTACTACCAGTGATTTTATTACTGAATTGTATTGTAAATGATTTACCATTGAAAATACTGACAACATTTTTGTGACTTAGTCAGGAAGTAACACAAACATCACTGATGAAATAAGTTTCTTTGTCTCAAATGATTTGGTTATGTGAAGGCTACATTTGCAGTATCTTGGAGAAGAATGGGCTAGAGAAGCCCATCCCTTTCCAAGTCTACAACTGGTTTGAATTCAGTTTTCTACCTCCTAGATCAGTTGCCGTTCCATAGTTAAAGAGCTTTGTCTGCCATAGCTAGAAAGGGAATAATTGGATTCCATCTTTCCCAAGGGTATCAGCGCAACATGAAATGTAAACAGCCTCATTCAGGATTTCAACTTGAATTATCAAGTCTACCTCCTGCTACAATAACCATTACACCATAAGCATCTCCACTGAAATATATATATATATATATATATATATATATATATAGAGAGAGAGAGATAGGGGGTAAAATTCACAACCTTTATGCTACTGTATATATGAAAAACTAAAAATAAATAGGAACAGACTAAAGAAAGAGGTATAGAATGGTGTAGAAGTCATGACTTTTGGCCAACCCATGGTGTGATAAACAATTATCAAGATTGAAGCTTGAAAATTTTCTTATTTTTAAAGTAAAAATTTAAAGGGAAAATGTGTTCACTGTTGAGGAACTCATGATAAAATGATGTCTTGACAAATTTGCAAAAAAAAAAAAATGAGTTGCAGTATTCTTTAATGATATACTTTTGGTTAAAACCAGGTTTATGCAAATGCTATAACCTGATCTAGCTCTCTTTGACTTATGTGTGTGTGTGTGTGTGTATGTGCCAACAAAGATGTATATGCTTACACACTGACACACATTTTGAAAATTTGTTGGTTTTATCAATAAAAAAAAAAAAAGAATTAAAAAAACTAAAAAAAAAAAAAAAATATATATACACGTGGTGCATTCCATAAGTTTCCTGACTTTTTTGTACAGGTATTTAAGATTGTCGTAGACTCTTGAAAATTCAGTATGTTACTGCTGTACATCTTATGAGATGACTAATTGTTATGATTCCAGGTTCAAATGAACAGCTACAGCAGCAATTGGAATACACAGCTGGTGAATTTCAAAAATGTAATCTGGATGTGAGGACACTTTAGAAGAATGATATGCAATAAAATTCTGTTTTAAACTTGAAAAAATGATGCCACAGAAACGTATGGAATGCTTCAGACTGCTTTTGGACCATGATGCATGAATCGAGCATCAGTTTTTGAGTGGCATAAGAGATTCAAGGAAGGCTAGGAGTCTATGAGGGATGATGAGAGGTGTGGGAGGAGTAAGGAAGTCAATACACCAGAGTTGATTGCCCAAAGGGTTAGGGTTAGGGCTACTATGTTGAGGTTTTAAGGGAGTTCAGGAAGAGATTTCTAGGGAAGAGGCCAGCACTCTTCAAATCGGGTCAGTGGCATTTCCACCAAGACAATGCACCAGTCCACAACTCCATCCTCGTCACAGACTATTTGACCAAGATGGGCATCTAGACAGATGCTCACCCTCCCTATAGTCCAGACTTTGCTCCCTCTGACTTTTGCTTATTCCCTAAGCTCAAAGGCTGTTGTTATGAGACAATTGAGGAGATGAAAGAGGCTGTGAGAAAGGTCATTGACACACTTACACAAGAGGACTTCCATGGGGCCTTCCAGAAGTTGTTGGAATGATACAAAAAGTGCATTGCAGCTAGATGAGATTACTTTGAAGGGGACTAGAGTTTCATGTATGTACTATGAATAAAAGTGCTGATACGAAAAAAGTCCAGAAACGTATTTAAGGATCCTTGTATAGAGCAATTAGAAAGAATCTCAAACATGGTTAGATTGTCATCATGAGTTTATTTTGGCGGAGAATATCATTATACCCTCCATCTCATTAGATGACTGCACATGTTGAATTCAGGTTGAAAAACAGCAAATATGGATTAGTCTATATGAGCATGGAAAAAAAAAGAAAAACCTACATGAATTTTAAATTCTCAGTCAAAAGTAAAGGGGGTTATAACAATAATAAAGGTCTATGAAAGATTTTTTAAAAAGCATTCAATGCTCTAAAACCAAAACAGAGGTGGAATAAAACCTTAAAAGTTGAATTAAAAAGTTCCCAAATGCTGTGAATTGAATTACTATGACCATGGTAATTCAATTCACAATATAATTCCTCTACTTAAAAAAGAAAATGTACATTCCCAAATACTGGTTCTTAAAGTTTCACAACTATATATCTTTTGTTGGCAGATGTGCATTACTAGCTGTAAATGCAAGTGGTTGATAAATGAGTAGCCAAGGGATCAATAATTGTTCATTCAGTCATATGTACAACAGCCAATCATGCTTTATTCTCTTTCTCTCTCATATATATATTTGTTGGCAGATGTGCATTATTAGTTGTAAATGTAAGTGGTTGATAAACCAGGTGCAGGATGATCAATAATAGAGGTCCATTTGTTTATAATGAAACAATGCTCCACTGCTCTTCCTATTCAATGATGTCACTTCTTTTAGCTTAAGTATGTGATAAACCTTGCCATGCTCAAAGTAGTGGATCTCCAGGCCATGGCATGGGTTGAGAGTCCATATCTCAATCACTAAACTATTTTTGTCTGTCTTTTGAGGCTGGAATAATGTATTTTGTCTAGTTCCTTTTCGGTGTTATGGTAATCTCCTGTATGAACAGAGAAAGTCTTTTTCTTTGTTGATAATGAAACACATTGATTAAAGTTGTAATATCTAATGCTTGCTGACAGCATGAATTCCATTGATACACTCATCATTTATCTCTATTGACCATCACCCATAGTAGGTCCTTTAGACAGCATACAGTGTCTTGCCAGAGCTGATGAATGTAAGTTTTTACTGGTCAGTCAAAACTAAAATGTTCATGTATAGAAGTTCATTGGAGAACCTCAAATATGAGTTCATCCTTACTTCACCAGCAGTACCCCCAACTGTCTTGGATGGGTTGTGAGAAGGGAGGTAACAGGCCATCCAGCTGCTGTTTTGTAGGGGGCTACTTCCAGGATTTGCTCAAAATAGCATATAGCATCCTGGTGTTGTTTCTGTCTAGCTTTTTCTTTAAGCATTTTATTAAGAGTCCAAGTCGTCAAGTCATATATTAGTATGGACATGGTTACAGCTTAGAGGAAATCTTGTGCGATTTTACTAGAGAGAGCAAGTTTTTGTATTGCTGATAACCGGTCAACAACAGTCCATGTTTTGCCTATGCATATGTTGACATTGCTTTCAATAGATAAGATATTGTTACCAAGGGATATGAACTAGTCTGATTTTTTCTTTCTTTCTTTGTTTTTAATGGCATATCAACTTTTGTTTATTCAATGCTAAATCCATCCTTCTAGAAGAACCGTAGTGGTACTATTTAACCTGGGAGGATAAGGGGGTTCTATACTTTTCCCAAGGTTATTTGTCTGAAAGTGAACATAATAGTGCGACTGGAGTTTGAACTCAATTATTATGTTTTTACAATCCATCACTTTAACCATTACCATACGAGGCCACCCCCTCTAATTTTAGAGGCTTGCCATTTAATAAGGAGATGGTACCATCTTGATTAGAATACATGAACTTTGTTTTATCCGACTTTACGTAGAGCCCAATGCCTCTTACTGCCTGCTCTAGGTTGTGTTGCTAAGTAAACCTTTGCCTTCATGCCTTTGTGAAGCATCATTTTATATATATATATATATATATATATATATATATATACACACACACACTGATTACACTTTCTGAAAATAGTCCACTATGTACCTCCTTTATGGAACTACATACATATGAATAACAAAAATAAAATATTGCCCAGTCAGCTGGGGCTGTGGAATACACTGACTGCACCTCTGCAGTGGGGTGAGACTCCCCTCAACAGGTCTCCTGGATATGACAATAAACAATCTGATGGTAATGTTTGGGGAATACGAAGTACCCCTTCATTGCCATCGCTCCTTGGTCCACTCTGGCCCAGAGTGATAGCATGTGATAGGGTCCTGTCTATGGGTCAAATAGAGCTAAATTGTGTACTTATGCTAAATTGAACTGCTTGAAATAAAACTGTTTTGACTTAGAAACCACATACTCATACTAAACTGAATTGTTTGAATTAGAATTATTTATTTGTATAAAATTGGATTTGGCATTAAATTACCGGACATTGGTATGATGGTTAAAGAGTTCACCAAAGGCCTGGGAGATCTATGTTCAATCCTAGGTCGAGTTAAACTAAAGACTCAAAAAAATGGTACTTGATGTCTCCTTGCTTAAAACTCAGCATTATAAGGTATGGATCAGGGTTAAAGTGGAGCAATCCAGGCAAAGGAGTAGGACCCTCCCCTACACCGTGGTGTAGAAGCTATTGAAAAGGGAGCCTTCAGGTCACCCTTGACTATTGTCACCAACTTTACTTTTATTAAATAATTGACAAAGGTGCTTATGACATAAAACCTAAAAAAAAAAAAAGACAAACTCATTTAAAAGTGACAAAAATGTAGCTTCCCTAATGACTGTGATAGTCGTATAAATCCCTACTAACATGAGTTGTAGATGTTACGAATTTTTGGTATGTGCTAAGTTTGGTTTGGTTTATTTGTTTAAGCAAATCAATAAATGATGATCTCAATCATGTCAACTCATTTAGAGTTATTTCATGCATAGTTATAAGAGAATCACAGTCATTGAATGTTCATATTAACATTTTGAAAACACAAACATATATTACACTTAAAAATAGAATAAGGTGTTCAGGATTGATGACCAAGAAAAAACAATTACACAAAACTATCAATGAAATAATATGTATTAGCTAAGATTATTTTCTTAAGTCTTACAAGCTCCCATATATATTTATTAGCTGTCAACATGCAAGTTCTGTGGAAAAATTAAAAGAAATTCCTGTGAATTTCAAGTAAATCTTTTATAAGAATATATATATATATATACACACACACACCTTACAAAAAGCAACAGAATAAAAAAAATTGGAGATCTATATATATATATATATATAATATATACATCAATATATATTAAATTTAACAACAAAATAAAGTTCCTTTCTTTCTTAGTTGAATATATTAATATTAAATACAAGAAAAAATTTCAACTTTTTTGGTTTTCTTTGCAATAAAGCTAACATTGTCAGATCATGAGAAGTTCATGTCTGGTCATAATACAATCATTATAAAAGCTAGCAACAATACAGTTGCTCACTTGCTAAAGAAGATTGGTTATTTTTTTTTAAATGATGGAAAATGAATAAATATTATTTATTTTTAAATTTTATTCTTTCTGCTTTTTAAAAATTTTCTTTTTTAAAACAATATGAATGCATGGTTCAACATGGCATCTTCATTTTTAAAACAGGCCACAAATATATATATATATATATGAAAAGATACAAATACTAAGAGACATATATGCAAAATAGGGAGATTGCAATATATGGAACTGATTGAAATCGCAAAGACCCTTTCATCTGACATTTGTCAAGCGACAGCCATCAAAAGTTGTTTAAAAACAATGAAAATAAGATTAATTAAAAGTGGGATGAAAATGAGAATGATAGCATGATCAAGGGGAAGGAGAGAGAAAAAAAATGAAAAACCACCGTGAGTCTAGCAAAAATTATCTCCCTGTAAGTTCATGGAGTGCTTGCATTGAGTTGGCCTGTAAAGTAGGACAATTAAATATTGTTTTGTCCTGGCTCTATGCAAGACATCAAAACAATCATCACTATTTAAAGCATTCAAATGCTCAAAGATGGCAGAATCGAGCAATTTTGAATGCCCGGATGTTGTGCGGTTATGAATATCTCTTAGAACACACTGTTTGACTTTAACCTCAAGACGTTGGGAAGTGCACCCTATATATGTGCCATTAAGGCTACATTGAAATTTATAAATTAAATTACTTTGTTGAAAGATAGGGAGCACATCCTTAGGAATAGAGCAAAATGCAGCTTGAGTTGTAAATATGGTTTGAACCATAGCCATATTATAACAGTGTGTAACAGAAGAAGAAACCTTATAAACAATCAACTGGCTAGGAGATCCATTCCAAGGAAGTCTAACATAAACTGGGCATTTAGAGGGGCTAAATGGCCTGATGTTATTCCAAAACTTATTAACAATTTTGTTTACGGTGTCAACAATGACTTCCTCGGGATACCCGTTACCCCAAAATAAATTTTTTAACCTATTGATTTTGCAAACAAAACCCCAAACACTCCTTGAACTAACTAGAAGATAATTTTTGCTTGACTGACAGCGGTTTTTCATTTTTTTTCTCTCCTCCCCCTTGGTCTTGCTATCATTCTTATTTTCACCCCACTTTTAATTAATCTTATTTTTATTGTTTTTAAACGACTTTTGATGGCTGTCGCTTGACAAATGTCAGAAGAAAGAGTCTTTGTGATATCAATCAATTCCATATATTGTAATCTCCCAATTTTGCATATATCTCTTTGTATTTGCCTCTTTAAGTTCCTATGTACTAATAATTTATATATATATATATATATATATATATATATATATATATATATATATATGTGTGTGTGTGTGTATGAAATATTCAGTTCAGTAAAATCTAAGTCACCCCACATCCTCCAGCATTGTTTTTACTATACAACCAATGTACCTTTCTCTCTCTCTTGTGTGTGTGTATATATATATATATATATATATGTATATAAAGAGAGAGACACACACACACACACCTATATAGATTGGCATGAGGTTGTATATATGAGAGATTAGGGTTCATGAGTGTGATCAGTTTTTGTTTTATTCTTGCACTATGATTCACCCTAAGCAAAGGACTGCAATGTGGCTATGAGATTTCTTAAATAGTAAGTGTGTGTTAAAAAATAAAGTGAATCTGTAAATAGATGACATTTGAAGGATATGATATTTCACGATTAGTTCAAAGTGATTTCCAAGAGTCTGGATAGATATAATTTAGATAAAGATTTATTAACTTCTTTTATTCAAAATTTAAAATGGTGACTTTTGCATCACCCTGTATACATATATAAGAGAGAGAGAGAGAGAGAGGTGTGTAAGTAAGTGTATAATGTGCTAATCAATTTCTTGTTTTTGGTAGTGCAACAATCTAATGATATTTATCAATATTCACTTGAATTATTCCCAATTCAACATTAGAAATTGATAGATGATCTCATTTTTTTCATTTGTCTTTATTTATACAAAAAATATTTCAGAGTTAATGTTATCACAGGAATACACATCAGAAAATAGAATGCATTTGAAGCAGAAAATCTCCTACTGAGATAACAAAGGAAGAAGCTTATAAATGACAGGCAAAAATTCACAGAGCCGTATAAAGAATGCAGTTGCTTTGCTGATTAGATAAATTCAGTTTTTATTATAAAGTTCATTAATGAGTTTGTTAAAAATCAAAATATGTGAGATTGACTTTGGTTAATGCCACATTAACCCCCTTTATGAATGTTCTGATTATGACAAAAAGGGAAATCAAAGACTGGGCCATATAATAGATTACTAAGTTTGTAACCCTAATCTTTGTCCCAAGATCAATTCCCCCTTCATTATAGGGTTGGTTGGTTGGTTGGGTTTTATGGCATATCAAACTTTGTAGGTTATCTAATGCCAGATCAATTTTTACGCAAATAGTTCTATTTCAAACAATTCTATTTAGCAAGAGTATACACTTAATTGTCGAAAACATTTCTATTTCAAGCTATTCAGTTTATTCAAACAGTTCTACTTCAGCTAATTCAGTTTAGTATAAGTACAGATTTTGTTTACAAACAGTTAAAAGTCAAAACAGTTCTATATTAAACAAATCAGTTTAGTGTAAGTACAGTTTCAATGTCAAAAACAGTTCCATTTCAAACTATTCAGTTTAGCATAAGTATGCAGTTTGTCAAAAACATTTCTATTTTAAGTTATTCAGTTTAGTCAAACAGTTTTAATTCAAACAATTCAGTTTAGCATAAGTATGCAGTTTAGTTCTATTTAACCCATAGATAGGGCCCTATCAGGTGCTACCATTCCGGGCCAGAGTGGATCTGGGAGCAATGGCAATGCTCCACATTCCCCAAAGCTTTAGCATCATGGGAACCTCACCATCAGATTATTTAGTGTCATATCCAAGGCAATTGTAGGGGGAGTCTACCCCTCAGCAGAAAAGCAGTCAATGTATTCTACAACTCCAGCCGACTGGACAATTCATTATAGGGGAAGTACTTATGGCATAACGGTTAAAGTGCTAAACTGTAGTCTCAAAGTGAGTGAGTTCAGACTAATTACCCTGGGAAAGTTATGAACCTCTTTATCCCTCCTGCAATGGATTGAATAGTCTCACTGCTATTCTTCTACAAAAATGGCTTTGACATCAAATAACCCATGAAGGTTGATATGCCATTTAACAAAGAAACCAAAACAAACCTTTTATTACAAAGACAACAATAGTTTTCCAAAAGCTGAAGTACTTTCAGCAACTTGGTTGACTATCTCAAAAGCTTCACTGGTATTCATCTTAAAGCTCAACTATGAGAATGAATTCAAATATTTAAGTTTTTTGTTTCCCCAAATCAATGGTTATAAGAGTGCTTGAAAACTGTTAAACATGCACACACTCTAGTTGGTTTCAGAAGTCTCATCGAAGAAGAATCAACCTAATGGATGCTCAACTCAATGGATGATCAACTCACTTAACTTGGGGGGGTGTCATCATGGTGTAATGGTTAAAGCGATGGACTGCGGAATCCTAGTAAGCGAGTTCGTACTCCAGTCACGCTATTACGTTCACTTTTGGGCAAATACCCTTGGGAAAGGTATGAACCCCCTTATCCTCCCAGCTATGGGTTAAATAGTACCACTACTATTCTTCTAGGAGAATGGCTTTTGCATTAAATAACCTAAAAATGTTGATATGCCATTAAACAAAGAAACCAAACCAAACCAATCACTTAACTTGGAAAATGAACTGATGGATGTTCACCTATCACACATCAGCAAAATGCTGCTCTTTTCCACTTCATACTTAGTCTCTTTTAGGTTCATCAAATCTTGCTACTTCACGGAGACTTATCTCATTCTCCTCCATAAAACAAGTCACACCTCTTACATCCTTTTCTTCTTCTGATCTCCGCGTGCTGGTAGCAGAGAGAACACACCTTCTGTTTCTTTGAGGTAAGACTGTTTGTGGCATTACCGCTACACTCCCCCCTGATCCTATGATCACACATGAAACATTCGGGAGGTGGTCTTTTGTGCTGTGCGCTTCTTCGTGGCATTATAGTCACTAGGTCTTCATTAGAAGTGTTTTTAGAAGAGGCATCACCTGTGCTGGGTACCTGTTCACACAGTCTCTCTCTTATGGTTACAAATCTTTCACTTGCATTCTCTGAAACCATGTCAGAACAAGCAGTCGGCTGGGCTGGTCCCACTATGGGTTGCAGATCTTTCATGTGGCATGGCATTCCATTGACCGTTATGTTCTGTACACTGGTAATTCTGGTCACACGTCCCACTTTATATTTTGTGGTACATCGTCCATGAGGATTCTTTACCCACACTTGGTCACCCAGTTTGAAGACAGCCTGCTGTTGATTGTGAATCAGCACCGACGTTCCATTGATTCCTTTCAGCCGTATGCAGTACTGATAGACCATATTGGCTGGTGCTGTAGCAGAGGACACGTCATCCTTTGGTGTGACGTTGTACCAGTATACTGCTTCCGGTATAGTACACTGTTTTCTGGTGGTAATCTTTTTTACAGTTCTGTGACATCGCTCGATGCTGCCATTACCAGAGGGGACGTATGCACTGCGGAATCGAATTCGGACTCTCCACTCATCTAGGCTTGTTTTAAGCAGGCTGCTCCAAAAGGCAGTGTTATTATCTGTCAGAATCTCTGTCGGTGGGCCCCGCTCATAGAAGAGTGCCTTCAGCTGATTGATTACACTTGTATCTTGTTGAGGAAGGCCTTGCCGCAGTCGATCACTGTCAGAAAAATAGGCCCAGTTACAATGGCTAATACCTATTGCTACCCAGTGCCATGTTTGTTTAACATTCAAAGCCCCCTTTGACCAGTGCATGAGTGCCAGATTGATTGACTGACACTCTTTACATTCTCTGACGACAGTTTTCACTGTGGCCTTAGAGACCCCAGGGGTGATCTATCTCACAAAATGAATTGTCCATGGCACACCAGGATGACCGCTTTGTCGGTGAACAATCTTGATCTGGTCAAGCCCAACTGAGCTCATGCAGTCACAGTGCAGGCAGCTGGGACATGTGGCATCGAGGTGTCCAGAAAACGAGGCAAGGGGCGAGAGGTTGGCACTACACACACATATATAAGGGGTGACTCAAGGTCATTAGTGTTACTTGTGCTCTTATTTTTAACATAATTCATTTTATATATAAAATCTAGAAAATAAAAATTTTAGAATCAAAGTACATTTTTTGCCTAAAAACAATTCATCAAATCTCTGAGCCAGTGCAGGTTTGCCCAGCTGATCCTTTACAACTGATCATACTACAAAAATCAAAACAATATTTAATCTTTAATAGTTGTATTTTTAAAACAAATGTCTTTGATCCTGTCTCAGTTGCCACTACAACCTTTGATATCAGCTACTAACAGATCACAGACCCACATAGCCATGTACAGATCTTAGAACTGGGTTTGAACTTTTTTAATTCCCCTTATATAATAAAAATTTATTTAGTCAAAATATAGCGGCTAAGTTGATACAAAAATATATTATTTAAATCCATATAACTGTATGGAAACTAATTATTATTAGACAGAAATAGTTATTGAAAACCACATAACTGTGTAGAAGTCATTAATATTAGATACTTGTATGGTTTCAAGAGCCAATTATTTGTATTAAATAAGTGAAGTTGGCAACCTTAGTTGAGGGTGACCCAAAAGCTACCTTTTCAATACCTACTATATCAAGGTGTAGCGGACGGCAATACTCCTTTCCCTGGATTGCTCCACTTTGCCCTTGATCCTTACCTTATAATGCTAAGTGTTAAGCTAGGCAGCATCAGATACCATTTTTTGAGTTGACCTAGGATTGAACCTCAGTCTCCTGGACCATTTGTGGACACTTTTCTCATTAGGCCAATGGCCGGTGCAAACAATTGTTAATAAACAAATAAAAAGATGTGCACTAATCAAAATAGGCAATGAAACATTGAAAATATAGTTATGTCTATAATAAGATATTTAGAAATAAATGAAAGTTTCAGTATTAAACAACCCATAAAGAGTTGATATGCCATTAAACAAATAAGCCATCAATCACGTGACTAACTGTAAGCAAAAGAATAGTGAAGTATAAAGTAGCAGCCAGTAAAGAAAGTAACTTCAAGTTCCTTGGATTTTTGCTGGGGGTAATGTTGGCAGGAGTAAGGATGGGAACTGATTTGCAACTTCTGCAGTCATATATGCAAATCTGTTAGACTTGCTGCATAGAAATAAAAATTATTTTTATAAGTAAAATAAGAAATGCAGTTAAAATGAAAATTATTGTAATGGAGCATTGAAAATATGAATAGTTATGATTCAAAAATTCACAAACCTACTTTTGGTATTGAATAACCTGTAAGGAGGCACTTATTGCATAATGTTTATTTTAGGAAGATGACTTAACTCTGAGTTCAAGTCCTGAACAAGGTTGCATTTCACATAGAGTTAACATCCTAGGGAAAGTTGTCAAAATTTCCGTGACGAAGCTTGATGATTTTTTTCATTAAGAGTTTTTGGACTATTGTCTTCATCGTTATTTCCACAATGTTTCAGCCGATATGTCCCCCGGCCTTCTTCAGGTGTTTGTTGAACTCAGGAACCTACACAGAAGTTCGAACTACATCCTTTATTGAATCCACAGGGGTCGTCTGTTCTGATTCCATTAGCCATAACCGGGCACAAGTGTTAAGTATTCCTGTATTGTTACTCACCTGTAAAGCACATGTATTCTATCTTGTGTGCACTGATATGGAGGGCTATGCTTGCAGCTGCTTGTTCCAGGCTATGTAGCAGGTTTTTGGCTTGGGTGGGTGTATTTGCCAGAAACACTATGTCATCAGTGTAGTCCGCGTCTATAATTGTTTGTGCAGGGTATCTTTTGCTTCTTTCCTTTGTAAGCTTGATACCATTGTCTTTCATTATATCGATAGACATTCTAAGCACATAGTCTAGACAGATGATAAAGAGGTATGAGGATAATATGTCTCCTTGTAGCACACAATGTCAAAGTAGTCTGTGTCTCCATCCAGGGAGCAGACTTTTACTTTTGTGTTTCTATATAGCATCATTATAGCTGCAACAGTTTCTTTGGGTAGGCCGTAGGCGAGTAGTATTTGCTCCATGTTTCCTCTGTGGATGGAATCAAAGCCCTTGGCAAAGTTGACAAATAATATTGTTACCTCTAGGTTTTTTGCACATACACCTGGAAGAATTCGACTGATAGTCAAAATTTGTAAAGTTGTGGATCTAGTTCTCCGAAAGCTATTTTAGTTCTTCCTAAGTATCTTCTCAATTTTGGGTGCTATGTGGTTGCATAGTAGAGCATTTTATATCTTAGCCACTATGGATGTAAGGGTTATACCTCTGTAGTTCTTGGCTAATCCAAGGTCGCCCTTCTTAGGAAAGGGGAAGATGCTGAACTCAACCCTACCATCATATGCCTCCCTAGAAACCTTCCAAAAAAAACAGTGACAACCAAATACAAAAACCTTTGAATGATATGACTACATACATGATACTGAAGAAAGAACTTCAGGTGGAGTATCAATCCTAATTAGGAAAAATTTCCTCCAAAATAAAATCAACACCAACTTACAAGCAACTGCAGTCTCAGCAATCTCATACAAAACTGTCTCCATTTGCTCACAATATATCTCACCTCATAACCCCATAAACAAAAAAGAACTAAATAATTTGATAAAACAACTGCCTAAACCATTTATCATGATGGGAAATTTTGATAGCCTCCACATAATAGGGGGAAGTAAAAGAAACAAAAGAAACCAGACCCTTGAAAAAATCATCAATACCAACAATTTATGCCTACACAATCAAAATTCTCAGACCCACTTTGACCCATCCTCAGGTCATTATCTGCCATAGACAATAACTGGAGAGTATACAAAGACCCCTGTGGCAGTCACAATTACCCAAAAATAATAGAAATCTCTAATAAAAAATATCAGAATCACAAACAAAACACCGACAATGGAATTTTAAAGAAGCAAACTGGCTATCCTACAAAAAAACTATGCCTTACCACACTAATCACAGAAACAAATACAAATCAAGAACCCATAATATATTTTGCCAACACCCACATCACTATAGTCAATAAAACTATCCCCAAAATACAATAAACTATGGTTCACAGAGGAGCACAAGAACATAAAAGATCAAGCAACCCTCAGGAAATTCAAAAAGCCCTCATCAGAAAATCTAAACAACAAAGCTCAATATACCATGAAAGAAACCAAAAATATCCTCCTGGAGAACCTTTAACAAGAAAGTAAACTCCAAAAATAATTTGGGATTTTATAAAGAAAATAACAACTAAAACCATCAACAACCTGATAAATCCCATCTCTCAAAGAAAACACAAAAAGCACAAATAAAAAACTGGTTGCAGAAAATTTTGCAAAGTTTCATCGATTAACCTATTGAAATCAATTGAACTCAATCAGAATCAAAGAAAAGAATATGAAATACACCTCTGAGAGCTATAACCAACCCTTCGCCCAAACCGAACTCCAAAACTTAATATTCAAATCCAACAACTCAGTCTCTAGTCCAGATGAAATCCACTTCACCCTCCTCAAAGAACTCCCAACAATATCCCTGAAAGATTTTTAAATATATAGAACAATATCTGGATTCCTGGCAATGTCCCTATTTTATGGAAGGAAGCCACACAGTCAAAAAACAAAGGTCCCACAAACTATCAGTTATAGATCTATTGCTTTAACTAGCTGTACTTATAAAACTTTTGAAAAGATGATTAGTCTAAGACTGACATGTTTCCTTCAAGCAAACAACCTTCTCTCAAACAAACAGGCTTCAGAGCCAAGTGAATAGTTCTCATAGAAATCCTAATCACAGAAGCATTCATCAAAAAGAAACATCTAGTTTTAACCTTGAAAAAGCCTATAACACATCATGGCCATATGGCATACTTAAAGATCTGAAAGATCTTGGCTTGCAAGGCAAATTCCCCATCTTGACAAAACTTCCTAGAAGACTGGACCTTTCAAATATAAATAAACAATACATTCTTGGATCAAAAACTACAAGAATAGGTGTACCTGAGGGTAGCATTCTATCTGTGATCCTATTCATGATTAAAATTGATAAAATAACAACCTGCCTCCCAACAAAATATAACGGATCATTATATGTTAATGCCTCATTTATTACAGCTCCAAAAATATGGCTACTATAGAAAGAAAAATGCAACAATGCATCAACAAAATATCAAAATGGACCATGAAAAATGGTTTTAAAATCTCTAATAACTAAACCAAATGCATGCACCTCTGCCACATTGATAAAATACATAATCAACTTACCCAAATATTAAATCCATAACCCATCAATGCAAATTCTTAGGCATTACTCTTGACCCAAAACTATCCTTCATCCCTCACATTAAACATCTGAGGATCAAACCAAATGCAACCAAACTAACTTCTGAGAACCATAACCCACACAGATTGGGGTGCTGAAACAACAACAAAAAAAAAAACTTAATCAAACTATGCAAAACTTGACTACAGCTGCTTCATATATGGAGCAGCCAGAAAATCTTACCACCAGAAACTTGAAACCATCCACTACCAGGGACTCTGTATTGCCCAAGGATCTTTTACTATCTCACTAATTGAAAGCTTATCCATAGAAGCCTATGAACCCCCACTTTCCCTGCACTTCAATACTATTCATGCTCCCAAAACCATGCCTATAGCTACATCATGGAAATGAGATACAAAAACCTGTTAGAAAATAAAGCAAAGGCCATCAAACCTTTTAATTTAAGAATCCAAACCCTTCTAAATGAAATCAAAATCAATCCCAAAATAATATATACCATCCTTCTCAAAACAGCACCATGACAATAAATCAATAGTGGGGTGTCTTCGTGGTGTAATGGTTAAAGCACTGGGTTGCGGAATCGTAGTAAGCAAGTTCAGACTCTTGTTGTGCTATTACGTTCACTTTCAGGCTAATACATTTAGGAAAGGTATGAACCCTCTTATCCTCCCAGCTAAGGGTTAAATAATACCATAATTGTCTTCTTGAAGGATTGCTTTGGTATTAAATTACCAAAGAAGGTTGATATGCTATTAAACTAAGAAACCAAACAATGAATCAACCAATAGTAAAACTACAACTAAACTTAAGCTTTCTAAAAGAAAACAACCTCTTCATCAAAATCTAACCAAATATAACATAAAAACCCTACTCTAAAACATATGCAAAACAAGTCTAACCCTTCTGGCAATAAATAACCCACAGAGGTTGATATGCTGTTAAAAACTAAAAATTCAAACAGAATTCAAACCAAATCTGGAGAGGGTTAGATTCTGCCCACCTATTCCTGTCCTAGTCATTCTACTTGTGTTGTGCCCCCTTGACCAAAACAAGTTACAGCATGAGATTTTAGCTCATAAGGGTTTCATATTAAATAAACCAAACCAAATGTTGTCACTAAACAATTTTGGAATGATTAAATGTTAATCAACACTATTTTGGAAGAACATTGACATCATGGGGCATTTAGAGATCCCATAAATTTGATTCAATGAAAGAAAAGCTGAACATATATGAATCAAAACTCAAGCTAAAAATCCAAATAAAGATTCTTGTATCCCTGGGTGATATTCTTCGTCTGTCTTTCTTTCCACTACTGCATTATATTGTAATCACCTGCTGTTTTTTTTTAAGGTATTTAAGAGCAACTACCTGTGCATTATCATGCAAACATGGAAAGGAGGAAGATTATCTGAAAAAAGATTAAACATTGTGTTAATTAGTACGTAAATTCAGAGCTTCCCATAATTTTCACCAAATATAAAAAAAAATATGCCAAGTTAAGTTTGATATTTAATAACCTTAGTCTGGCACAGAGCCCAAATATGTATGATACTCAGTGAGAATTAAACTCACTTGATAAATCTTTATAGCTCTATATACTAGAATGAGTCAAAAGTTTTGCAGTATTTTCATGTGCTAATTTGCTGCACATATATCACATGATCAAAGCAGTTCAAATGCTGTGGAGGTGCCTACCGTTGTTTGGAGTAGTTGGTTCACTGACAGACCATAAAATTGCAGAAGCAACCAAAAAGATTTGCTGAGTGAAAGAAATTTTGCTCTGGCTGCAAAAATCTGGCAATGCAAGGTAGGCCTAAAACTGGATTCCAAGACCATGCTCCAAGCCATAAAAACAAATTTAGTGGGTTGTTTTCAAAGACAGACGAACTTGGCATCTCATTGTCCAATGTAGTTTATGTTCAAAACCTCAGCAAAATCTGCTGAATTGTGTCTCATATTAACAAAATATTGCAAAACTTTTGACTTATCCTTGTGTATTGGGATGTGTATATATATATATATATATATATATATATATATATATATATATTAATAGGTGATATTTTTGTGTGTGTACATATATATATTAATGGGTGATATTTTCTATATATATATATATATAAGTATACCCACTTCCCTTTTTTTTTGTCTTTTTTAGATAAAAAAACGTTAATTTATGTTTAAAGAAAAGATAGGTGTTTTCTAGAGGAACATTATACAAAAAGATATTATTTATTACCAAACTGTATATTATGTCACAAAAATATGAACATGTATCTGACAAAATCTAGTGTGTGTGTATATATATATATATATATATATATGCTATTTTATTTTTGGTTACAGGGTTTCAAATGCAGCAGAATTTGGTAATAAATATCTAATATCTGCTTTGATTGTATAATATTCCACTGGAAATTGTAGAATCGCAGTAAATTTTATTTAGAAAAAGAAACAAACTTTTTATCATAGAAAATGTTTGGGGTATACTTATTTATGGGCTAAACTGCAAAATTCAACAGTATAACTAAAAATGAAATTGAATAAATATATATAAAAGCTGTATTTATTTTTGAATTGCTATATATATCCATAATTGACATTCAATGGACTCCAACAAATGGACACACTAGTGCTTGCTGACCAGCAAAAAAACTTGCATTCATCAGGTCTGTGAAGACACTGAATGCCGTCTATAGATCTTACTAAGAGAGATCACTAATAGGGCGTCCTCAAGGATGGATGACATTAACCAGAGCACATGCCATCATGTCAGAAAAGAAAGAACCAGCCACAGTGGCTATATAGATTGATAGGAAGAAATGCACTGCACTGGTGGACCCTAGATGTTCTCAGTCTCTTGTGACTGAATCAGTATGAAGTCCTTGGAGTCGTCAGGAGTTGAACGTCATGTCAGCTAATGGTGAGATTATGCTCAGCTGTAGTATTAGAACCATTATGCTGGCAGTAAATAATTTGAACCCCCATAAGAGCTGATGTGCTAGTTGTGAACAGCCAACCGTTAGGCTTTGATATGCTACTAGAGATTGATATCATCAAAATACTAGGCGGAATCAACATCAATCTGTCTAGTGAAGTCATTTTCAACAAAACAGATCCACCTGTCTGTGCTGCAATCAGGATAGAGGAAGTGGATTTCTTTGCTGCATTTAATGAACAGATCAGTGTTAACATCATCATAGAAATGGTCTGGGGATCATTCACCTAATGTACTTGCAAACAAAGTGCCTGAATATTCAGTGCCCACTTAAATATAGCAAGACTATTAGTGTGAGCTGCAGACGTCGTTGGATAATGGACGGTTGTTTCCTTATCTAGAGGAGAAACTGGGTCCTGCAAAGGGCTTGATTCCATTTGTGACAGTCCTTCAACAAAACAAATCCAAAATGCATCCCATATTTGATTTCCACAAACTGAATGGGCATGCCAGTGCCTACATGGCACATGCCGAATTCAGTGCACGCAAGCTGAGGTATTGGCAACAAAAGTGTCCCAATGAGTCAGTGCTTGATCTTCAGAAGACTTACTAACAAGTGTGTGTGTGTGTGTTTGCATCAATCCTTGTGGCTGTACCAGACTGTCATTTTCAAGGGAAGAAGGTACTGCTTGACATGCATAGGTTTTGGACTCAATGTGGCACTATCTATTATGCAGCCTATTGTGGACACTGCATTATCAAAAGATGATGCTATTCAATGGGCAACATCAGCATTTATTAACAATGTTTTTAACAATGAAAATAGTGTCTGCAGCCAGAGTGAAGCAACATCTGGTCAACTTTGGGCTGGTGAGCAAGGAACCAGATGAAATGGGTACAGGGGAACAAGGTCCAGTGTATGCTGTGCATTCTTTTCATTGTGGAAAGCTGGTTGGGCACTTTGTAGTGGTTAAATGGCTTAGGAGGGTGGCGTCATTCATAAAGAGAAAAGTAGCTGCAGTCACCAAGGTAAACAATGTCCCATTGACCATGATGATGGAAGAGATGATCACAAAAATGTACCAAGAAAACTTCGTAAAGGAAATGGTGTGCTGATGGTCCTGAGCTTGATGTTTGGGTTGATGCAAACTCTTTAGCCATCAGAGTTTCCTTGGAGCATGATGGCATGGCTTTAGATGATGTGAGTTGGTTGTGAAAAGAGAAGGCATGGCACATAAACTTGGGAGAGCTTAATGCTGTGCTAAAAGGTGTTAACATAGCATTGATGTGGAACGCAACAATGCTGCATCTCTTTACCAACTTTCTGTGTATGCAGATGGATCACAGATACTCTTATGGGAAAGGCCAAGGTGTATACCAAAGTGGCAGGTGAAATGCAAATCAGACAATGGCTTGGAGACAAAACCTTGGTGAAAACAGAACATAACTAAAAAGATGGTTTAATACAAGTTCCACAGGTGCCTGTGGTGTAATGGTTATCATCGTAAGAAATGGACACGTTGACACGAGTTCAAATCCTGGACGAGACTGATTGCATTTCACATAGCACTAATACCCTTGGGAAAGGTATGAATCCAATTATTCTCCCTCCAGCTATGGGTAAATAGTAGGGCAGACTAGGTTCTTCAGCCTTGTTGAGGCAACTAGTCTAGGAGAAGGAAAACCCTGAATTCAAACCTGTTAAACTCCGCTTGAAAATTGACCTTGTGTCATATCCTGCCCGAGTGGAGGGGTTGGTAAATATTAATACAAGTTCCACAGTGATAGCTTGATTTAATTAGGAAGACAACTGAACCACAAAACTATGTGCATGCTGTATCAATGGGCAATCTTGACTGACTAAATAAAATCCATTCTTCATTGAAGTGGTCATTCTGGCATAAGAACATTGGTGAAGGCTGCAGTTGGAAATTAAAAAGGGTGCCAGTCAATTAACCCATCACCCATGCATTTACTGAAGGGAAAATAAGATATCAGTAACACTTGGGGATGGAGGTAAATCACTACCAAGGCAGACACTACCTGTCGGATATTGAATGCAAGCCTATGCAGGTTTTTGTTTGACCTCACCTGAGATGGCAAGAGGTAGCAAGCATCGTCAACCACTTGGAAGCTATAATCTGTGTGTGCAGTCCACTAACTGAAATGCTTACTATGACATGACATTTCACAGAAAGGTCTTCAGAAATTTCCTAAATGAATGGGAAGCTCAGCAATTTCACTGTGCACATGTCCTCTCAGATAATGGCTTCACAGAACCATGTCATTGGAGGGTGAAACAGATTTGCAGTGAGAAAACTGTGTTTAATTTATTGGTATAATGTTACTCCAAAGAAAAATGTTTTACTGCTGACCGCCCCCACCACATGATCTATTGTTACCAAGTTTGACTGAAAGGCATCAATACACTACCCTCAGATGAACCCGAACAGCAATGCACTGGTTATGAGGTGGGGGAGAGTGTTTGGACAAAGATCCCTGGTGGATAATGCAAATCCCATTATGGAATCGGATGCATTACAGGTATGATTAGCCCACAGAACATCCTCATTGATAAGTTACCTCACTATTTAAGGGACCTGTGTCCTATTGTGGGTTCAGGTGCCATGGAAAGTATGAGTGACAGTGAGTTTAAGTTTTTTTTTTCTATGTGGGTTTTAGGGTATAGGTTCTTACGATAGTTTTTGATTCTATTTGGCCAGATATTGATGAAAAGGTTGATTTGGTCAGATTTCAGTGAAAAGTTGAGGTTTTTTTGAAAACTCAAGATGTTCTCTAGTTTGGTTTGGTTGGTTTTATGGCACAAGAACCCCTGCCGGCCACTTAATGCTAAATTTTGTTTATACACATTAAACCTAAGATTTACAAATGAATACTTAGATAATATTACAAATGAGCCAGAGTCCACCTACCTGCACTCATACAGATTGGCTCCAAGCACTGCAGCTGCACAACACCAATAATTCAACCCAACATCAATTTGTTTGCACATAGTTAAATAGTTATATACATGATTTGTAAATGAATACATATGATTTGTAAACATTTTGCTAATAATATTTTTCAACAAGCTCGATCTTATTTTTCTTCACAGCCAAATGATTTCAAGTATCTCCATCCAATACAAATCATTCTATTCACTTTTAACCATGTTTGCACACAGTCAAACAGTCTTGAACACTGCTATGTACCAGCAACAATACAATATCAGTCATTTGTTTGCACACATTTAAATAATTATACAGGATATGTAAGAGATTAGTTTATCAGTCATTTTATTTTTACTTTTTAAGTGGATGGTTTGTAAGTAACATTTAAAAAGGGATTGAACTCATTTGTTTGCGATCAGCTAAAGAGTGACAGAGAATATTCCACTCAGAGTGCAACAATGATCACAACAATGATTTCACCTGAAGCAAGCAGCCACAGGCCTGATGCATTAGATAATACTTCCAGAGACAAGTCATCCGAGGGGGAAGTCACAGTCATATTACTGCAAAGAAGCACTAGTTACAAAAGACCTGCCTTGGATTGGCATATATGTGATCATGAGATCAGGAGGGAGTGTAGCAGGAGCGAAAGGCAGTCAATCTGCTACTGTCCTCATTGGTAAAAAATTACATTTGATGGGTTGTCTGTGCATAAGAGGATGGCCAGTGTGAATATCTGTGTTGGCTAAGCTGTGCTGAAATTCCACTCACATAAATGATCTGTATTTTGCATAAGCAAATTTTTAGCTCTACATAAGGTGACAAATTTCTGTTTTGGCAGAACATTAAAAAAAAAAAAAAAAATTAACAAATAGCGCAAAACAACTGTATTTGAAGGAACTGAAAAAGAAAGCTGTAGGGATTAGACAGAGATTAAGACAATGAAGAAGAAACAACAATGACAATAAAACTAATTTCCCGTGTAGACGTAGAAGAAATGACAATGTTCTTCTCAATAATTTGACTCACACAAACTATACTACTATGTGTAATAACATATCAAAAGAACTACATAAAAAATAACAGGGGGGTGTCCTCATGGCATAATGGTTATAGTGATGGACTGCGGAATCGCAGTAAGCGAGTTCGTACTCTAGTTGCGCTATTACATTCCCTTTCGCGCAAATACCCTTGGGAAAGGTATGAACCCCCTTATCCTCCCAGCTATGGGTTATATAGTACCACTACTGTTCTTCTCGGAGAATGGCTTTGGCATTAAATAGCCTACAAAGGTTGATATGCCATTAAACAAAGAAACCAAACCTAAAAAATAACAAATAAACTTAGGTCTAGCATTTTGTATAATTTGGCCCATAGGTTGAACCCTAACAGATACTGCTCCTCCAGGTCAGAGTGGACCAGGGAGTAATGGCACTGAAGGGATACTCCATACTTCCCAGATCTTCAGTACTGGAGTATTACCATTTAATGAAGTTTTTTGTCATACCCAGAACAACTTCGTCTTTCAAGGAAGGGTGTCTTACACCTCTGCAGGAGATATAGTTGGCATATTCAAAATCCTGCCAACAGGCAAGAGAAAAAGAACTAGAGGACATCATTCTGATTTTAAAAGAAATGTACATTAAAAGTCTTTCAAAATTCATCTTAAAAGTTTAAATAATTTTTATATCTATAATAAGCAAACTTTTAAGATCCTATTTCAAACTACAAATATCTAAAGTTAAGTCTGATATCTTAGTAAAGAAATATTATGCCGCATGAGTTTTAATCTTATTCAAATGATTAAATTTAATTGGCTGTAAAATAGCAGATGAATATCAAATTAACACTGGTCATAAAAGATGTTAAATGAAAGGAAGAATGGTGACACTTAATTTTGTTTTAAATTTTCAGCCAGAAAATGTGATTCCCACACCACTGGAACCAACCAACCCATTGGTGAAGGAATTCTTGGCCGATACGTGGTCTCAGGACCATGTTCCAGTAACTTGCAGTGGCAAGGTAAGTTATGCAGAGATTTATTTTATTATCTGAATTCTACAAGCTACTTTGAGTCCAAATTTAAAATGATACCAGAAAATGGTAGAAAAATCTATATTTTATTTGCCATTATAACAAAAAACACTGCTGAATTGTACTGCCAATGATCTATAATAATATAGTGGAGTCATTTAGTCTTTAAATGTCTACATGAAACAAAGTTTGGAATAAAAGTCTGTGAAAAGGTTCTTCAAGAGACTGAAATTTGACAATCGTAACAAATGGTATAATCACAAATCAGAATCTGTCCTCGAAAATGAGATGTATAAAATTCTTAGACTTTAAGATGCATATGGATCACCCAATCCTGGCCAGAAGACCAAGTGTTGACAAGAAAAGAACTTGTCACCTTGTGGATTTTGCCATTCCAGCAGACCAAGTGAAAATAAAAAAAAATGAAAATTAGGATAAATACCTGGACCTTGCCAGAGAGGTGAAAAAGTTTGTCAAACTTGAAGATAAGGATGATACAAATCATAGTTGGAACCTTTGGGATGGTCCCCAAAGAACCTGAAAAAGAGACTGGGAGAACTCTACATCAGAGGAGGAATCAAGACCATCTAGACCACAGCACTGCTAAAGTCGGTTTGGATACTTAGAAAAGTCCAGGAGATCGGAGAAGACATTTTTCACTTCGATTCCACTTAAAAAAAACTGTTAGAGCTGATATGAAAAACTCATGAAGAGTAAGAATAATGATAGTGAATTCATGGTCTTTGTAAATGGAATAAATTTTTGAATAAAGGTCTCAAACAGACAAAAAAATCAATTATATATAAAGAAATCATAGTCTTTAGATATGTACATTAAATAAGCATTAGAGTAAATTTTATATTATAGCCTCCTCCCCACTTCAGAATGGAAATTAGAACATTTTAATAGACAAGTAGGGTTAGAGATAGATTGAAACTCGCCATGAAAAAGTCTTTGTTTTGAGTTTTAGCAATTGGATTTCTAAAGTACAACAAAGTATGCATGTTCTTGCTTTATTTTGCAGGTGGTGGGGATGTTCACATTTTAGAAGCCACTTTTTAGGGGCTTTGATATTTTTTGTAGAAAATGCCAGGAGTTTCCTCCACCCAAAGAAAGATGGCCTGGAAACTCACAGACATGAGAGTCCTAAATTATTCACATTAATAAACAGGAAAACCAAACTGTAAATGCATGTCTCCACTTCTTTCACCAAAGAGATCAAGAGTCATGTTCATCTAAATCTTTTCTTTGACAATATTATGAGAGACCCACAATGTAACATAGGAAAATACTTTTGATACTATAATAAAAATACTAATGCCACAAAAAGAGGAAAATAATTTTGATACACCCTAATTTATTGGAGTTATAGGTTTTAAAATGTACAATTTTAATTATTGGTTTAAGTGTCAATTAAAAAATTGAAAAGAAATTTGATGTATCCTTATATGTATAAATAGTTGATATTTTCCTATGAACCCCAACAAATGGATTTGGCCCAATTGGCTGGGGCTGTAGAATATGTCGACTGCATCTCTGCAGTGGGGTAAGACTCCACCAATAAGTGTCCTGGATATGACACTAAATAATCTGATAGTGAAGCTCCAGTAATACGTAGTACCCCTTTATCCCATTGCTCCCAGGTCCACTCAGATTGCACCAGATAGGGTCCCATCTATTGGTCAAATAGAAATAAACAGTGTACTTATTCTAAACTAAATTGATTGAAATAGAACTGTTTTTACATTTAACTTTGAGTAAATGAATGACCGATGTTTAACTGAATTGTTCATAATACATAGCAATACTTGGAACCATTTAACTTGTTGACTAAACTAAATAGTTTGAAATAGAACTGTTTATATGCATAAAAATGGATTTGGCATTAGATAACCTACAATGGTTGATATGCCATAAAACCAAACCAAACTAAACTAAACTACACATACCAGTGTTGGCTAACCAGCAAGAAATTGCTTACATCAGTTCTGTGTGGACACTGGATGACCTGCCGGGAGCAATGGATGTAGGGGTGGAGAGAGAAAGTCAGGAAAATCCATGCTATCAATGTGACTTGATGATGATATATATAATGACCATCCTCATCCCATTACAGTAAAGATCAGCTATAATACTTTGAAAAGTTCTGGAGACCCAAGGAGACTTTATCTTATTCAGACTTCAGTGAAAAACCAAAAGTTAAAACTAGTCTGAAAAACTCAGAGTGATGATAATGATTATAGTGGAACTATTGAAATACTTTAGATAATAAAAGGTTTGTAAAAATAGAGAATGCAAGATATGTGTATTACATCTTAAACAACAAAACATGAAATTGACTCGTCCTCATGGTGTAATGGTTAAAGTGATGGACTGGGGAATCGTAGTAAGTGAGTTTGTACTCCAGTCACACTATTACATTCACTTTCAGACAAATACCCTTGGAAAAGGTATGAGCCCCCTTATCCTCCCAGCTATGGGTTAAATAGTACCACCTCTGTTCTTCTTGGAAAATGGCTTTGGCATTAAATAACCGACAAAGGTTGATATGCCTTTAAACAAAGAAACTACACCAAACTAAACAAAAAAAATTAAGCCTTTATAAACTCTACATAAATTATCTCATTCTCCTCCCTTATAATGTAGATCTGTTTTTTATAATAGATTTATCTGCATTCTGATGATGCTACAACTCAAGTAGTAGAGGCCCATCTTATGTTCCAAACTGTCTTTTACTTTCTCCTTTGTAGCCTGGAGCAAGCAGCAGGAGGCAATGGCCTCCATGTGAATGCAAATAAAACAGTTCATGTGTTATAAACAAAAAGGGCCTATCTCTACTCTTTGTGACATGTCTCTAAAACCAATTGGCAATTTTACATACCTCAGCAACAATATCTCATCTGCTGAAATTGATGCTAACATACACCTAATGAAGGAATGGACATCAATCAATAGGTTATCAGTTGTATCGAAATCTGATCCCTTCAATAAAATAAAGCTGCATTTCTGCAAAGATGTAGCAATACTACAATATGGATGCACCAAATGAATGCTAACAAAATACATGGAGAAAAAGCTTAATGGGAACTAAACAAGAATGCTACATAGTTTCTAATAAATCACAGAAGTAACACCCCACAAAACAGCTGTAAAATGGCCCTTACCTCCAATCTTACAAACCATCCAAGTAAGATGAACTGCTGGTTAAGTAACTACAAACTCATTAGCAATGTTCTCTAATTGACCCCTATACATGGATGTGCCAGTGTTGACAGACCAGCAAGAACTTACATTAGCTCTGTGCAGACACTGGATGTCGTTTAGAAGACCTTCCAGGAGTGGTAGATTATAGAGACAGATTGAGAGAGTTAGGGAAACCTATGCTGTCAGCATGACTTTGTGATGAGATATGTATATGAAATAAGCTTAGTAATAAAGATCAACAAAAAATTTACATATATGTATATAATTTTGATTCTCTTAATCCCAAATAATCTATTTCTTCATTTTTTTTTCCAGACTGATGAAGATGACAGATATTTAATCCAGCCGGATGAGATTTATAATCAATCCGTCACATATGACCCACATCAGGGCTATTCTCTGAACTTCTTTCCACGAACCAACAGCAACTGGTATCAAGCACCTCTGGTGATGGTACAGTTTAACACCCTTCGACCAGGGACACTGATCAATGTTCAGTGTACAGTATGGGCAAACTACAAGAACAGCACAACAACTATCCAGTCGACTACATCATTCAAAATTCATATGAACTAAAGCTGAATGATGACTTTAATATCTTGAATAAGAGTACAGCTATATAAAAAAAATTAAATAAAAAAGTACAGTCGACACATTAACAGATGCTACAAAGGTCAAAGAAGAATCTTACAGTAGTTTTTGTGGAGTTTTAAAGGTTTTAAGAAAGGGTTGCAGAAGGTGACAGTGTTGGTAATTTTTTCTTTGGATAATGCTTTCTTGAATAAGTTAGCTTATTTTTTGCTATCTTTCTAATAAGAAAACTGATCATTAAACAGTCTAGAAAAGGATTTTTAAAATATGTTCTAAATAGACTAACAGTAGCAAATAACCCTTAATATAAAAAAAAATAGATATCTAAGAGGCATGCAGTTGCTTTGAGGTTCCTAAAATGAAGAAAGGCTTTTGTATTGTAAAATATAAGTTATTATATACCAATGTATTCAGTGTAGTGTCTTTATCTAGTTACGAAAATTTGACCATTTTACTTGGAGACCTTCAGGTGTCTGACACATTTAGTAATTTTAAATAAATTTTGAACTGAACTCTTTATTCAATCCATGAAGGATGGATTGTTCTCATTCTACAGTTCATAGGATGGGGGATATCTCCTATTGTTTAATTCCTACTAGTTAAATTGTCCTTGTCATATCATTTGTCTCATTTACTGAATCGGAGTATTTTGCCGAATGAATAAAAAAAAATTTAAAAAAAGACAGCATTAGTTAAAGCATAACTTATTACCTAATGGTTGTGAGTTCAATTACTGAGCTGAGTAGTACAAAAAATATGATATACTCTCGTTCAGCCGAAGAAACAGTCAAGGGAAGAATTAACTGGTAAAGGCTGTACTCTAAGCATGGATGGCAGAATGAGAAAGATCTACCCCAACAGACTGAATAAAGAGTTCAATTTGAAATTTAACAAACACCTAAATAATACCCGAGGAAAAATGCCTGAAATATGATTATAATGAACAAGACAAAGACATCAGTTAGAATACATAAGTGTATAAGTTTTCATTTTAAAAATTCAGACAAAAATTTTAAGTTTTGTATGATACTTAGTAATGAGTTGTTAAAATCAAATAAATTTTTAACTATCCTTCATAATATTTACATTGGAGCCTCCTTCAAGTGGAATATTTGTCTACCATTGAGTTAGCAATTTATTCCTACAATGTTGCTGATTAGTTAAGTGATAGTTTTGCTGGATTATCTCTTTAAAAAATTTTTGTGTTAAATAATTTCACTGAACTTCATAAAAAAAAATAAACCCAAAAACAGACAAGATATGATTCTGAAAAAAGTACAATATTTATGATATGACTAGTGTGACAGTTGACATGAATAACACCTGAAAGCAGAAAACTAAAACTGAAACTAAGAAAAAAAAAGAATGCACAAAATTATTTGACTAGTTCCTCCCAAACCATGAAATATTATACAGTTTCTTTGAAATTGATCCTAAATACTGCAAGATGATGATAAATAATAAGAGAAATTCAAATAAGAAAATTTCTCTTTAAAAAAAGTGCTCTATGCTATTAAAGCAGAGCAGTTACAAAACCTAGAATATTCAAATTATAAACTCAAAGTAGGTTACTTGAAGTTTCATGTAGAGCATACAATCATCCAATGGAAATCTTTCTGTCTGATGATTGTCTGCTCCACATGAGTTCATAATTTAAGAAATGTTAGATTATATATTCACACACACACACACACACACATATATATATATATATATATATATATATATATCTCAATTAAAAAAAAATGAAATTAGCATACTAGAAGTTTATTCAAGTTAAAAGAACAGTCTAATTACTTAACACAAATTATCAAAATTGGTTCAGACTCTTTGGTAATCTGCAAGCATTATTGAAAAACATGAAACAAAGTAGAAATTTTAATAATTTACATTTATATAATAAGCAGTTTTTATTAAAGATAACAAACAACTAAAATCTATTAAACTTTTTAATAAGCATCTGTTTTTGAATCTGATGTTTCAGTATAGGTTCAAAATTACATAACTGTGTAAAGTTCATAATGTTCCTAGATGTATTGAATTCATTTTATCAAGCAAATATTGTGTAAAGTCCACAAATGAATTTCTTTTACACTTCTAACAATAAAATATCAGCTTCACAATGTTATAAAAATGTATTTATCATAAGGACACTTGATAAAAATAGTTATAATCATTCTTCTCTCCTTCATTTCTCTGTATTAGACAAATTATATTATGAAAATTTCTGTTAAGATGCACCATAAAAGTTTTATTTTGTGACTATCAAAGCAGTATCTCGTCACAAATGACTGGTGTAGCAATAGGATTCACTCTACATCCCTTTTTTTTCTAATTATAAGACTTAGTTTGAAGAGATAATTTTTAATGCTATTGTTAAACCCACATCTGATACATAGACAAGATTTTTTAAATTTTAAAGTTTCTATAAGAGATTAAAAATATTGTATTTTATTTATAAAAAATATTAGAATATGTGATTTTAACTCTAAATGATTTGACATCTATATATCAATGAACTTAGTTCTTATATAATTTCAATCCCACACTGAGACATTAGATATCTCATCACAAGATAAACAAAAGTGTAGCACAGAAAAACAGAATGCTTATTAAAAGAATTGCTGCCTAAATATATCTTCACAAGCTAAATCCATATATTTTTTTTTTTCATAAGATAAACAAAAAAGTATGACACAGGAAGAACATTTAAAGTAGTATATCCCATTGATTGAGTTACTAATGCTTACAAAGATGAACCTTAATGATGTTGAGATTTTTATATACAAATTTTAAATTGTAAATGCTGAAACCATGAGTAATAATAATGCACTGATGCACTTAGACTAGTGTCCTTATCTTGGTTGTTACAGTCGCAACTGTTTGGCTATTGTACTCTTAGACCTTCAGGTGAGTTGCATTCAGTAACCTCCAGAGAATTTGAATAGTCTATTCAATCCGCTCATGTAGATTGTTCTCATTCCACTATCCATATTTAGAAGATTATCTCAAATCAATTAATTCTCCCTATTTAATAGATTCTTTTCATGTGGCTTGTCTCTTTCACCAAACTGGAACATATGAATTTTTGAAGAAACAAGAACTGTGGATTGAATAAAGAGTTTAAGTTCCCAAAAGGTTTCTGATTTTATCAGAAGGTGTCCCGAGTGTGCAATTACAAACAACCTTGTGACTGTTATAGATACAAGTCTGAATACATCCGGGTATAAATGATTCTCCAAATCAAAATCACAAGGAATTTATATTATTTTTTTTCTCTTTTCCTTTTATTCAGGACTAACTTTTTTGTAATTATGTCAAAGTAAAAAGACAAAGTTACTTTAACCCTTGTAAATTTTTAAAGAATAATCGTCATCCCCCACCACTTTTTTGCTGACATATCAGATCTTGGTTTTATGATTGATAAGGCCTTCTCTGATTCAACCTGCTCTATTACTGTAAACTGGTCTTTTTCCTTTGTCTCATATGTACAAGCAAAATTTCTATTTGTAAGACTAAAAAAACAATGGCTCTATATTCCCTAATTTTTATGCTTCTTCAATAATTTCTCGTATTTTGAATTTTCATTAACATTTTTGATTTGCCTCTATTAGAAATGCATTTAACTTAACCAGATTTTGAGTTTGATTGTTCTTTTATTTCTCAAAAATCTAATCAATAAGAAGTTTAATCTATTTTCATTAAGATTTACAGCATATAATTAAACAAGAATTGGTCATCATCAGCTTTTTAGCAACATTTTTTTAGTACAATGGTACAGTTGTGGTCCCATCTTCACATCTTGGATTTTGTGACCCCCCCACTTCTATCTATCCAAACAATCTGTTTTCTGAAAATTAAAAGCTTTGACACTTTGCTCAGGGATCTTTTTTTTTTTTGATTTTGCATTTTTCTATCTTTATTATCACCTTCCCAATCCCACCCAAAAGTCATGGAGCAAAGAATCAAGGTTTTGGCTATTCAGAAAATAAAAATTAGGCGAGGAGACAGCCTCAGTGATTGGAAGCAGTCAAAGAGTTTGGAGTTGTGCAAAATGGGCTGGGTCGGATTTCACAAAAATCAAGGATGTCAAAAAAATAAAAAAGGGACAACCATATCATTGTATTTGTGTTTTTCTTTTAAGATAATTCTTTTTTAAAATTTTATGTCTGAAAACATTTTATTTCAAACCAATTTATCTTCTGTATGTTGGTTTCCGATATTTTATTGATTTAGTTTCTTGTTTCTTTTAGTTTGTTGTTTTTTTTTTTATTTCTTTAAGTTTTAGATTTTACCACTATTTATTATATCTTTTTTCTTATTTGTTTTTTGTTTTTTTTTCCATCCTTTAAATACCTCTGAGTTCTGGTCCATAATAAAAAAAATTGATGTTGTCTTGATATGTTATAAATTTTCATAAATATTCAGAATAAAATCAAAATTATTGGAAACATGCAAACATAAGTGAATTTATATACACTACCTCACTAGAATTTCACTTAACATTTTTTTCAAACTTTGATGCTAAGAAAAATGTTAAATTATCTTACCTTAAGAGATTAAATATATCATATTAAGATTACTAAGATAAATTTTTTTTAACTAGCTATTCCCCATTTTATTGTTGCTGCTTTTTATGACGATTCACCGGGTCTTCTGATGTAAACAGTGAAAAATTAGAAATAAGGAAATTTGTTACACCAAGGCTTGAACTCAAATTTAGACTTCTTTATTTTTGATTTAGTGCTGTTTACTTCAGTATTCAAAGATGTTATAAAAGAAAGCAACAACAAGATGGAGTAAAATTAGACATTAAATTATAGAGTATCAAGCCATAACGTTGCAATTAGATGGAGGAAAATTGATAAAGAAATAATAAAAGGTGTTCATTTATATAAAAAATATCAGAATGTTAAGAAAAATCAAAATATAAAACAATAAAAAAAACAATACCAGATATTGTTCAGACAATTTATGTTTTTGGTCTTAACAATATTTGAGTGACTCCATTCTTCAGCTTTCTAAATGTGAAGAAAAAAAAAGCCAAAACTCCTCCTTCTAAGGAAGAGTCAGTTTCAAAGGGGAGGAGGATTTTTTTTTTTTTTAATAAGCAAGGATTCTTTTTCTTTTTTTTTTTTTTTTTTTTTTTTTTTTTGACAATGACTGAAGATTGGATCAACCCAAATCTTACACTGACAAAATCAAGAATATCAAAAAAAAAAAAGTGTATTATCTGAACAATGATTAATTCACTCTTCAAAGTTATAGAAAAAATATATATCATTTTAGAAAAAGTGTTTTTAATATTACCATTATTACTGGAAATATGTTTCAAATGTTTATTGCATTCTAAGATAGTTAATTCTTCTTTTTCTCTATGTGCCCTTTCCCCAACCACTGCTCTTTTTTTATGCAAATCTTCCCCTTGACATCAATCTCTAAAACCCCATTCACACCAACTGAATTCCAGACAAACTGTAGAAAGTTTAGTTTCTCTGAGTGACCTTTTTGGTTTTATAATTTGCTTACTGCATTAAAGATTTTCAATATTTCACTTATTTTGCTTCTCTACTGTAACTGAGTAAAATAAAAATATAATCTGAATGAAATATACACAAGAATAAAACTGGAAATCCACTTTCATCAAAGCTACAAGCTTTAAATGTTCATTCTTTTTTTATGTTTCTTGAGTGTATTAAAAAAGAACTATAATCTAAACATATGCACCTTCTCCATAGTTATAAGCGTGTCTGGTTAATAATTTTGAGGTTATTTTCCCAGCAAGAGAGAGAGATATATATCTTATACTAAAGAATTCATTATTAATTTGGGATTAACATTTTATTGAACCCTGGATTACAGATACTGAAAGGGCTAAATTTAGATTTCATTAGAACCAGAGCATTCCAAACTCATACACAGACATCTCAAAATTTATGAATCATTGTCTGGTTATTACTTGTAATTGGCACTAACAAGTTGTATATACTTAAAAAGGTTAAATGAGTCATTATATATGTATATTGTGTGTGTGTGTGTGTGTATATATATATATATATATATATATATATATATATATATATATATATATGAGAGAGAGAGAGAAAGAATGTTTGAATGTAAATTGCAAAAGATAAGAACAACTCATTATCATTTTCACTTGATATTAAAAGAGAGAGTTGCTAATATGTAGTATCTTGAGAATACCTTGTCCAAGTGACAGTAATATGAAAGAAAATGTTTCTGAATGAAATTTTAAGTTTTTTTTTTATTTATTGTTTTAAAGTTGAACCCATGAGCACACATGTATGAAGTAAATTTGTGCCAGGAAAAAATTTTGTAAATTGAAAATTTACAAAGAATATTGCTAGACTAAATTTTATGATTATTTTATATAGAGATAGATTGGAATGATTGCCTTTTCTAACCCCCTCATATTTCCATTTAGTTGAAGAAAAAAAAATTTAAGTAATTATTTGATACTAAAATTTAAGGCTGATTTTATTTATTTTCCTCTTTTTCTTCATATCTCTGCCTTTTTTCTGTCACTCCTCACCACATTTAAAATTTAATTTTCTATGTTTTTTATTCATAGACATTCCAAAATTATCGTTTTCAGTATTTTGTTCAACTATTTGGGAATTTTTTAAATGTTGGCTAATATATATTTGAATTATTGACATTTATTTCAAAGTGATGAGTCTATCATTTTTGCTATGAATCAAAAACATTCCATTATATTAAATGAAATTAAATTAGACTTTGCTGTTAGGGTGTACAATAAAAGGCATGATCTGATTGGTAGATGGGTAATTAATAATAATGACATCTTTAATAATTTCTAGATTAAAAGGTAATACTCTTAAAAAGTCTTTATTTGGTGCCAATGAAAAGTGACTTTATCTCTTCACTTGAAATTTAATCCATAAAACCTGATAATATTTAATTAGGCTTTCAAAAAAATCCTCTTGTTTGTAAAACACATTATGAGTTATACTGAGGTACCCAGTATTCATAGTCAAAAGTAATCAAAATTTTAGGGCTATTGAGTAAATTCTAAAATATATTTAAAATACAAAGGATAAGTTTCTGAATAAATAATAGTACTCTCCTTTAGCGACAAAGAACAAGTAATTTTGGAGAAGCTATGCTTCAACAATACAATCAATATTAAACTCATCTCTTTCCATTTGGCTGGAAATAGCATTTTTGACCTTAAACTGATCAGTGGCAGCCTGTGGTACTTATCCTATGTTTATTCACAAGACAAGTATGCTTTTCAGACTAATTTTCAGCCCCCAGAATCCAACACTTTAATTCCGATAAGATGCATGCAAAATAATTGCAGGCTAGTATATATGCGCACACTGTTAGACATGCAACAGATTTCATCATAGAGCAATGATAAATTCCATTTAACATGAGACATTATGTCATGGACTCTTCTGGTAATATCAAAACAATATTACATTATGTTATACCTGATGAATAAATTTCTGTTATTACACACACACACCCACACACACACCTGTATGAGTTCTATGAGAGTATTTGATGACTTTGTAATAGAAATTAAACTTTTGTATACTCACATATACACATATTTGTGTGTGTGTGTTTGTGTGTGCATATATATATATATATATATATATATATATACACACACACACATAAAAACTTCATAGTTTGTTGTTTGTATTTTTTTAGTTAAATTAAAGCTATGGTTGTTTTAAATGCTTTCTATTTCCTGAAATCACTTGTGTATATTGGATACCACCAGTTCATTGACCAAGTTTTTGGTGCCAGATTTAGAAGTCTGTGAAATTCCAGTTTAACTTGGTACATTGGATTAAATATTTTTACATGGTTCTTTTTAATTTCAACTAAATCTTTATTTTTAGCCTTATGATTTCCTTTTTTTTTGATGACAAGTCTTGTCAAAATTCACCAGCCTAAATTTTTTCTTTAATATTTTTTTCTTGAAAAAAAAAAAAAAAAAAAAAGACATAAATGTAACTGATAGCTCTTTTTCTATCCTGTTTACTTTTCTTTCATTATTTTTCCCTTGTATTTTTCTCTTTAAAAATAGCATTATATTGTAGTATTACTCTTTTAAATTATAGTATTACTCTTTTTTTTTCTTTTTTTTTTCTTTTTAATATTAATCTCTACTTTTATATTTTTGATTTTCGCAGTCCAGAAATAAGAATTCAATTTTTGTTTGGATTTTATTTTCAATCTTATTTTTTGGCTTCCTGTTTAATCTGTACTTGAATTTGATAATTTTTAGACAATAAATGTTTACTTCTGTTAAAATTGTTGTTGTTATTGCTGAGTCCAGAGCAGTCAGATATCTTTCATCCACTACTCATTCATGCAGGTCTCAATTTAAAAAGAAATTACCAATTTAGATTAGTGGTTCCCAAATTCTGCACCATGGCATACTGGTGCAATGCAAGTTGTAGCTATTTGTGCTATTAAAATATGTATGTAAAACCAACAAATTATTTATTAGGATAAATATTAAACTCTAAGTAAAAGGCAAAAATTATGAAAATAGCATATTACAAGATAAATTACAAGATAATTCTCCCTCAATATTGCACAATATTTTCCTCAGCATGGCTTGGAAAAAATTATAGTGTTAGTTTAAATGATTTAATTTTGTTTATTTTAGGTATATTTTATGAAAACAGAATGTTCAATTAGTTTTTTGCATCTTGTTTGTTATTAGTTTATTTACTGCTATGTAAAAAAGCCCTAAGGGAATATCCTCTTAGTGTGTTAATTCTATAAATTTTTCTTGGGGAAGTATATCCAGTGAAACTGAAATCAAACATGCCTCTGGAAAGATGATCAATTGAAAAAAAAACAACACAGACTGATTCTGTTTCACCAATAAATGTACATACATATGCATAATATGCAAGTACGTATGGTACATTTTGAATAATCTTGTAAATTTTCTGATTTCAAAAATCTTAAAGGAACTGAAAATTGAATCAGTAGTTGGATATTTCATTTTCATATTTATTGATACATTTCGGATTTTTATTTTAATATTTTTCATTGCTTGAAAACTTGCAATTTAATCAAGAAAAGTTTAGGAATTTCTAACTCAAAGAAATTTTATTGAAAAAAAAATCTCATGTATGTATCTACCCAACCCCTCTACCACAAATATGATGTTATACAAGGTCAGTTTATAAAGCAGAGTTTAACAGGTTTGAATTCATAGTTTTTCTTCTCCAACATCAGTTGCTATCACAAGATTAAAGAACTAAGTGTACCTTCAAGTTATCTTAAGCTGAAGGAAGAATAGTTGGATTCATTCCTTTGTCAAAAGTTTAAACATTATATGAAATGCAAACAGCCTCATTCAGGATTTGAACTCTCATGGTTGTATTCATTTTCTATGGCAATCATTATTACACAGAGTTTTCAAAGTGGACACAACAATATGATAAAGGCTCAGTTGTCACGAAGGACAGATAATCAAATATTTTGCATATATAAGGAGAAACACTTGTTCCATCTGGTTTAAAGCTTATTTTTTAGTATTAACGACCTTATTCATCTGTGTTTGTGTGTGGATATATATTTCACCATGAGTGCCTTCAATCTCAAGTAAACATAAATTGTTTGGAAAGAAAAGGATTGGTAGGTTGTGTTTTATGGCATGTTGACCCTTATAGGTTATTTAATGTCAAATCCTGTTTATATACATTAAATATGATTTGTGAGCAAATAGTTTAGAGGTAACAAAATTGTAAACAAGCCAGAGCTCATTTGGGTGCACACAGTTAAGTGGTTTCAAGTATTGTTATGTAACACTTGTAATTCTATTTAATATTAGATAGTTAAGAAAATGATTACAAATTTCTATTTAATTTATACATGGAACCCTAACAAGTATGACCACTACTGGTCAGAGTGGACCGGGGAGCAATGGCAATGAAGGGGAACTTCACTTTCCTCAGAGTTTCAGAACTGGAGCCCCATCATGAGATGGTTAAGTGTGATATCAGGACACCCACTTTTTGTTTAAGCCCTCTGCAAAGATAGAGTAACCATTTTCTACAGTCCCAGCCATCTGGGCTACTGGAGAGAAAAAGATGTGCACAAAGTCTTATGGAATCAGCTTTGGATAACAGGAAGGGAAACACACTGATGAATAAGATGGTTAAAAAAAAACAAAAAAACAACACATGATTCCAATATGAGCAGAAAAAATGCCAGAATATTACTTTCTTGTTTGGATTTTGAAATTTAGTTTTGATTTTACGGAGAGATAATTTAATTCAAATTTTTATTCCTTTATTTAAAACTAAATACTTAGGTAATTCAATTAGAGAAATCTTTTTGAAAAGAAGTGATTTTTTTTTTTTTTTTTTTTTTTATAAATATCATCTCTGCATTGTTTGCAATTGGTTTATTGCAAAAACTATTTTATTTTTGCAATAAGATTTGTTTTAAAGCTATTCAAAATGGTGGCAAATAAAATCAAGTGCTTCAGGCTTGAATAGAAGTCTGTCATCAAATTCTTGTTGGCTGAGGCCTTCAAACCGTGGGAAATTTATAAAAGAATTTTTAATGTGTACAGAGAAGCATATTTTGGTTTTAAAAAGTTTACAAATGGGGTAAAAATGTGGGTTTGATACAACAAATCTGAATCAAAGAGACAGTATGAAATGAAAACACACAAACTTTCAAAAGAAAAAAAATTGTGCTGAAAGTGTTCTGGGAAGTGAAAGAACCTATCACTATTGATTTCCTTACAAAAGGTGCAGCTCGTATGTACCAATATATATATTTACTATAAACACAAAGTATTTCATGCCTTAAAGAAATCCACACCTGAACACTTTCCCAAAGTAGACATTTTAGTTTTGCAATATTTTGGTAATGTAAGACATAACTCTTGCTCCAAATACTTTTGCTGAGATTTTGAAGATGACAAACAACATTTGACTATGAGGTGTGGAGTTCACCTCATACTCTGAGTGTTACTCGCTTGATTTACCTCTGGCTTGGAGTTTGAGTTTTGTTTAACAGCATATCAACCTTTCTGGGTCATTTAATGCTAGAAAGGTTAAATTGGTTTTGTTTTTTGTGTAGGTTTTAGATTTTAGGGTATGAGTTTTGGTTGTTTTATTATATTTGCCTAGATTTTGATAAAGAGGTTGGTTTCTTTTAGAAAGCTTAAGATTTTTGAAGAGGTCCTTTTAAATTGTTTGTTTGGTAATATTTTGGGTAAATTTGTTTAAACCTGTCACAGTTTAAGAGAATGTATTTGACCGTGAGAGGTACTTTGCATGTTGAGTATACTGAGGTGGGGGGTTCTTCCCCTTTTAGGAGGTATGAATGGGTAATGTGGGTGTGACCAATAAAAAGTCTGGAGATTATCACTTCTTTTCTATTTCTTCTGCAGCCTCCTGGCCATTCTCACTTATGGTATCTTGTATATGGTGGAGCTTGTTCTGTGTTTGATCATCCCATAATCTTTTACCATTTCTTGAGTATAAATTTGTTAATAAGTAGTTTTAGGTCTGTGTATGGAATTTTTATATTAGATATATGTATCTGGAATGCCTTTTTTCAGCTTTGTCTGCCCTTTTATTTCCCTGTATGCCAATGTGGCTAGGTACCCAAGTAAGAATGATGCTATTATTTTTAGACTGTTCATTTTTTCTAGTAGTCTTGTGATGAGAGGAGTTGATTAATCTTTGCTCTGTAGAGCTTGGGGAACAGATTTGGAGTCTGAATAGATGATAAATTTAGAGGATTTGTGATTAGCTATAATGTTAATGGCTAGATCAATAGCTATGGCTTCTGCACAATAGATTGATGATTCATATGGGAGATGTTTTAACAGTTCTTGGTTTTAGAAGACAGCAGCACAACCAACATTCATTCCCTGTCTAGATTCATCTGTATAGATGTGGTGGTGGTCTGGGAAGTTGTTTTGGATGTTGAGGAAGTTCTCTTGGAAGGTGATGGGGTGTATTTTTGGTTTTGGAAAGTTTGGTTAGTTGGGTTTTATGGCATATCAACATTTGTAGGTTATTTAACACCAAATCAATTTTTATGTAAATAATCAGTTCTATTTCAAACAATTCGGTTTAGCATGAGTACACAGTTTAATTGTCAAAAACATTTCTATTTCAATCTATTCAGTTCATTCAAACAGTTCTAATACAGCTAATTCAGTTTACCCTAAGTACAGATTTTGTTTACTCAGTAAAAACAGTTCTGTTTCGAATAATTCAGTTTAGCATAAGCATGCAGTTTAAAGGTAAGTACAGTTTAATTGTCAAAAACATTTCTATTTCAAGCCATTCAGTTTAATCAAACCATTCAGTTTAGCATAAGTATGGCGTCAGTTCTATTTAACCTATTGATAGGGCCCTATCAGGTGCTACCACCCTGGGCCAGAGTGGACCTGGGAGCATTGGCAATGAAGAGGTGTTCTGTACTCCTCAAAGCCCAAACATTACTGGGACCTTACCATCAGACTGTTTAGTGTCATATCCAGGACACTCATTGGCAGTGGTCTTACCCCTCTACAGAGGTGCAGACCGTGTATTCTGCAGCCCCAGCCGACTGGGCAATACACAGAGTTAAATGTCAAAACAGTTTTATCTCAGATAATTCAGTTTAGCGTAAGTACACAGTTTAGACGTCAAAACAGTTCTATTTCGAGCAATTCAGTTTAGCATAAGTACACAGTTTAAATTACAAAACAGTTCTATTTTAAACAATTCAATTTAGCATAAATATGCAGTTTGAATGCAAAAATCAGTATTGTGAAGGAAGCACGGTTTAGTTCTATTTAACCCATATATAGAACCCTTATCAGGTGCTACCACTCTAGGCCAGAGTAGACTTGGGAGCGATGGCAATAAAGGGGTACTCCACATTCCCCAAAAGCTCCAGCATTACTGGAACCTCACCATCAGATTGTTTAGTGTCATACCAGGACACTCGTTGGGGGAGTCTTACCACTCTGCAAAGGTGTAGTTGGTGTATTCTACAGCCCCAGCCGACCGGGCAATGGAAAGTTTGGTTAGGTCTATCTTTATTATTGGTTGGTTTATGGTCCATGGTGCGGTTTTGGGGAGGATTGTATCATGAATTATTCAGGAAGGTTTGAATTCTTAGATTAAAAGGTTTAATGGTCTTTTCTTTATTTTCGAATAGGTTTTTGTATCTTATGTCCATGATGCAATTAAAGGCAGGGTTTTGGGGACATGAAATGAGTTTAATATAATATTGGAGTGCAAGTTTTTATCTTCTCAAGGAAAGTGGGGGTTCATTTGCTTCTATGCATAAACTTTCAATTGGAGAAGTAGCGAAGGCTCCTAGGGCAATTCGGAGTCCCAGGTGATTGATAGTTTCGAGTTCTCTGAGATAAGATTTTCTGGCTGCTCAACATATGAAGCAGCCGTTATCAAGTTTTGATCGTATTAGACATCTTTATAGTCTGGTTAGTTTTTTTTTTAATCAGCACCCCAATCTCAGGAGTTGGATAGTTTGGTTGCTTTTGATCCTCAGTTGTTTAATGTGTGGGATGAAGTATAGTTTTGGGTCAAGAGTAATGCCTAAGAATTTATATTGCTGTGTTATGGGTATTTCAGAGCCATTTAATGTTTGAGTGGGTTGATTATGCATTTTGTATATTTGGCAGAAATGCATGCATTTGGTTTAATTGCTAGAGATTTGAAAACCATTTTTCATAATCCATTTCAATATCTTGTCAATGCATTGTCACCATTTTTCTTTCTATGGTGACCATGTTTTTAGAACTGTAACAATTGGGGAAGTCGTCGACATATAATGATCAGTTTATTTCTGGGTGGGAGGAGGCAGGTTGTTTTTAATCGTAAATAGGATCGCAGATAGGATACTACCCTGAGGTACACCTATTTCTCGTTGTTTGGGATTAGAGTGTGTATTATTTATTCGTGTTTGGAAGGTCCAGTCTTCTAGGAAGTGTTTTATGAAGATGAGAGTTGCTTGACGTTCTCTTATGTTTTTGCACTTTTCTGTGAACCATGGTTCATTGTGTTTTGAAGATATTGTGATTTTTAGGGCTAGTTTTATTTGCTATGTTAATGAGGATGTCGGTAAAATGTATTATGGGTTCTTCTTGATTTGTGTTTGATTCTGGGATTAGTGTGATAAGGCATAATTTTTGTAGGATTGCCAGTTTGCTCTTTTGAAATTTTATCGAGGTGGTTCTGAATTTTTTTATCGTGGAGTTTTCCATTATTATTGGGTAGTGGTCACTGCTGCAGGGGTCTGTGTATACTCTCCAATTATAATCTGTAAAGATTGATGTGTCACTGGGGGTTAGGTCTATGGCAGAAAATGAACCTGCGGATCGGTTGAGATGGGTCTGAGAGTTTTTGTCTTGGAGTATGGCTTCAGAATTCGTGGCTGTAAGGCCTGTCTGATCTCGTTTGATAGTTGAGGTTCTTGCAATCATCTGCAATCACCTGATTGCTTAACTAGGATTAACTACGACTTCACCTTTTGCACGTCAAATATTTTTGGTTACTCTCTGGTGTTATGGTCCAGTTCAAACTTGTAAAACTTAAAGTTCCCGAATTAGAATACGTTAAACATTCACCTGTGCGGCTTTTAAATCGCACACACAGTGAAGCAATGCACAACATGTCAGCGTACCAAGTAACATGATACGACCTACCTCTGCTTGAACTGTTTTGGTTATATGATATATCACGTACCAAAATATTGCAGAACTTTTGACTCACTCTTGTAAAATTGCTATTATTAGTTTCCTGTTGTAAAATGTGTGGTAAGAGTTCAGATGAGCTCAAAGAATCTGGGAAGTAGCGGTCGACAGTCTGATCACTAAGTTCTGTAAAACCTATTATTGCTTTCTTGTTCCCCATTCAAGTTCGACACAAAAGCAGTTTCTTCCAAAGAACAGCCAAAATGTGGAATAAACTTTCAAATGAGTTTTTTTTTCTAACAGCATATGACCTTAAGTCCAAGATCAAATATCCTATTGATCTTAAGATGCCTGAGTCCATCCTCTTTCATCAATACATTCATATGACTTACGGCCGAATGAAGCAAAAGAAAAGTTCCTGTAAGATCGAAAAAGTTACACAGCCATAAGTGGGTTTAGTAGTCAGATGGGTGACTACTTAATAACAGTATGCACCGTGAGCAACCTAAGCATTAGACTTAGCAGACTAACATACATATTCCCAAGCTCACCCATCCCCCACACTCTAGACCTGCTTCCTTTACTATTGCTCCATTCTGGGTATATTCCATGCCCTGTCGGCAGAGATGTAGGCCCTTTCTTAAAAGAGGTGTCCTCAATATGACATTAAACTGTATCTGTTGATGTGCCTCAAGTTTTTGAGCTCTGAGGAGTGTGGAATTTCACTTCTTTGCTATTACTAGATCCCTTCAGACCGGTAGTAGTAGAACTGTCTTCTCTGGATCAAATAGATCGATTTGAAAATTAGATAAGGATACTTGAAATCAAATAACTGTGTGAAAGTAAATTATTATTGTTAGATACGAATAGTTACTTGAAACCATATAACTACCCAAAAAAAAGACTGAATCCAGCATAAATAAAAACTCAAGGGTTAAGATGCCATAAAACTATAACACGAGGGCAGATAATATTACCATTTATAAAAAATGGCAGTTGAGGTTGTAGAGTTCTGTTGCCTCTTGTTATATTAAAAGGAAGAACAAATGAGTTGACGAAGATATTAATAGTTTTCAATTTTAAAGTTTAATGACAGCCAGAAAGATAACCCTTGTGCTGTAAGTCGCAAGAGGAAGTAAACGCTTATACAGTTGAGAAGGAATAAAGTCGCTGAGTGTCAGAGCATGAATAGAGTTGCGGTAGTCAAGCTAAAGTTGAGCTGCTGTCGTCAGGTGTGACGTGGTATGCCCCTGAGAGGGGAGAAGTAAGATATAAATTTCCCTTCCCCTTCTGTGTTTGAACTAACTAGCCTAGCGACTGACCTGCTCAGGCAGTTAGAATGCTGGTCAAGCTATCTGCACTCCATAACCCATAATTGGGTAGATGGAGAAGGAATGTAGGTCATTGAGTAGCACGACCGGATGAGGTAGAGGAGGAGGAAAGAGGCCAAATGATTGGCCAGAGCCCTTCGCACCAAAAATATGGCTTTTGGTCTGAGGAAATTTGGAAGGGGAATTTCAGTTCTTGGACTGCAGTCGGCGTCAAGAGATGTGCTGAGTTGTTGCCAAACTCCCATGTCTCGCCTGCGAAAAGGATTGAGGAGTTCTTGGATAGCAGTCGGTGTGACAAGATGTGTTGAAACTATAGCCAAACTCCCGGGTACCTCGCCCGTGAAAAGAATGGAGTTTTAGGACAGTAGTCGGCGTGATGAGATGTGTTGAAACTGTCGCCAAAACTCCGGGGAAAGAGCAGAACAGAATCTTTGGACAGAAGTTAACAGGTGCCTTCCCGCCAGATTCTAAAGAAACGGCGTTCCCCCGTAAAAGGAAGGAATCTAGAAAATGAACTCTTCGAAAAAGATAAGTACACCTTAAAACTGTTTTTCCCCCAAACCTTCCCAAATATTGGAACTTATATGTATTAAGAAAAGGAAAGAAATAGATTGAAAAGATTTGTTTCATAAGCTGTAAACGAATGAGTGGATTTAGCTACTTTCTCAAATGTAAAAAGAAAAAAGAAGAAAAGGACTGTCGAGAGAGACATTTGTGTTTAAGACTGTCTGCTGGTGTAATATAGCCGGCACCTTAAATATTTGGTTGTTCCTCACCTATCAAAATTTTGTTAACGTTCAAATGTCCCCTTATGTTGAAATATATTCGTTATGTTGTTTATCTGTCGAGTTGCCTTCTTTTGCACATATCTTTTTCAGCCTCGTTCGCTTCAATTTATTATCGCTAAATGTCTTATTCGCCTTTAAAAACATTACACGGGAAATTGGAATTGCCGACTACAGTGAATAATATTTTATCTTAACCTAGAAGTCCATTTTTTCCGTTATCCGAGGGGGTAGGAAAACGAATGACTTGGTGGTATACGTAAAGTGAAATTGGAATCCCCCTTGCCTGCGTCGGGCTGAGTCTAGCCCCAAATTAACCCCCATATTATTTGCCAGTTCCCATATGCCCGAAAAAGGAATCTTAGCTAGGACTTATTTTTGCGAGGGGTCAAGTGCCAGACTGCCCCGACGTCACACATGCGTAAAATAAACTCTCGTCTTGAGAATAATATTAATTCATCGTTACATCAGGACAGGAATTAAAATGTTGAAGACAAAGCAGGAGTTGAAAATATCCAATTTATTTCTCCGGGGATCCGTTGGTTTAGAAGGAAGGATGAATGGTGAAAGAATGATTTCCCAGACACCAATGGTCCATGAATTGGGTGTGCCCTCTTCATAATGCTTAGTGGACGGCTGCTGTGGTGAGAGAAGAAAAGACGGTCTGTCCAACTGCTAGCAAGTATGGAAGCGAAGAGAAGGGTATGTGCTCTGTCATATTGCTGGTCTGTTCTGCTGCTAGCAGGACAAGAAGCGAAGAGAGAGAATGTGTTCTGTCATGTTGTCTGGCCTGTCCTGCTGCTGGCCAGTGGGAAGCGAGAAAAGAGAGAGAGAGAGAGAGACAGAGATGGTTGGCGCGGCCTTTTATGTTGCCCCGGGAGGTGACCCGGGCAGAATAGCATCAGTCATTCTCACTGGGCGAAATGTATAAATTAGAACTCCAACGGCCAAGGCAATTCCTGCACATAATAATAATTTGAAATTCTTTCTGCTACAAAATCAACCGACAAATTGACCAACATATTCTAACAATTTCCTGGGCAGTAACTAATTCGATTTTGCATTTGGTGAATCTTAGTAAAAATATCAAAACATTGAAAAATTTTGCATACGTTTAATATTTATTTGGATAATATAGAAAATTTCTACTAGTAGTAGTACAATAACAGCTATCTTTATTCGACCCTCACATTCCAATCAATCTTCCTTCATTTAGATCATGTGACTAAACGCCTTGTCGGTAGGGGAAAAAATAAGCCGACTGTCTCTCTCGTAGAAAAAAAAAGTCCGTTCTGGTTTTGGCATTAAATATCATTCAGTGGTGGGACTCAAACTCTAAAGATCCTTCGTTACCATTACTCCCAGATCCTCACTTACCAGAAGTGGTAAATTGTTAGAGTCCCATCTATGGATCAAATAGATCTATTTGAAAATTATTTGCGTGTGATAGAAATACTTGAAACCAAATAATCAAATGAAAGAAACTGATTATTGTTAGATAATTAAATTACTTAAAACCACTAACTAATCAGTATATCATTGATACAATTTGCTTATTAGTAACTGAATCGATTTCGCTGAGGGTGAAACCTAGTATAATTTTTTTAATTTTTCAAACACTTTATATTTATTTGGATAATTTAGAACTTTTCTTACCAACAGAATCAGCAGATATCACGTGTCTTATCTCAATTATTTCGTGATCAAGATAATCATAACGAGGATAAGGTTCTTATATTGTTACGACTGCAACAACCACCAACATCACCATCTTTGATTCTCTCTTTCCACATTCCTTCCAAAATTAAACTAAGAAAGAATTATTAAAATCTTATTAAGGAAACAACGACATGATGTTGTGGGTTATCTTGTATCTTATTTCTTGCATCTGTCTACAAATACACGTAGATTATTTGCCGGCACGGACGTGTGGCGTACTGTTTATCGACGTTGAAAATAGCCTCGGAGGGCAGAGTTCAAATCCTGGACGAGGTTGTTTGAGTTTTACTTTGTACTAATGTCCCCTGATAGGTTTTTTTACTCTTTATATATACATTGCTTCTACAATCAATAAGTACCTACATCGGCCTGACTACTATGACTGTCAAGACGTTACCATCCAATATTAGTTCTATCTCTCAATATCACAAAACACATACACGCTCCTCCTCCAAACGTAGAAAAATTCTTACTGAAAACACCTCCACCATATTACACACATATATAACAAAACAAACAATCAAAAACTCCAAATTCTTGAAGCCCTATATATGATGATTAACCAGCCTTCTTTAAGCACATTATGAATAGGATTTGGTATTAAATAACCCACAAGGGTTGATATGCCATAAAACACGACCGAACCAAACGAAAGTTCCGCTCTCTTTGTTTAATGTAAAATACGCTCGATTTCCACATATCTGTGCACTGATGGCAAGATTCAAGCCTCGAGAACTGGAAAATCGCCTCTTCACGTAAATCCCACTTGCCACGATAGTATCCTGAAGAAGCATCTCCCTACAAGAGAATTGAGATATATCTTACAATAATGAATAGGTTATGAGGTCCCTATAGTAATTCGATTACAAGACGAATTTTATATAAAGAAAAGCCTCTTCCGTTTATAATGATGCTGTGACCTGACGATGTTAGTAGCTATGTTGATCTCTGCGGCTGAAGAAACCCCTTAAAATGTCTACGTTTGTAAACTCCTGTCAATCTACACCTAGTAAGAATCGAAATCCCTATAAATAGTCAACTAGACCATCGTCACTGAGTTCAATTTTGCTTACTATTGCATTAAGCAAGGCGCCAAACCAGACTACAGTATAAGCATGGGATCTGAGTACTGTTGAGGATGCACCCTTTATTTTGGAATCTGTGCACGTATTAATATACTTAATTTCGTGTACGTTTGGTCTGGAGTAAATTGAAACTGATATTCAAGGGTGCAATTTTATTTTGCGTCATTGTACATGGAGCATGACAATGGTTTGCTTGTTTACTATTTATTAAACCCAGATAGGTATGTGTGGACTAGGGAGGTGTCTACTAACTTAACTGTCTGCCAGGGACGCGAAGAGACAGTCGCAAACAAGGAAGTTCTAATGAGGGGCCATTTCACCAGAAAGCTGTTTGCTTCGAGGCAGAAAATCCATGTGTATCTATAAATAAATGTAAATAGTTGAATTTTTTAATGACGGCTATGATGGTTGGTTGCTTGTATTTTATGGCATATCAACTACAGAGGATTATTCAATGCCAAATTCTGTTTGTACATATGATGTTTAAGTGAATAGTTTGCCGGTAACATTTTCAAAACTAGCCAGTGATCATTCATTTTCACGGTTAAGTATTACTATTGTTTGCTCACAGTTAAATGGTTTCCAGTATTGTAAATGATTAAATGATTCAATTTAATTCATAGATGGGACCCTAACAAATACTACCACTCCAGGTCAAATAGGACCTGGAAGTAAGGGCGATGAAGGGGTACTCCACATTCCTCAAAGCTCCAGGACTGGAGCCTCACCATGAGATGGTTTAGTTTTATATCTAGCACACTCGTTTAGGGATGGGTCTTAACCCTCTGCAGAGACGCAGTCGGCGTATTCTACAGCTCTAATTGACTGGGATGGACGGCTATGTTTCACAGAGAGTAAATGACAAATGAAAAGCGGGAAAAAGGAGTTTAAAAAAATCATTTGTGTAACTAGTTCCATTTTCATGAGGAACATTATTCTTGTCGCCTTATACCAGACTTAGGTAAGCTTTGTAAAAGATTAATATAGCAAGCTATTAAGTTGGTTATTTCCGTTTTACGGCATATCAGCCCTCGTAAGTTATTTAATGTCAAATCTTGTTTATACGTATATCTTAAATGTTAGTAGGGAACAATTTTTAGTCGAGCCAGGGATCATTTCTTTGCCACAGTTAAATGGTTTCAAGTAATGATTTCTAACAGTAATAGTTCTATTTGTCACAGTTAAATGGTTTCAAGTATAATAAATGACCAAACAGTTCTCTTTTACCCATAATTGGGACCCTAAAAGTACTACCACTCCAGTTCAGAATGGACCTAGGAGTAAAGACAATGAAGAGACACTTCATATTCCCCTGGGGTCCAGGACTGGAGCCTCACCATCAGATGTTTTAATGTCACATCAAGAACACTCGTTTTACAGGAGGGGGGTCTTAGCTCTCTGCATAGATGCAGTCAGTGTAATCAACAACCTCAGCTGACTAAGCTGGCAAGCTATGAATATTAGAAAGTAAGTATAATGCAAAAACGTAAGCATTTACTTAACCCTGCGTCACAATTTTTGAGCGAAATCGGTTTTAATTCAAAGTTTACCTTATCTGATAGGTTACCGCACCTATTTTCCATATTTACCCAAAGGAGACAAGATGGATTCACACCTTTTCAATAAACATTAGTGCAAAGTAAAACGCAAACAATCTCGCCCTGGATTTGAACTCTGCCCTCCGAGGTCATTTCCAACAGCTTTAATCAGTACCCCCATCTGAGCGAGCCTGCAAGTAATCTACGCGTAATTATAGACAAGTGCAAGAAATAAGATGCAAGATGACTTGCAACATCATATCGCTATTTTCCTTAATAAGATTTTAATAATTCTTAGTTTATTCTTGGAAGAAATATGGAAAGAGAGAATCAAAGCTGGCGATGATGGTAGTTGTAGCAGTCGTAGCAATATAAGAACCTTATCGTTGTTATGATTATCTTGATCACGAAATAATTGATATAAGACACGTGATATCTGCTGATTCTGTTTGTTAGAAAAGTTCTAAATTATCCAAATAAATATAAAATGTTAGAAAAATGTCAAATTTTTTAGTAAGATTCACCCAAAGGAAAATCGAATTGGACACTACTAAGCAAATTATTACGATGTTACGCTGGTTTGTTTATCCGGGGTTTTTTTTTGGGGGGGGGTATTTTTTCAAGCAATTACATGGGTTCAAGTAACTCTTATTTAACAATAATAATCATTAGCTTACATTTAGTTATTTGGTTTCAAGTATTCCTATATAGCACTAATAATTTTCAAATAGATCTATTTGATCCATAGATTGGACCCTAATAGTTTTACCACTCTAGATCAGAGTGGATCTGGGAGTAATAGCAACAAAGGAGTTCTCCACAGAGCTTCAGAATTGGAGGCTCACTACTGGACGCTGTTTAGTGTCATAACCAGAATATGGCTCTTTTAAAGCTCCTATTCTTCTGCAGGATATACAGTCTACTTATTTTAACCCCTATCGACAAGGCATTCAATCATATGCTCTAAATGAAGGAAGAATGATTGGATTGTGAGGGATGAATGAAGATGGTAGTTGTAGTTGTAGTATAAGAAATTGTTACCGTTGTTAAGAGTGCCTGGATCACGTAATAACGAATATCAGATGTATTTGCTTCATAGGAAAAGTTTTAGTTTACCCGAGAAAATACCAGGAGTCTTCAAAAGTTTCCAGAATTTTTTTTTTTTTTTTTTTGAGATTTAATCAAAGCAAGGCCAAAGTGACCACTTTCTAGCAAAGGGTTACGATGATGTGAAAATACGGTGTGGTAAACGAATACTATTTCTACGATGTCGCAGTCCAGCACGTTAGCCACTACAACTCATAGGCTACCCCAGTGAACGAATTGAAGGAATGTTTAGAGTGCCGGAGATGAGGGGATATGGTAGCATGAATATACTGAGATTATTTACGAAGCTCTTAGTCTGGTACACAGGTCTTAATTACAACACAGAGATCCAGTACTGGGATTTCACCAATGGATACAGTTTAGGTTTGGTTTGGTTTCTTTGTTTAATGGCATATCAACTCTTTTTAGGTTATTTAATGCCAAATCCATTCTCCTTGAAGAACAGCAATGGTACTATTTAACCCATAGCTGGGAGGATAAGGGGGTTCATACCTTTCCCAAGGGCATTTGCACGAAAGTGAACGTAATAGCGCGACTGGAGTACGAACTCGCGTACTACGATTCCGCAGTCCATCGCTTTAACCATTACACCACGAGGACACCCCCTGGATACAGTTTAGTATCATACAGAGAACCCTCTATTTTTTGAGAAAGGTATAGTCGGCTTATTCTTAGGTCTTAAATCAAAGAATGTTTAAAGTAGGGGAAATGAGTAAAGATGGGAATATGAATGTATAAAGGTTATTTAATAAGCTTGGATTAGTCTAGTATACAAGCTCGAGGTTACTTACAATACAAACTGTTACTAAGCGATCACTCAACTGACAACAAAACAAGCTCATTGCTGCTTAACTTTGGCAATCTTTCAGGAACTGGTGCTTTGTGCGTGACTTGACCACAAATCATACGAATGTATTGATGGAAGAGGGAGGATTTAGGTATATTAGGACCAATAAGATACTTATTGATCTTGGACTTAAAGAGCTTACGGTCATATGTTGTTGGAAAATACACACATGGGAGTTTATTCTGTGTTTCGGCTGTTTTGGGAAGAAACTGTATGAATAGAACCAAGAACACTTGGAGAAAAAGAAAATCACAGATACTTGGTAATATTAAAAACGGACACCGAACAGAAATGAAAACGAAAAAAGTAACACTGGAGGAAAAAATATTCTCAAAACTAAACTGCAACCGGAATTTTATCAAAGGAATAAACTCTTATACAGTCTCTCTTGTAAGATACTCTTGACCATTCTTAAAAGGAACAAGGGAGGAACTTAAACATATGGACCGAAAGACAAGAAAATTGATGACTTTGTACAAGGCGTTACATCTGAGAGATAACAGACAATGTGTCAAGAAAAGAAGGGGAAAGATGATGCGCTAGCATAAAAAATTGTGCCGATGCAACAATTCAAGGAGTCGATAAATGCACAAGAAAAAGCAAGGAAAGACTAATTATTGCTGCCAGTAAGAACATTAGAAACACAAGGTGAAATAATGAAATGACAAAAATTGGAAAACAGAAATGGGAAGAAAAATAACTGTATAGACAGTTCAAACGGCAACTGAGGAGATTGCACACAAGATGACCAAAATAAGGCTAAGAAAGGGAAGCCTCAAGAGAGAAAAATCTCTTGATAACAACACAATATAATTCCATAAGAACCAATTATATCAAGGGGAAAATTGGTAACACACAACAGAATTGCAAGTGTGTGAAGACAAATGAAACTGTTTATCAAATAAGTGAATGCAGCAAATTTACAAAAAAACAAAAAAAGGCTAGACACGATTGGGTAGAAAAGGTGATCTGGTGGTAATTGTGCAAGAGATTAAAATTTGACCATAATATCAAATTATATATGCACAAACCAGAATCCGTCCAAGAAAATAAGACTCATAAAAATTCTCTGGGACTGAGGTACAGATGAATCACTTAATCTCGGTCAGAAGACCAGACGTTATGTTAATTACGAACAAATATGACATCTAGTGGATTTTGCTGTTCCAATATATCACGGAGTGAAAATAAAAGAAAGCGAAAAGATAGACAAATACTTGGATCTTGCTAGAGAACGGAAAACCCGATGACAGTTATACCAATTGGAGTTGGTGCGCTTGGAACAGTTCTAAAAGGCTTCGAAAAGTTTATGGAGAAAGTGAAGATCAAAGGAAGGCTCGAAACCGTACAGACCATAGCATGTTTGAGATCGGCTAGAATACTGTTGTAACAAAAGGCTACTGAACGAGAAATAACTTAAACATAGATTGGAAATGAAATGGAAATCTTTATAACATTAACAAAATACAGTACTCGCTAATGGCGTGAAGAAGGTAACCAATGTTTGTGCTGACTACTTGGTTAGCATATTCACTCTCCTCTCACAATGCTGTTCTCCGTATTTATGAAGAATGGGACATACTCTTTAATGTTCATAGGTTGGGTGTATAACAAATACTCAATAGATTACTCGTGATCTGAGCCGGCTTGTTGTCACGCAAACTCAAGCAGAAAGACCACCAGTTAATGCTAGTGCGAAAAACTCGTTTAGAGTGAAATAATAGCAGCAATTAACAGCAAGAACCAATTATATTAAGGAAATGATCAACAAGGCATACGAAAAGGTAGACAGAGTACGAAAATAGACATGATTGGATTGTAGGAGCTGTGGTAAATGAAGACTGGTCCGTGTAATAAATGAAGACAGACTCATTGAGTTAGTTTATTGACCCCCTGCCCCCAAGGTTTAACAGAGACTGAAAATAATGATTGAACAATGAATCACTGTTAGTTTATTTCCTGTACATAATCGGCACATATTGACGTTGGTGTTGTGGTTGTTCGTATTTTACTCCTTACGAGTTTTTCAAAACAGTTTTAACTGGTGAATTTTCACTGAAGTCAGAGTGACTGTAAGTCTTCTCTGCTTTTCAGGACACTTCTAAGTATTCCAGCTAATTTTAACACTGCTGAGAACTGGATAGTCTTCATTCTTATGATCTCCATTTGCCCTGGTCTCTTTTCCAGGCTTTTGGGAACCATTCTAAGGGCAATAACTACAATTGTTATCGCTATCACCTTCATGTTTCCCTGCCTTTTTAACTATCTAGCAAGATCCAGGTATGTGTCTGTCTGCTTTCTTTATTAAACTGAAGAACTTATTTATCAATATGTGCGCGTATATATATATATATACAGAGAGAGAAAGAGAGATCATTTATAAAACAGAAATAAAAAAATTCAATTTTGTGGTTTCTTTATAAATTTATCTCGGGTCTATGGTGACCCTCTTCAGATGGAGAACGGATTACAGTTATATATATATATATATATATATATATAAGGGATTGACTTCTTAACGGAAAATGACCATCTTTATTCACATTTCTATCGTGCGTACGCAGGTAGGATAAAATACAGTCTCACTTTTGCAAGTTTTACTAAAGAGGAGAATTTGGAATTTTCTGTGGAAATCGATATCCTCTGGCTTATGAACTTCCATTTTTTTTCAAATCCTGCATTTTACAAACAGTTTTTCACAAATATGACAAGAATTCTCTGCCGGTCATGGTGTAAACAGATTTTTATAATCTGTTTGAAACTGCTTTCGTCCGAGAGCTCAAAGATCACTATTATATATGGCAATGAGATATATGCGTATATACCAAAGAGCTATATATTAAAGAGATTTATACATATATAGAAGGGAAGTATATATGTTGTAGGGAAATATATATATATATATATATATGAGAGAGACTAGTGAGGCATATATATGCGCTCGCACACACACACACACATTATATATATATATGTATATATATATATATATATATACATATATATATAATTACCCACTAGGTTTTATCGTTTTATGATAAATATAAGAGTTCAATCCAAGGACAGAAACGCTAAAAAGTTTGTCTTTTTTTAATATTGCATTAAAAAACGACTGAATTGAACTCAGTTTCTACAATGTCACCGTCCATCGCGTGAGCCACTGCGTCACTTCGACTCTCTCTGTAAAAATATTTGTATTCAAACTCGTTATATATATATATATATATATATATATATATATATATATATATATATATATATATATATATAACGCATCATCAGTACGCTCCGGTTTTCTCTTTTAGGCGCATTTTTTTCTTTCACTCGTAATAAGTCTCTGTGACAGACGCATATTACATAGTTCACTTATGAAAAATTTACCGTCAAATATTAAGAGAAGACGGTGGCTATTTACTATTGTTTCAAGCATATACTGAGTTGAATGTCAGTATCTGTTAATATCATTTAGGTTAGATGAATAAAACCGTTTTCAGAATTATCCTTTTTGCAATGTCAAGGAAATTTTAGAAGAGTATAAAAGAGAAAGAAATTGATGACCTTAGGATCGATTTGATTTGAAAATCACCCAACCAGGAAATGTTTTATTAAATCGTTTATATCTACGAATAATTCGATGAAAAGACATGAAAAAAATTGTTTTATATCAATGTATATGTGGATGAAAAAAAATATTTAAAAATCGTTTATATCCATGTTTAAGTCAATTTCGGTCGCGTACGACACAGATTTTAGCTTTCTGGAGTAAATCGAATAAGTTATTGTATAGGATTTTAAAAACCGATACTCAAAAACAGACTGACACTCTCCATTTGAATGACTGACGCAGCACAATCGTTCTACTTTTATTTCTTTTTTAACTAGTTTTTTTTCTGTACTAAGATAAACTGAGTAAACATCAAAATGCCAACGTAGAATTAGGGTTCTTGTGTACATCGACCCGTTTTTTTTTTAAATTGTACAGTGCGAAACTAATATATATATATATATATATATACAAGGAGCACACAATAAGTTTCCAGACTTTTTTCGTATGGGCACTTTTATTGATAGTACACACATGAAACTCTAGTTCCCTTCGAAGTAATCTCCTCCGGCTGCAATGTACTTCTTGTACCGTTCCAACAACTTCTTGAAGGCCCCATGGAAGTCCTCTTGTTTGAGCGTGTCAATGACCATCGCCACAGCCTCTTTCATCTCCTCAATTGTCTCATAACGACGGCCTCTAAGTTTTTCCTTGAGCTTAGGGAATAACCAAAAGTCACAGGGAGCAAGGTCTGGACTATAGGGATGGTGAGGAACTGTCTTGATGCCCATCTTGGTCAAATAGTCTGTGACAGGGATGGAGTTGTGGACTGGTCATTGTCCTGGTGGAAATGCCACTGACCCGATTTGAAGAGTGCTGGCCTCTTCCGACGAAATCTCCTCCTGAACTCCCTTAAAACCTAAACTGTTGACTGTCTGTCCAGTGGGAACCAAGTGCATGTAGATCATGCTAGTGCAGTGAAAAAAAGGGATCATCAAAAGTTTGTGGGTGGATTTGCTCTGTCTGGCCTTCTTGGGTCTGGTTCCACTGGGAACTCTGTCTCTTGGTCTCTGGGTCATAGCAGTAGATCCAGCTTTCATCGCAGGTCACCAGAGCATCAAGAACCGCGGGATCTGAATTGATCAGCTCAACCGTCTCCCTGCTGTCATGACAACGTCTTTCTTTCTGATCTTCTCTGAGCACACTCAGGACAAACTTCGCGCAAATCTTCCGCATCTTCAGTTCCTCGCGAATAAGTGTGTGTACAGTTCCTACACTGACATCAAACTGTGCACTTGTCTCTATAGACACACGACGGTCCTTATCTATGAAATTCTTTATTTAGCCAATCAACTCTGGTATTCTGACTTCCTTACTCCTCCCACACCTCTTATCATCCCTCACAGACTCCCTGACTTCCTTGAATCTCTTATGCCACTCAAACACCGATGCTCGATTCATGCAAGATGGTCGAAAAGCAGTCTGAAGCATTCCATACATTTCTGTGGCATTTTTTCTAAGTTTAAAACAGAATTTTATTGCATATTGTTCTTCTAAAGTGTCCTCACGTCCACATTGCATTTTTGAAATTCACCAGCTGTGACAATCAGGGTGTATTCCAATTGTTGTTGTGGCTGTTCATTTGAAGGTGAAATCATAAAAATTGGTCCGTCATCTCATAAGATGTATAGCAATAACATAGCGGATTTTCAAGAGTCTAAGACAATTTTAAATGCCTGTACAAAAAAGAATGGAAACTTATTGAAGGCACATCGTATATATATATATATATATATATATATATATATATATATATATATACGATGTGCCTTCAATAATATATATACACACACACACACACACACACACACAGAGGGTGTGAAATCAAAATATGGAATATTTTGAATTTTGTTTTTTCGACTGGTAGAGTCCAAATTTAAACAAAAACTCGATAAATCTAAATTTTCATGATTAGCTCTATTATTCAAGCACTTTTTTTAATTAAGATTCAGCCCAATATGTATGAACAAGAAAAGAAACGAAGATTCTATGATTTGATTATTGCTGAAACCATGTCAAACTTTCTTCGTCTACACCATACAAAGGCAAAAAAATACGGAAAAAGAGCTTTTTAAGGAAAAGGGGGTAGAGGGGGATTGAACAAAAATGAAAAGAAGGCTTTTTTTTAACTTCTCTCATATTAAGAAGGACCCCACAACGTCAATAAGAAAGCACGCTAATGAATTGAAAGTCCACGAGAAAACTGAGGGCAGCAATTAAACAAGCTTTAAGCCAAGACATTTACCCCCTTGATTACGCTATATGGTTTTAGAAAACAAAACAAATGCAACTTCCCATCCAAATATTAGTTTACTTAAAACTGCTATTGAAGAAGAGTGGAATAAAATGTCTGAAATTTTTTTTTATTAAGGCATGTTATTCGTTTCGAAGGCGTGTTGACATACTAACTGAAAAAAAAAAAACGGTTGTCATATTGTTTTGTAGAAATAACTCCAAGACTCATGTGTGACAACACACGTGCTTTATTGCTGCCATCTTTTTCTGATTGTGTTCCAGTAAAAAGGCCCCTTAAGGCATTACCAATATTGGGCCGCTTATGTATATAAGTCGACCAACTTCCCCCACACATACAAAAGTCTGAAGTGTTCATTTTATGTGAGTTGCCATTCACCATATCGGTTGGGTGTCTTGCCTGCGTTGACTCTCTTCAGACGTGGTTGTCTTTCAGCCAGGGCACCTCGGGTGGTGTAATGGTTAGCATGTTAGACTAGCAAACCAGCACGAGTGAGTTCGATTCTCATTGGGTGCCCCATTCATGCGGCCTTGTGCTACATCTAAGCAAAAAGCTTAGTAAATTAAGTGGTTGTCTTTCAGCCATGTCTGGTTGTTGCTGTTCGATGTTTTGTTCACTGTCATTGCTGGTGATATCTTGTTTGTGGTTTGTTTTCGTCATGTTGCTATGTTTTGGTTTAGTTGTGAGTCTTAGGTGTCTCCTATTTCTCACTAGTCTTTTCCCATTTTCCAGTTCGATCATGTATCGTCGGTATTCAAACTTTTCTATGACAACTGCCTTTTTCCAATATTGGCTCCTGCCATATGGCTGCACAGTCACCTGGTCACCTTCTTTTAATTCTATCAGGTCATGGGCATTTTTTTCATAGTATTTCTTTTGATGTTGTTTTGCCTTTTGTATTTTAGTTTTTGTTTCTTCCACATTAAATGGGGATAGAAATTTCTTCATCGTAGGCAGTACACTTCTCAATTGTCTTCTAAAGAATCTCTGTGCTGGGGACATTCCTATGGATTTTGATGGTGTGTTGGTGAATTCTAGTATGGCCAGACAAGGATCGCTGTTTTCATTATTACATTTTTTTATGATGCTTTTTATTTGTTTTACAGCTGATTTTGCCATTCCATTGGAGTTCGGCATCTCTGGTGAGCAGGGATTCCATCTAAATCCGTATTTATGGGCCAATTCTCTCATCATTTCGTTATCAAATTCAGGGCCCCCATCACTTACAACTTCTTCTGGGATGCCATATCTCATGAAGTGTTTCCTTATCAGCTTGATTGTGCACCATGATGATGTTCCATGAAGTCGATCAACCAAGGTGTAATTGGAGAAATAATTCACACAGACTAGGTATTTCCTTCCATCCAGTGTCATGGTATCGAGGCCAATACGTTGGAATGGGTATTCCGGCACTGGTCTTGTGATTAGTGTCTCTTTGCTATTGCTTGCAGAATATCTGCTACACTGTTTACAGTTGATATAACATTCCTGTAGTTCGTGCCACATTCCTGGCCAGAAGATTGTGTCTAGGGCGCGTCTCATGTTACTTTCAACTGCTAAATGGCTTGTGTGTGCCTTCTTCTTCATGTCGTTTCTCATTGAGGCTGGTACAAAGACTCTGTCTTTATAAAATATTAGATCATCCTTTGTTGATAGGTAGTCTCTGAATTTATACAGGTGCTTCAACTGAGGTTCAAGGACTTTATATTGAATTGGGAAGCCTTGTTTAATTAGTTTTATGAGCTTCTGTAGATCCTTATCTTCTTTGGTGGCACTGACTAGCCTGTCTCTGGTCTGTTCACTTACAGCAAGAAATTCTAATAGATTCACTTCACTGAAATTAAAATGGAAATTGTCATCCACTACTGGGGCTCGCGAAAGAGCATCAGCAATGATTATGTCACTGCCCTTTTTGTATGTTATTTTGTAGTCAAACTTTTGTATTGAAAGCACCATTCTTAACAGTCTTTTTGGTACTTCGCTTAGAGGCTTGTTGCTGATTGCTTCTAATGGTTTGTGGTCCGGCTCTATTGTCACATGTCTTCCGTAACAATAGTCACTAAACTTGTGTAGTCCAAACACAACGGCTCTCATCTCTTTTTCAATTGGTGCGTAGTTCTTTTCATAATCGTTCCACACCTTTGATGCGTATGATACTGGTTTTCCATTCTGTAGGAGGACAGCTCCCACACCTACATCAGACATGTCAGTCTGTATCGTGACTGGCTTTTCTAAGTCATAGTAAGCCAATATAGGTGTGTTTGCTATAGCTTTCTTTATGTCTTCGAATGCTCTTTGTTGTACCTCCGCTCATTGGAAAATCTGGTCCTTCCGCGTTAGCCTGTTTAGAGGTTCACATTTTGTCGTCAGTGTGTGATCAAATTTCGAGAGGTATTTAACCATTCCTATGAAGCGTCTTAGATTATGCAAATCGCGAGGGACTGGGAACTCTATGATTGCCCGTATTTTTTCTTTATCAGGCTTCAAGCCTGTGTTAGTGTATGACCCATGTAAGTGACTTCCTCTGTGAGGAATTTGCATTTGTCGAGGTTAATTTTTATGTTTCTTTCCCTGCATCTCTGCAAATATGCCCGCAGGTTCTGGTTGTAGTTATTGATGGCTTGGTCTGAGTTGTTTCCAAACCCTTCAACCAGACAGTCATCTTAAATAATGCTAACCCCGTTTATCCCTTGGAACTGTTCGATCATTTTTGTTTGGAATGCTTTGCTGGCTGGTGTGATACCCATGAGTAATCTTTTGTATCGATAATTGCCCTGAGGTGTTCCGAAGGCGGTCAGTTCTCTTGCCTTGTCATTCAACTTGCAATGCCAGTATCCACTTCTTACGTCCAATTTACTAAATTTTATTGCGTTTTTATTTGCAAACCTGTGTGTGAAGGATTCCAAGCTTGGTACCTGGCAGTGGTAGTTGTTGATCAGTGCCTTGTTTAATGGCTTGGGGTCTAAACATATCCGAAGTTTTCCGCTGCGTTTTCTTTCAATCACATAGCTGTTGAGCCATGAGCTAGGTCCTTCCAGTTTCTCAATTATATTGTCCCTCATCATTTTTTCTAGTTCTTGTTTAAATTGTTTTTCCAGTGCAAATGGGACACCTCTTATGGGTTGTTGTGTAGGAACTGTGCCTGGCTCTGTTTGAAGTGTTAGTTCACCTTCAAATTCACCAACTCTCTCTTCAAAAACGTCTGGGAATTCTAGTAGAATCCCTTTGATGGAATCATCAATGTCTAGTTTTCTGATGTTTTTCAGGGCTTGTTCTTTGAGGTCATCGCATTCTACAGCTGAAACTGTCGAGTCAAACTGATCTAGGTTGAACCGTATTAAATTTAGCTTTTGGCAAAGACTGCAACTTAAAATTGGTTGTACTTTCTCATTCACAACCATGACTGAGGCTGTTACTTTTCTTCTGTTGACAGGGTTGATAAGTTCTACCCTCATTGTTCCTTCGGTTCTGAGCTTTTTCCCTCCGTATACAGTAATATCAAGTTTCTTACCTTTTTTTAGTAAGTGCTCCATCTTGTTGTCCTTAACGAATGTTGCAGGAATTACATTTACAGTTGCTCCAGAATCTATCATGAATTTGATGGGCTTCCCGTTTAATTTTAAATTCGCATGAACTTTGTGAATTGTCTCCCATACAACGTGAAAACATTCGTTAACTTTTTTCTCGCTCTCGTTACCTTTGCAAATTTTTGATTTGGCGAAATGGTTTTTTCTTTTGCATCTAAAACATTCCTGACCATAAGCTGGACAGTTTCTGGTTCCTTTTACATGGCTTCTCTGACAATAAATGCAATCATATTGTTTTTTTCTTCCAGTCGCATTGATATCTTTCTCGTATGTGTCGTCATCGACATTTAATTTTTCGTATTTTTCAATTTTTTGCAACTGGATTTTACTTTGTTCTGCAGCTCTGCCTCGGTCAATACACTGTGTCAGGGTTAAATCTGGTTCCCTCAGGAGAATTTCGCGCGTTTTTTTATCGTGTATTCCTTTTATTATTTGTAATTTTATCATATCGTTCTCAGTGACGTTATTCCATTCACAATCTTTAGAACTCGATTTCAAATTTAACAAATAGTCCTCAAAGCTTTCATCTTTACTTTGTTCTTTCCGTAGGAATTCCACTCTGTCTACAGTTAATGTTTTCATGGGTTTGAATGCTTCGATAACCATTTCGAGTTTTTTTTTCGTCATCATTTTCAATCGTTTCTCCTTTTGCATTTTTAATTGTTAGGGTTTTGTATATTTGTCGACCCTTTTTTCCTAAAAGGTAAATAAACAAACTTCTTTTTTTCTTTTCAACATTTGTAGCTTTAGTGGTATTATCTCTACCCTCGCTTTCAAATTTCTGGGATTCAAAAAAAAGATTCACTTCTTCAAGCCACTCATTAAAGGCTTTATGCAAATTTCTTACTGTCCAGTCAAAACTTTGGGGTGGGTTGATTGACATCATCTTTTGATGTTTTAAACAAAGTAGTACTCACTCAGATTATCGTCAAGTTCGTCCTTCTGACACCATGTTTTGTAGAAATAACTCCAAGACTCATGTGTGACAACACACGTGCTTTATTGCTGCCATCTTTTTCTGATTGTGTTCCAGTAAAAAGGCCCCTTAAGGCATTACCAATATTGGGCCGCTTATGTATATAAGTCGACCAACAATATGAGTAAGTTTACCGTTTTGTATTTGTCTTATCTTTTTAATTAGTATTAATCTTGTTTTATAATAGCGTGATTTATTATTATACTTGAATATTCTTAATTTTTCTTCCGATCTCTGCATATATGATTAACTAAAATAATCTTTACCTTACAATACAATCAGAAAACAATTGAAAAATGTTTGAATTTTTTAAAAGCCGGAAACAGCAACAGGTTGAGAAAGGTAAGGTTACACATCATTTTCAATAATTGACCTCGTGTCACATCTTGCCCGTGGTGAAGAATTTGGAGTTTTAAATATATATAATTCCAAAATATATTAACTTTTATATATATATATATAAATGAATGAAAGTCAACATAATTTTTAAACTCTCAAATCTACACACAGCTTAGAGTTTCGTGAGTTCGCCGTTAAGGTTGGTAAATAGATGACTGAATAAAATGATAATTAGATATTCATCTAATTATCGACATGAAGATCAGATTGTGAAACACAGAGTAGAGGGAAGATGATTTGGAAGTTTTTAAAATTCAACATTAAGTTCATATCGGTCAACATAAGAATTATTGAGCACTTAGTTTTTACTGAGGTGTTCTGACCGCATATATTTAATTAAATTGGAGGACTAATTTCACACGTTCAGCATTATATCCTAAGAACAAATAACAGACATTATTGTGGATTTTCCGAAACTCAAAGGAACATCTATAAGTGTTATCTGTGACGAAGTGTCTTGGGTATAATTCTAATCTCAGATGAATCAACGTCTAAGATACTGACTGGTAAGGTGCTGTCAACTACCAATTCTAAGAACTGTTCGACAACTGTTAGAAAAGATCTGTTTGCTGTGTATCAAACATGCAAACTCTGCAGTTTGTAAACATAGAATTCCCTTAAAAGGCATTTGTTATTCATAAAAGCATAACTCAACCCACGGGCTTTGACCTATTCGCCCTCCTCTAGGACCAATCACTGATAAACAATAAGATTTTGCCTCTTTTATAGTATTAGTGTAGTTGGTGCTAAAGGTGATATTCAATCCACTCACCAAGGCCCAATGTTAGCATTGGTATAGCCAATGATACACTAACACTTAATAAACGGAAGGAAAGACAAGATAAGCTCACTAACACATATCATCAAGTCAAGTTGATAGTACAGATTCTCTTTATTCTCCTTCTCACGCTATCAATTCCTATTATGGAGGCTCCTCTTGACGGCATCTGGTGTCCGCACAGACCTATTGTATACAAATCTTTGCCCGTCGGTTAACACTGGTGTGTCCACATGTGGGAATTCACAAGAGAATATCTAATTCATCCCAATGTCTAGTATGTCTGGTTCATCTTACTAGGATTGTCTGTTAAATGGAAGTCAAGTGGCCGTACAGCTGCTGTTTCGTGGGTAGCTGTTTCCAGGATTTTCCACTAGAGCACAAAGGTTTCTTGGATTGTTCCCATCTAGCTTTTCCTTTAAGTGTTTCGTTAAATTCTTGGTGGTGCAACTGTAGAAACATTTAATTCATACATGCATAATATACATACACGTATTAACAAGAATATTCGAACATTTATCAATAGATAAGATGTGTCATGTTGTTCCATTAATAAGCAGTATATGAAAGGACCAAAAAAGGTAAAAGAAAAAGTCTTACTGCGGACAGTAAAGCCATGCTGACTTTACATTCTACTGACGATGCAAGAGAACGTCCATCGCTGGGATCAGAGACAAAATCTCAACTGTTCAACGAACAGAGATAAAAAGGCACATCTAGATGGTTAAAAAAACAGAGACAACAGACACCGAAATAGGTTATGGGATTGACATCTGATAGTCATTATTTCCCTACAATAGAGTCAAAGATTGATAAGCCATGAGACAGCTTCTCTTTAATATTACCAAGGATTAATACACTGTGAGATACAGCCTCGCTTTCCTGGAGCCGAAGACTGATAAGTCGTGAAAATCAGTCTCTCTTTTTGAGAGCTAATGATTGGTTAACTGTACAATGAGGATCAATTATCATATTGATGTTATCTTATGAATCCAATAAAATGTCAACTTTAAAATAGGATCTCAATTTGAATAAAATTAATAATCATTTAATAATTATTAAATTTTGAAAAAGAAGTGGAAAGGGTCTTCGCTGGTAAAAAAATGTGAAACTACTTTACATAATGTGTCAACTAAGTGGCTGAAATTAGGGCACTTTTCTACGCCAGTGGTTCGTGATCGATGCTACTCTAAAAGATCTAATTTCAAATGCTGATTTTCAAGGTTCTGTATTTTGAGAACAGGCGTACGACGGTTTTAGCCGCTTATTTCACAGTTTGGCTTCGTGCCACACTAAACTTTGCCAAAACCTCTAAATATCTGTATCTTAGGAGATTTTAGTTAATCCCATTTATGTATTGTGTGTATGAACCTGAAAAATAAATCTTATTCATTATATATTAGGTCATTAAGTCAGGTCTCAAGACCAGAGAAATAAGTAAAAACTTCTTCATTATAACTATCCTCCTTCCCTCTAGTGATCATAAACTTTAGTAAAGCCTCTTAATTATTATCAATCTGTATTATACCGATAAGAAATTGAATAAATGTTGATTGCTCTTTATGGCATATCAACCCTTGTGGGTTATTTACAGCAAAATCATATTTATATATATTTTAAAAGGAACAGATCAGCAAATGAATTTGAATTTAGTATTTAGGCTTTTATTATGAAATATTTGTATTCTACACGTGTGTGTGTGTGTGTAATTTGTAAGTGAATAGTTTGTAGGCGATTTTATTTTGATCGAGTTGTTCGAGTTTTTGTTTATTGTAATTTACAAAGCTCTTTGCTTCGATGTGGCACAAGGCCGAATGAATGGGGTGCCCAATGAGACTCGAACTCACTCGTGTGGGTTTGCTAGGCTAGCTTGCTAACCGTTACACCACCAGAGGTGCCCTTCGAGTTCTTGTTTATACAGTTAAGCTGTTTCAAGTAATACTATTTAACACATCATTCTAATATTAATCATTTGTTTGCACATATTTAAATGTTTTCAAGTATGGCTATTCAACATTAGCAATTCTATTAATCAAGTAGAATTATCAAATATGAATAATTATGCATGTTTTAAAATAATTAATTATGATAATCCTTACTAAATAGATGGGACCCTAACAAGTACCACCAATTCGGATCAGAGTAAGCCAGTGGGTATTGGTAATCAAGGGGTATTCTATATTCCCCAAAGCTTCCCAATCAGAGGCAGTTTAGTATCATACCCGGGACACTCGTTCGGGGTGGGGATCTGTTTTGAAGAGTGCAATCAGCGTCAACAACAGCTCTAGCTGATAGAGCGAGAAATTGAATAAAGATTGATACATTATACCAAATAGTCCTAGCGACCAACTAAAACATATTCTACAGCAAAAGTTTTACTTTTATCTTGTTCCCGTGTAGAAAGTTTTTACTTCACAATTCCTTATGTCCGAAGTAAGAAGAAATACCTATTTTTATGAACAAATTGTTTTTGTGGCCAAAGAATGTTTAACAAAAACTTGATAGGAGACTATATTTAGAGGTCGATATATAAAAGAATGGTTAAGTATTTTTGTTCTTTCTAATGTAAGTTTTGAGTGATGTGTAACAAATTTTTCAGATCTTATGCAAATGAAAATATGCACATTTTTCAGTTTTTACATGCAGAATAGGTTAATTCTTAAATTTCATTATCGAGGGAAGAAAAATAAAGTTTCAAGGGAATAATAGTAATTTCCTATATTTTCCCTACTGAAGCAAATAAAAGATAATTTCCTAAAACTAAATTTTTGTTGTATACTGATATCCAGGGCATAAAAGCAAAGGAATATATGGCCATTTTCTTTGCTTAAACAACAAAAGTACAAAATAACACACACTATTCGAGAATAAGGTGTGTTACGTAAAATTTGTTCTCTGGATGAATCAAAGTTTTAAGTGAATAATTGCTATTTTCGATTATATTACAACAGAGAAATTAGGAAATAACATGTCATCCAAGAACAAAATGTGTTATATACTGTTGTAGCAGTCACAGATCTATCTTCTCTCGCGAATCAATGCCCCCACCAAGTGATTCGGCCACACACTGACCAATCAGCAGGCAGAGCGCATTGATTCCATCTTCCTCTCAAGAACTATTTTTTCTAGCCCTTTCTGGAAGTCGGCCAGCAGAGAAGAAAGACCCCTCTCCCGCCCTTTTCTACTGGGCGCTCTGGCATTGACGATTTTTCGGGCTTTTGACCTTGTGTCAAGTCGTGTCTGGTGGGAGGCAGCGACAAATACTACGATTTTGCTGAAGACAACTGCTGCTACCAGCAACACTCTGCTACGACCTGCAACACGACTGCGATAAGCGAAATAAGTAATTATTTATGAATATCATCTCTCAAAATCGTGAGTTCAATTCGAACTTCGGGGCAGGTTTGGTTGGTTTAAAAGACCTACTCAAAGAGTACAATTCTAGCCACTTCCATGTCTTAGATTTTCTCCATCTTTGTTGTGCTTATCGCATTGTTTCGACCACTGGATGTAGTAGTCCTAATTCTTTGCCTATGTCTTAGACGAAGTATTGTTGCTATTATACATTGACTCTTTCGTGCGAAGAACATTACCTAAGCATCAAAAGAAGCTGCTAAATCTTAAACTGAGAGATCAACTACATTTAAATGTTTGATAAAAAAAAACAACACGAAAATGCCCCTGATACATCTTAATAAGTTAGTTTCAATATAAATCTAATTTTGTCACGATTCGAAAAATCATTTTCTTATATCTCTGCATTAAACCCGAAGAAGAAGAAAAACATTTATCCTGCTTCGTAAGATTGCTTTAAAATCCGATTAGTGGGACGCATGCCAAAGAATAAACAGTAAATAAAAAGATAGGTAATAAAAGATTGGGGAAATAAATTTTATTGTTAGTGGGCAAATATGTTTTATTGCTTATATTTTATGAAGAGTTTCTGCAGCAGCTGAAAAATAGCCCATATTTTAGTAACGGGTAATTTAGAGTATAATTCCATTGTAAAAAAAGAAAAAGAAAAAAAACCCTTTAAAGTAGCGTTTGTAAGCAATAGTTATTTTATGATTTTTCTTATTCTTTCGTTCCACATTTCAGATATTTAGTTACAAAAATATAGATATGAAACACACACACGTGTGTGAGAGAGAGAGAGAGAGAGAGAGAGAGAGAGAGAGAGAGAGAGAGATTTAAACATATCTGAACAGACTTTGATAAATAATATTCAGAGGAAGTACACAGAGATAAAACATATATGTATGAAAAAGTTGTGATTGATAATCTATTCATCCCATTCTATGAATATTTGAGATAGATATGAACAGAAATTATATATGATAGATTTAAACATATGAACAGACTTAGATAACATACAAAGGAAGTGAATCTAAATATCAGACTGAGATGGACCTGAAAAAAATTGTCTGATTATCAATCATGTTTTGGGAATATTTGCGTGAGATAGATCTTTATTCATCCAGGTGATAGAATCTGGATACCATTATTGATGAACAAAGATTTGAACGTAAATATGTATACGCCTGTGTGTTTTGAGTTAGGATTTGCTAAATACTGCAGTAAATGTTGTAAATATTCAGTGTTCGATTATTTATTAAAAGCGAAGATATTCTCAAACTCTGAGAATATATTTGAGTTAGAAAGTTAATTAAGATGAAACCAAGGCTATCATATTAACAAGCAAAAAAAATTACAAATGAAATTAGAAAAAAATTATTTATCATCGCTTATACCACCAGGCTTAAGTATATTTGCGCATCTTTAAGATATGACCATAGCAATAAAAACGCTTATTAAGAACGGTGCATAATTAAAACAATGTGGCTATTTAACGTTTTTACAAAAATGCTGATATATCTATAACGCGGCAATGCATCTATTCAGCACTTACCATAAACTGCGGTGTATTGTCAACCTTTAAAAGCTGAAAAAATTTCTTCAAAATTTAGGGTCGACTTATACAACTAAGCTAAAATTTAAATCTTTACCACGGAGTGGTCAACTTATGGAATAGTTGGATGGTTGTTTGGGTTTTATGGCATATCAACCTTTTTAGATTTTTTAATGCCAAATCCATTTTTTATACAAATAATCAGTTCGATTTCAAACAATTCAGTTTAACATGAGTACAGTTTAATTGTCAAAAACATTTCTATTTCAAGTTATCCAGTTTAGTCAAAAAGTTCGAATTCAAACCAATTCAGTTTAGCATGAGTATAGTTTTTGTCCACACACAGTTAAATGTTAAAACAGTTCTATATTAAACGATTCAGTTTAGCGTAAGTACTGTTTCAATGTCAAAAACAGTTCCATTTCCAACAATTCAGTTTAGTATAAGTATGCAGTTTAACTGCAAGTACACAGTTTGTCAAAAACATTTCTATTTCTAGCTATTCAGTTTAATCAAAAGTTGTAATTTAAACGATTCAGTTTAGCATAAGTACGCAGTTTAAATATCGAAACAATTCTATTTCAAGCAGTTCAGTTTAACATAAGAACGCAGTTTAGTTCTATTTGACCCATAGATTACTCCTGCGAGGGTCCTACCACTCCGGGTCAGAGTGGACCTGGGACATTTAGAAGGTAAAAAGAAATTAAAATCTAGAAGGTAAAAAAATTAAGATTTAACGAAAGCATTGTTTATTGATAACTTAAAAACTGATTAAAAAAATAAACACTTTTCATACATCTTAGAACAAAATATTGATTTTTAATCAGTGTAACTCAAAAGGTTTTATGAAGAAATAAACTATTCATAGAAAAACGAATACTTTTCATTTGAATTAATACTCGAAATTTCAACCTAAAAACAGGGTCATATTTTTTATTCTTAGCTTCATTTTATTGTTACATCTTCATTGGATAAAAAAAATGAATTAAACGAATACATTTATTACTAACGCAATAAGCAATGAAGAACAATATTAAAATTTTTGTCGTATTTTCTAAAGAATTTTAGAAAAATGAAATGTTACAAAATACTCACGAGTTTTGGGAAACACTTTTAAAATTACCTTTAAATGTAAAAAAAAAGAAATTTCTAAAACAAAAGAATGTTGTAGTAGATTTTTTTTACTGATAATTTTTAGATGGTAAATCAAATTTTGAATTAAAACTGTGCTGCTTTTTCAAAAACTATTAACTAAAAATCCTTCTGTAACTGGACACTAATTGAAAAAAGTAAAAATGCACTGGAGACAAAAAAAAAATCATGAAAATGTTTTAAACCTTTCACCAGTATAGGATTACATATTTTCATATATCATTTTTGATATAAACAAAAAATTAAAAAAAGAACAAATCATGAAATAAAACTATACTTTCCATTTGAATCAATAAGTGAAATCTTTCAACTACGAATAAGGTCACATATTCAATTATTCGTTCACTTCTCTTTTTCCCGGTCTATCTCACTGGTATTCCTAAAATCGTTTTAGTCCAGTCACGGACCGGGTACTTTGTGTGTGCGCATATATATATATATATATATATATATATATATATATATATATATATATATATATATGCACACACACACACACATACAGTCAGCAGAACAACAATATGGTAAAAGAGTATAATTGACTCACGGAGAACATGGCGTTTATGATTACTGGTTATTTTACCATAATTTGTCATTTGAGTATAATGCCTATCATTTGGAGAGAGCTATTATTTTTAGGGGTCTGCATTCAAATCATTATCTAAACCATCAAAATGCTCAACACAAAAGAAGATGTCCATTAAATGCTAATTAGAAGCCTTCATTCCTTCATTTAATAGAAGCATCACTATCATCTGTTTCAAAGGTCACCCATCTGGATCATAGGTTGTCTATTTTTTCCTTTTTTTCTCTAAAATATTTATCATAGGAACAGTTGCAAAAAAGTTGTGAAAGACATTGGTTATTTTCCAAGCCCTAAAATAGACCAAGAAATTGAAAAACATTATCTGATCCAAAGGGAAATTCGAACTGTGATGGAGGAGACTCGCCTAAGCAAAAGGGTTGGGCTTGACCAGCAAGAAGTCTGGTCTAAGTGGAAAGATCTGATAAAGTTTAAATTGGAAAAACAAAGCAAAAATGAATAGATAAAATCCAAAAATAAAAATCTCACAATTTCACTTTTGGCGCCAAAAGAACCGAGTCTCACTTCGGTGTCTTGCCAGCTCACTAGACATTCAGGCAGACGTATACTTTTTGCAAAAAATGTCTATTACAACTTCACTAAATATGTGTACAAAAATCCCTTACATTAAATTCATATGTTAGAATGCATACTTATTATTCAGGGAACTCCATTAATTGGTTGGATATTAATAATTTGATACAGTTTAAATTTTAAAAAAATAATTAAATACGAAAATAAAACAAAATACGCAAATAAAAATAAAAACGAATAATATATGAGAACAAATTTAACTTAATTTCAGATATAAAAAAAACGAACAATTCAATAAAATAAACTTGAACATTCGACATCAAATAAAGAACTGGGTCTACATTCAGTACTTTGCCAGCTCACAAAACACGAAAGCTTGTAGACTCTAGAAACAAACAGTCCAGACTTTATAACTTATTTTGGCGAATCAAAAGGTTTGCAATATTTTCGTAACGTGAGACACAACTTGGCTGCTGGGTTGCTTTTGTTGACGTTATGAAGGTGACGAAGCTCACCGGTCAGTGAGATGCTCACTTGATATTCTTCGATTGCTATTCGTTAGATTTGCCTCAATGGCATGGAGCACAGCCTCGGAATCTACGTTTTTAGGCCTATCTGACCTTGGGTGATCATCGAGGTTCTTGCATTCGGAACGAAATTACTTGAAACATCTGGTTATTGTACTGGGATCAACTACGCTTTTATCTTTCGTACAACAAATGTTTTTTGTTTGATTGTTTCGGCGGCGTTATATCCCAGTTCGAACTCGGAAAGTATAAGATTTCGAATTAAAGTACATTCGTCTGTGTGGCTTTCAAATCACACACGGAGTGAAACAATGCACAACGTGTCAGCGCATCAACTAACACGATACCACCAACCATAATAGATATCTATGGGGTATAAGAAGGTTTTGGTTGTGTGTTAGGAAATTATGACGTTGGTAACTGACTTTTTTAAAAATCTCCATTCACTTGTTATCTTTTTGTTTGTTGAAGGAAAGAATGACGGAAAAAGAGACAGAGATACTTTTAGATTATTTTTATTTTTGAAGTTTATGACTATTTTGTGGAGGAAAATGTTTTTCTGAACCAATAGTAATAGCCATGCTTGTCGGTCGAGGCGTTAGAGAAATCTCAGGAATCATATTGGCAAATTGTGAATCAGTGGTATCGAGTATAGGGGGTTTGAGGGTCCATGATGTATGTCAGTAGTTCGTCGGTTGTTTCTCTAACGATAACTGTATCGGACAAATAAAACCTAACCTAGTTTTATTGTAAATCAAAGAGTAAGTCTATAGGAAAAGTGTACGATTATGAAACTGGCTCGATCTGCAACGAATTCATAGACTTGTTTTAAGTGGTGAGTTCGTCGTGGATTGATAAAAATCTCTGTGTCAAATGTGGAGACTGAACTAATAAATCGAGAACATATCAACGGTTTGGTTTCTATATCTAATAGCATAGCAACCTTCATGGGTTATCTAATGCCAAATCCTTCATTGTAGAAGAACAGTGATACTAGTTAACCCATAACTAGGGAGATAAGAAAGTTCAATACTTTTTTCCCGGGTATCAAGTCCAAAAGTGAATGTAATAACAAAACTGGAGTTCGACCTCGTTTTCTACGATTTCACAGTCCGGTACGTTATCCACTACACAATAAAACTTCTCCCGATGATTTAAACTATAAGTAGAATATATATTTTACTTTTTACTTGCTGTTTGCAATATTCAACACATTTAAATTTGTAATTTTTTCCTGAAATAAACTTTTTAGTTTGTTTTAATGTTGTTTTGATTTTACTAACAAAAAATAGGAACTCACCCAGAAAAGATTTTGAGAGATCTGGAGAAAAAGTCCCTTGTAGGCGAGAACAAACTTGTTATCTTTGGCATCAGATTGACTACTGAGGGTAGATTTGAACAAACAAATAAGTTCCCAGACAACATTGTGGTAACATCATTACGTCTAGACTCATTGTTTTCCGATAAAACCAAGCAGGTGATAATGTGATAACTATCAGTATCTTGCTTGGAATTTTATTTCATTGTTAAATGAAAGTAAACGTACTAAATACCAAGCAATTAGTAGAGGAAAGTAGTAACAAAAAATGACGGACTAATTGTGAATCGAACGAAAAAGATTTCAGTCACTCACTTTCAGATATAAGTTGTTTGGTTAGGTTTCTTTGTTTAATGGCATATAAACCTTCGTAGGTTATTTAATGCCAAAACCATCCTTGTAAAAGAACTGTTTAACCCATAGCTTAGAGGATAAGGGGGCTCATACCTTTTCCAAGGGTATTTGTCCGAAAGTGAACGTAATAGCGGGACTAGAGCTCGAACTCGCTTAGTGCGATTTCGCAGTCCAGCGCTTTAACCTTTATAAGAAGAGGACAACCTTGATATAAGTTGTAATGCTTATCTGAGTGGTCAGAAAATCTACCTGTTCAATTCCAGGGAGCTTTCTTCCCATGCAGCACTTGTCATTTCTAAAAAAAGTGAAAGAGCTGGGTTGATTGCTAGCCGCTTAATGCACACCTGAAAGGGGAATGTCAAAGCAACATGAGCAATTTTGCGTCAGTTTTTGGCCTCATGAAGAACCAAATAAATACACATGATTTTCAATGTCTGAAGTTTCATCTTTCCACCTGAAATTCATGCTGAGTGGTCATAGGAAATAAACTCAGAAACCTGAGCTCAAATCCTGAAAGAGGCTATTTACATTTCAATTGAGAATGTCTTGAATCCATCAGTTTTCTCTCCACGATTATATATTTTCACCGCTTAGCACTTTTGAATATCAGCATTTTTGGCTTAGATAGAAGAAAATCCATGAAAACAATAATAGAAGTAGTAGAAAGAAAACCAAAATGGCTGTGGGCAAAGCGAGACAGTGACTGGAAAAAAAGGAATTTTAAAGATGTAGGGAAGCAAGCTATCTCAACATAGCTTTTTTTTTGTATTTGTTAGTTTATTAATTCATCATTTTGATTTTTTATAGAAAAAAAGAAAGAAAATGAAAACTGACCAGGTTCTGTCCAGAGATTCACCAGCGGTATCAACAAGTTGTCATTCCTAATAAAAGTAATCCAAGGGGCTAAACAAAAACAGATCAATTCTCTTGCCTCGTTTTAAAGAGTTGCCCAGCAGTGGTTAGTTCTGACTGGCTGATATGCTGCTTAAGCAGTGTATTTAAAAATGAAGTTATCGTGTGATTATATTTCTTCCCCATCCCCCAAAGTCATGGGTTCGCACCGGCAGTTTTAGCAATCTGGTCGTCTGGTCCTAGATGTCATAGTATGAGTTGTTCCCCCTAGATGCACCCTCACAAAATAAAGATAATATATAGGTACTTCCGTCCCCCCAGTTTAGAATAATAAACGAAATAGCCAACATGGCTACTCACACATCGAATCCTGACTTGTTTCTATTTTATTCCTAATGTATTGACTATTATTGCGCCATAATATTACATGGTGGCAACAATGGGATTAACAAAGAAGCCCACAAACATAGCGCAAGCATGAAAACTATGAATAAGAAAGAAAACGTCTCCAAAAAGGTCAGTCTTCGTTTTTCGGAACGCACGTAGGAAACACACCAGCGCCATATTGAAAAAAAAAGAGTAACAAGAAATAGCCGAAACTTACTACGGGATAGAAGTCTGAAGTAAGTACGCCTAATTTTTTTATTTACTTCATTACCCGATATTTAAAGCGAGTTAATGAATACAAATGCAAGTGTAGCAGAAAGAACTTCGTATTTTTGTTTGGTGCGTAAATTAATTTGACCGTTATGGTCGTCACATATTTTCACCCAATGAGGATGATTAATCCTATTCAGCCCGGACCATTTTCCCGGACAATATAAAAATGGTGAAAGCCCGCCAAACTATCTTTTCCTCAGAACCTTTTGAGAAGGACGGACGTACTTTCTGTCCGCTCCCTGCATAACAGCAGAATCAGAACACCATGAGGAAAACCGTCTGATTTATGGACATCTTGAGTTTACTCTCTTAGACCAAGTTTTCCCAGTTGAACATGAATTAGATGCATGTAATCCACCACTAACAGGAACACCTTTATATCGCCTCTAACTTTTGCTATGTCTACAGCGACGCGTAAATCGTTCAGACATCCAGCTACCTCATTCCTGGGCAACAATTTTTGGGGACTTTCATGCCTCTCTCCTAAAACAACTAGGACCACACATTTATGGGTGACTACATCATTCCTGTCCTTCACCAGCAAACACGACTTTTACTACATCCATGGCGACGTATATTCCGCTCAGACATTCAACGATGCCTTGACAGTAGCGACGCACATTCGCTCGGGCATTTAGCTGCTATAACTCCTTCTCAATTCCATAACTATTTCCTTCCTTCCTTCCTTCCTTCCTTCCTTCCTACGAGACTTGCAACATAAAGGTACCCTTTATTCTGGCTGCCATTAAGCCTTCTTGAAAACGTTACTATATCTTGGTTCAACTCATCTATTTTCCATCGAATATAGCGAGGAACTAACGTAACAATTTTCAATCGCTAAACATGTGAAGCAGTCATGTATTGGGACTCGGAGAACCTGGTCGACTCGTTCATACTTCTCAAGCAGCGATGTAAACTGTATTTCTCTCTTAAAAACATCCCAGCCGAGAAACAGGTCGATCCCATTCTGTTGTTAGCCGGCGACGAACAACTCAGAAGATACAATGTTTGGACGTTCGAGAACAATTCCGACCGAGCAGACCCAAAAATTATTTGGCGTAAATTTGTGGAACGACTCGAGCCTCAAACCTCGAACCTCGAACATCCGTATTGCACGATTTTATCTGCGTGAATAAAAGCAGAAGAACACAGAAAATATTGACCATTTCGTAGCTAGGTGCAAATTACAGGCCATAAAATACAAATTTAGAGGCAACCAGGAAACTGAAGAACGGCTCATAGAACAGATTATTACCGGTACGAGACACCCTGAATTACAGATGCTTTTATTATCAAAAGCATTGAGCTTACACTTCAGAAGGCTTTAAATTGTGGTCGAACGTATGAAACATCCCTTAATCATATGAAATAAATGGCCGAAATTCAGGGAGGAGATAGCCAGGAGATAAACACAATAAAACAGAGTCACTGTAAACGATGTCGAAACACACAACGGCTATCAGAAAGGAAAATGCCCAGCCTGGGGTACCATATGTTCGGCTTGTGGAAAAAATAATCATTGGGCAAAGATGTGCACCAACAAAAATGAAAACAAGAGAAGGTTCGCCCAAGCACGTACGACACACAATCCTAAACAACCGCATGAAATCCAGAATAAAAAGCGCAACAATCGAATCTGCGTGATTAACTCAGACACAAGAGAACCCAGCAAGTTATACAGAGAGTTCGAACGGTTGACGTTTGATGTAGTTCAGCAGCAAAGAGACAATCGGACCGAAATCTTCACAGAGCTGCAAATAAGGCTTCCTGATAGACCAGGCACCCACACATTAAAGGCAAAAGTGGAAACAGGTGCAGAAGGCAACACGCTTCCCCTACGAACCTTCCGTAGGATGTTTCTAGACAAGGTAGATGACCTAGGACAGCTGATCTCAGGTGTTACAAAAAAGGAGCTAACAATACTAACTGCACACCACTGCTCAAACATAACGCAGTATGGTTCAGTTTGCATACAGTGTGCACATAAAGGTAAATGGACCACACTTAAATTCATCGTAGTGACCACAGAGGGACCCACAATAACAGGACTATCCTCATTCATAAACTTGGAGCTAATAAGCCTCCACTACACAATTAAAGAAGACAAAAGTCCAATTAACTCTATCGTCGAGTTAACCAACTCATACCCAAATTAGTTCGATTGCATAGGACACTTCAAAAGGGACTATCACATAATCCTAAAGCCCAATTATCCCCCAGTGATCCATGCACCCAGGATATCTCCCATACATCTGAAGGTGCATCTAGGGAGAATAACTCATACTATGACACTAGGGAGCCTTCCCTTTGGGCAATAAATGCTTTATCGTTTGGCATCTGAGGCGAACCTAAAATGGGGAATACTGACTATTTTTTATGACGGATACACATGTCTTGATTTGCGTGTGGTCCTCCACTATAAAATAACTTCATGTAAAATTGAACGTTGTGGGAAGTCGGATAAATATCTTTCTTCGCTTTGCAAAGCTGCATTTTCACCCTTCAGCCGACATTCGTACTGGGGTGGTCAGAAAATTAATCAGCTCAGTTCCAAGGAACTTTACACACTGATTGTTGGCTCTCCTAAAAATGCTAAGAGTTGGGTTAATTGCACTGTACTTCCGGTGATCCTGTGAAGTTGATTGGCTTTATGGCAAATCCTGTAAATTCATATATATTTATGATTTGTGAATGAAAAGTTTGTAGGTAACATTTCAAACAAGCCAGAGCTCATTTATTTGCACATATTTAAATAGTTTCAAGTATTCTTATTTAACACCAATAATTCGCTTTAGTATTAATCCTTTGTTTGGATACAGTAAAATGGCTTCAAGTATTGGTACGGGACATTAATTGTTCAATTTAATATCAGTCGTTCGTTTGCACACAGTTAAATAGTTGTATTTGACGCGTAGATGGGACCCTTACTGGTACTACCTCTCAGGGCCAGATTGGAGCTAAGATTAATGGCAATAAAGGGGTACTCTACATTCCTCAAGACTCTAAGAATGGAGTTTCACCATCAGATTCAGTTTAGTGTCATATCTAAGACACTTGTTGGGAGGAGTCTTATCCTTCTGTAGAAATATAAACCCATCCGACTGGGCTACCTTTGAAAGGGAATGCTGAAGTAAGATGAGCAATTTTCAACACCAGTTAACCAGGAGGCTTGCTTCCTGCGGCGTACTTCAACATTCGTACTTTGGTCCGCATTTTGGCTTTGCAGCTGTCCGCGAAGTATCTATTCTGTATTATGTCTCTCATTTCTAAACTATCTGTAAATACGAGGATAGTAGGTAAAACTATATTGTGATTGACTCATTATGATGGAAATAGTTTGAAAGAATTAAAATAAATGTGTCGTTATGGTGACATAAAAATTGAAGAGTGATTGGGCCAGTCAATGAGACTAGTTAAGTCAAAATTAAGACAGTGATGCCAAAGCTCGCTCCTCTCTCTCTCTCTTCCTTCTTGGCCTTGTGCTAGATTCTGCACTAAAAAATTACCTTACACGAATGCATATTTTCCCTAGCTTTGCAACGTATGAAAATAGTTTACCGCTGCTTGAGTGAGAGTTGTCACATGATTAGCATTGATGGGTTCTACTTAGCAAGAGAGTATGATGTTGAAAGACCTGAAATCCTCAATGAAACCAGAAGCAGCACCTCTTTGTCATGTCAAAATAGACTTGCAATTTGGGACAGAGAATCTGTCCTCGAGAAAGAATTTCTTCATTACATAACGCTGGATATATTCTGGGGTAGATCCTTCTATTTCCAAAGTAAGACCAAGGAAACCGGGTAATATTTGGATGACCCGCTAGAAAGAGAGGTCTTGAATCATATGCCTTATAAACTAGAAGATAGAGTGTCCTAGGTCGAGTCATACCAAAGACTCAAAAATGGTACTTGATGCCTCCTTCCTCAACACTCAGCATTATAAGGTACAGATCAAAGGTAAGTGAAGCTATCCAAGGAAAGTGGCTATTGAAAAGGGAGCCTTCGGGTCGCCCTCGACAACCGTCGGCCAACTTTCTATAGACTCTCTATTAACACTGGATTGCAGATTATTACAAACGAGTTCAATTCCTACCGAGAACCACATACTCTTAACAATATGCCACAACTTATTTTCAGCTAGACTTGGTAAAAAAGAAAAAAATGACATATAATTGAGCGATTTGTGTTAACGCCAGTGACAACTTACCATCTTTAAAACATTTAAAAATGTTTTGAACAGCACTGTCAGTTATAGTTTCATCTTCCACTTCCAGAATTCTTCGAGCAACTTCACTAGCCTCAAAATTTCCAGAATCGTTCTGTTTGTATTCGTCATTGTGACATCTGATAGGACGAGCGTTTCGCAAAACGTTTATTGTCTGTAGAAATAGATTCGGGGACCCAAGTTCAAATACTGGAAGAGACTGCGTTTCATTTGAGAAAAGTGTGTATCCATCTCACCACTTACTCAGCCAGCAATGGGTAAATAGTAGGGCAGCAGGATTTTTAGCTTACGTACAGCAATCTAAGAGATGGAAAACTGTAAATTCAAACCAGCTGTAATTCATTTTAAAATTGAACTTTTGTCGCATCGTATCCATAAATGAGAGATTGATATAAAACAAAAAAAAATCATTTTGATTGTGATTTTTCGGCCGTTGTATACTCCGTTGTATTTTAACTTATCACAATAAATATGAGGGTAAGAGTCCTAAAATAAACCAAAATAATACATACCAAGCTTCATCTAAAAAATTCAGACTGATAAAAAGAACAGTTGAATAGTATTAGATGTAAACAATATTAGATGTATTCGATACACGCAAAAAATGCGTTATCCAGTCGGCTGGGGCTGTAGAACAAACTGACTGCATCTCTGCAGAGGGGTAAGACCGCCCCGTTGATTGTCTTGAATATGACACTAAACAATCTGATGGCAAGGTTCCAGTGATACTGGAGCTTTGGGGAAAGTGGAGCACTCATTCATTGCCATCGCTCCCAGGTTCACTCTGGCCCGGAGTGGTAGCACCTGATAGGGCTATATCTATGGGTTAAATAGAGCTAAACTGCGTACTTATGCTAGACTGAATTCTTTAAATTAGAACTGTTTGAGAAAACTGAATAGCTTGAAATGGAAATGTTTTTGACAATTAAACCATGTACTTATGCTAAACTGAATTGTTTGAAATGGAACTGTTTTTGTAGGCTAACTTGAATTGTTTGAAATAGAACTGTTTTTGACATTGAAGTTGTACTTACGCTAAACTTAATTGTTTAATATGGAACTGTTTTCGCATTTAACTGTGTAAACAAAATCTATACTTATTCTAAACTGAACTGGCTGAATTAGAACTGTTTGAATAAGCTGAATGGCTTGAAATAGAAATGTTTTTGACAATTTAAACCGTGTAATCATGCTAAACTGAATTGTTTGAAATCGAACTGATTATTTGTATAAAAATGAATTTGGCGATAAATAACCTACATGGGTTGATATGCCATAAAACCCAAATAAACAACCAACAAAAATGCGCTTTTTTCAGACACAGAAACGCGGATTTCCTATGGAGTATATATTTATAAACAGCGTACTTCTCTTTGATAGTGAAAACTAGAAAAAGTTCTAAAATATTACGTACAAATAAAAACAAGGAATTCCAATATATTAATACTGAAAGTCTCTTAAAAAGGTGAAAGGCAATATCGAAGCTTGATGTTTCATCCGAAAGATTTTACAATGTTTTGTGGGTGGGGGAATTTTGAGGAAATCGTCAGTTACCCATCGTGTGAAAAGTATCCTGGACTCCAGAGTAAAATTGAAAATTTACACACGGGTCTCCGGCAGTTTCCCCCAATTTTTTAATCGGGTTGAGTGAAAAAAACGATAAGAAATTATCAAGGAAAATGATTTGTATGTATTCATTTACTCAACCCCTCCGCCATGGTAAATCTTAAATGAACTAATGCTCATAAGAATTCATTTTTCCTTCTCCTAGACTGGTTGCTGAACCAAGTCTTAAGAAACCATTCTATCTTGCTATTTTCAAGTGCTGCTGACTGTGTCTACGCTATTCCAATATGTACCCACATAAACACACACACATATATATATATATATATATATATATATATATATATATTTGACAATTCACATGCTTTCCAGAATTTTCAACAAGCTTCTGAGCCATATCCCTCTGTTTCTAGACGTACGATCATCTGGAGTTTAAAGAGATACTAATAGTTTTCTTCATAATGGTAATAACGTGTTCTTAATAAATATAAACCTTCGGAAAACACTGGAAGCAAGTAACGGACTTATTGTGTCGATAATTTTAATATTTTGAGGTTTATACCTGCTCTACTATTATAGAACACTCTTGTCATACGAAAACTTTTCTTATTTTCTGTTCTTCTATCTTTATATTACATATTATTGTTACGGATCAGGCCTAACAAAAAAATATCTAAGTTATTCCCCCAGAGGGATAGAAAGGGAGTTGCCTCCCGTGAACGGTGCATTGATGAATTTGGAAGGACCGGAAGAACGGATACACGTGAGACAAAAAACAAAAAGATCTGGAATTCACAATGATAACTAGTGGATGTACATTTGACTGGTGCACACAAAGTTGAAACAGTTTTCTCAATAGACGCATACACTTAATAGTTTTGCTTTACACTCACGAGTCCGTCTTTTTTCAATTTTGTTAACATATTTTCTTTGTTCGTAAAAACGTAACACTTATATATGCATATATTTATCGTTATTCACAAAGCTTAGCTTAGTTGTAACATAAGTCAAGTAAGACACCTAGAGAGCATCGAACTCAATAGTAATTAATGGGCAGCTATTTGCTGGGAGCAGAGAGTCTAAGCTAAATAGTAGCTATTTTATTACGTTCAAAAGTTGTTTCGAGATTAACGTCTCTTCGGAAGCTGAAGAAAATACTGGATTTTTTTAAAGAAAAATTTTCAAAGAATTTAACGAGCTGATAATGAAGACAACTTCAAAAGGTTTTTGATTATTGTCTGTAAAAGTGATCATTTTATCTGCTACTCTAAGGATATTAATCAACGTCAGAAATACGCGAGGAAAATTAATATCTTATTATTCCGAGAGCATCATTTACGCAAGTTTTCTATTAAAAACTCTTAATTACCATCAAGAAGGAAACTGTTGGTATCTTTTTAAACTTTAGATAAACTTAGTATTTTAAACTTGAGATAAAGTGCGTATTTCTAGAAACAGAGCGATATGGTTCAGAAGTTTGTCTTTGTCTTCGCACATGTATGATATTTCATTCAGATTTATTGTACCGGGACGCGAATTAGTAGATTATTAAAAAGAACCAGAACATCATGAACCTTTTTATCACTCCAGCTATGGGATTGTACCATTACCGTTCTTCTACAAAGATAGCTTTGGCATTAGATAATCCACGAATGTTGATATGCCATTGAACAAAAAAAAAAAAAAAAAAAAAAAAACCAACCACCCTAAAGCAAAAAGCCATCTACCGGAAAAAAGACGAGGTGACAAAGTTCAACATCTTATCCAGTGGGCTAGATATAACAAGATATTTTATTTGGGGCCACTATATCTGAATATAAAACTTATTCTTCTTTCTATAATCTCAAAGACCATATTAGAATTTTATGGTCAGTTGATTGGTCTTTTATGGCATATCAACACTTCTGTGTTATTTAACGCCACTTTATGTTTATATATATATATATATATATAGTGCAATTAGAAGGAAACTCAAACCTTGTTATGTTGTCATTATAAATTTATTTTGCCAGAGAATATTATTTTACTCTTCGTCTTGTCAGAGGACTTTTTCCATGTTAGACTTGAGGTTGTAGAACAGCAAATATGAAATTGCAGTTTATGTGTATACAAGGAAAAAAAAACTCGCTTGAGAATTTACATTTTTTTTTCCTCATACACATATGAACCGTAATTCCACATTTGCTGTTCCACAATCTCAAGTCTATCATGTAAAAATTCATCTGACGAGACGAACAGTATAGTAATATTATCCGACGAAATAAATTTATAATGACAACTTAACCAGGTTTGAACGTCCTTCTGATTGCACTATATACACTCTGAATGTGAATTTTGTTATATACCTGGAAAAGAATAAGTGATGTAACAATAGACATACATCGAGCTCACACATAGATTTATATGATATTCCTTATATATTCTATACAAGAATAATCCACACCCACTGTCTTCGGACGCTGACTGGATATTATTAATATATATATATATATATATATATATATATATATATATATAAGCGAATAGTGTGCTGGTAACTATATCTAAACGATTTCTTGGAGCTCATTCGTTTGCACAATCTTATTTTGTTTCAAGTATTGCTATCAAAGACTGATAATAATAATAATAATAATAATAATAATAATAATAATAATAATAATAATAGTCCTATGATAGAAATAATTTGCATACAACTGTATGGTTTCAAATAATGATGATAATCATTGGTGAATTATTGAACTGTACTATTTGACCCATTAAAGGGACCCTAACAGGCTCTACCACTTCGAGAAAGAAATCCACCGTCTGATATTGGGGTTCGTAGAACACCTTCCCATTTCCACCTTGTGCAGGTGACATTGTCCACCTTAGTGACCGGACAATGTCACCCACACAAGGTGGAAATGGGGTATGTTCTACGACGGTAGATTTTTTGATTCGCCCTCTTTTGGTGACTGAGGTACGAGGAGACAAATGTTTGAACAGATCGTAATAAAATGATAGAAATTATTTTACTATTTTATGTTGTCGCACAGACTTTACTGAAAAACCCCAGTTAAAAAATTTTGTGAAAAACTCACATTGAGTGAAAACAATAATATGATTATGTTGTTTTCTAATGAATTAATTTTGCATTTCTGATGTTTTGTTGGGTGCTGCTTCCAGGATTTGTTCATTTGTGTAGTTCCCATATAGCTTTTTTCCTCAAGCGTTTCATTAGAGTATAAACAGTGCAGCCATACAGTTGTACTGACATGGCTACTACTTGGAAGAATTCTCGTTTTATTTCATCAGAGAGATCAAATTCCCAGGTGGTCGATAACCTGTCAATAACAGACCATGCTTTACCTTTGCGTATGTTGACATCGCTTTTAGTTAATGCAATATTGCTACCAAGTCCTTTAAGGTCGAAATTAAAGCATAACGAAAGAAGAAATAGGAGAAACTTTTGGCTTTAAAATTAGCTCCAAAAACCAATGATCTATGACCATACACAAAAAGTTGACTTATACTCATACTCGATTAATACATGAGTATATACAGTGACTTTAATAAATGTTTTCAAACAGACAGTTGAAGGGGAAATCATTTAATATCAAGAAGCAAATATTGTGTCTGGCTGATAATTTTTGTGAGACTGCTAATATACAGCGACTGAACGAAATCAAGCCGGCCATATTTGTTAACTGCCGAAGATCACGATGATAAGTGTGAGTGATCAAAGTGATTACCCTGATGTTAGTAAAACCTGGAATTCCTGGTCTCACCTGGCGTTTGTGGCAGGTGGGTGGTTTAAAGTTAATTGCCTGGTTTCAGGGTCATTCTTCTCAGGCAGCATATAACCCCTCGTCTAAAAGGAACAGGACTTAGTTCATTGAAGGAAAATATCGAGGGGGCCCAAGATGTTTTTGTAAAAGGTATGAGTCTGGAGTCATACGTGCAATCCCCGCCACAATAAAATTACTTCATGTCAAATCTGACTTATTAGGAAATCGGGTAAATCCGTACATCGTTCTTTATGATCACACCAGGTCATGGGCCAAATTATCTAGTCACTTCACCGAGATCTAATGCTTATCGTGCTGGTCCAATCAGACCATGGCTATTGTACAATGAATTCGATCCTCACTGAGTTGCTTACTCACCTGGTCTTGAGGCAAACTATCTAGTTACTTCAATAAGAGGTAATGTAGCGTGTTCAATCCTCACTGGGTATCTCACACTTTTGACTTAGTGGATTTTCTGTACCACGTTTTTTTTTTGCCTTTTTTAACGACCCAACAGGAAAGAAAGAAACGTATTACTGTCATAATCAGCTTCCAAGCTTATTTAAGAATCAATACTACATTATATTTAACCTCATCCTCAGTTTTATGTATAAGATATAAATCATTTTATATTTATTCATATATTCATCGTATAAAATATTTGTGTATCTCATGATTATTTTAATATCAGTTTCTGTTTCTTTGTATATCAATTCTTATAGTTTTTTTTAATGCCAAAGCCATCATTATAGATCAGTAGAAATATTATTCAACCCGTAGTTAAAGGGAGTTTTTATTTTTTCTATGTATTAGTTCGAAAGTAAAGGTAATAGCGAGAATGGATTTCGAACTCGCTGACTAGGGAGTCACAGTCCTGCACGGTAGCCACTACACCACTGTGACTCTCCTTATTTTTTTATTTACATATCTATTTCTTTAATCTAAGTACTTTTTTTTTATTATAGGGAGTACTTTCCTTATGGAACATAGGGAAAGCATTAGGTATTTATTGATATCTTCATATTAAACTTTTCATCATGATTATAGATATGCAACTGCAATCCAGTAAAAATGGCATATCATATCAAGATGTTTATATGAACAATATATTTCTAATATATTTCTAAATAAGAGAATAAAACGATTTCCAAACAAAATTGCAATTGATAAATAATTTTGAGCGGTTTGCCTACGCTCAGAAATCATTATCTATCTATCTAATACTAAAATTCTCGTAATGTTTGTGTGTATGTATATAATAAAAATATAACGCTAAAAGTGTTTTAAATCAGTAAAATACAGTGCTCTATGTACAAAAATCCAGAGCCATATCACAGTATTTCAAAGATCGACATGTTGATTGGTTACGTAAAACTCAGTCATGAGTAATCTGTTCTATTATATATATATATATATATATATATATATATATAATAGAACAGATTACTGTTCTATAATCTATAATCTGTTCTATAATCTATAATCTGTTCTATAATCTATAATCTGTTCTATTATATATATATATATATATATATATATATATATATATATATATATATATATATATATATATATATAATAGAACAGATTACTCATGACTGAGTTTTATATATATATATATATATATATATATATATATATTAGCGAGGAAAATGGCACATCATAGCGACATTTTATTATACTAATACATTTAAAATGTGGCCCAGAATACACCGACGCCACCTCTGCAGAGGTGAACGATCCTCCTTAACGAGTGTCCTGCATATGACACTAAACAATCTAATAGTGAGGATCCGCTAAGGCTGGAGCTTTGGAGCATGTGGAGTACCCCTTTATTGCCATCGCTCCAAGGGCTATTCTGGCCCGGAGTGGTAGCACTTGATAGGGTCCTATCTATGGATCAAATATAACTAAACCGGGTACTTATGCTAAACTGAATTACTTGAAATAGAACTGTTTTGACGAATAACCTACGTACTTACGCTAAATTGAATTGCTCAAAATAGAACCGCTTTAACATCTACACAGTGTACTTATGTTAAATTGAAATAAAACTGTCTTTACATTTAACTCTGTGTATTGCCAAGTTGGGTGGAGCTGTAGAAAACACCGACGGCAACTCTACAGAGGTGTAAGATCCTTCTTAATGAGTGTCCTGGATATGACACAAAACAATCTAATAGTGAGGATCCAGTAATGCTAGAGCTTTGGAGCATGCGGTGTACCCCTTCATTGCCATCGCTCCAAGGTCTACTCTGGCCCGGAGTGGTAGCACCAAATATCTATGGATCAAATCGAACTAAACTGCGTACATACGCTAAATTGAATTACTTGAAGTAGAACCGTTTTCACATTTAACTGTGTATGGACAAAAACTATACTTATACGAAACTGAATTGTTTGAATTAGAACTGTTAAACTAAACTGATTAGCTTGAAATAGAAATGTTTTTGCCAATTAAACTGTGTACTCATTCTAAACTGAATTGTTTGAAATAGAACTTATTATTTGTATAAATATGGATTTGGCGTTAAATAACTTACAAAGGTTGATATGCCATTAAACCCAACCAAGCAACCAACCAAACGTGCATTCATTTGTGTTGATAATTTTTGACTCTCTATCTATTTCTAAATTTTTCATTATATATATATATATATATATATATATATATATATATATATATATATTATTAGTGATTCTGAGGTTCCTTTTCATAGGTAAGGGAAGGATGTCCAGTTCTCTGCCGTTTTAATATCATCCAAGTAAGACGAACAAAATATGTGGGTCACTGTTAGTAATATAAATACCAACTCATAAGTGACGTTCCCTTATGGACTTCTCCGCATGGACATACCAGTGTTAGCCGACCAGCAAAGACTTATGCACATGAGCTTTGAGAGGACACCGGATGCAGTCAGGGTGATGGACGATAAGGACGGATGGTGTATGTGTGTGTGTGTGAAAGAGAGAGAGGGGGGAGAGAGAATCAAAGGGCTCAGGCTATCGGCATGTCTTGATATATATATATATATATATATCCCAACTTCGAAAATCTCGTGTGTCTAGCCACACTGAAGAGTTGTGATACAACGAAACAGTCTGTCTGTGGATGAGTATATATATAGTTGGCGTTAGCCGACCGTAGTCTAGGGCGACCCGGAAGCTGCCTTTTCAATAGCTACTACAGTGAGGTGTTGGGATCGGCGCAAATCTTTTCCCTGAATCGTTCCACTTACCTATGATCTGCATCCTATAATGATAAGTGTTAGGTAAGGTGGCACTGAAAAAAAGTAACAACAGCTGTACGGCTCACAAAGTTTCCATCAGATGATGACACTGGGATCAGATACGTTTTGTTTCATTTGAATGCGACAATTCCGATGGCTCTAATTCTTTGCTTTTTTTCTCAATTAAATTTCTGATTTACTGAAGCTACATGCAGTATTGCCGAGAAGCTTCAACCTATACTGCCATACTACTAACAACTGCCTCTGACATTGTGGGCCAACATTATAAATATGCATGTATTACTTTTAGAGCTACTTTCGTAGAATACATAACGTTTAATCAATTCATCTAAAATATAATTGAATTTATTACTTTTGTCGAATCTCCAATTTCGTGCGTATAGAATTTTGGCTGTAAGGCTTAGGTTTTCTCGGATCCTGAAATGGAATTATTTTTTGTTGAACTATTAAATAGTTATCAACAAAAATTCATGAATCATTCTCATATAATTTTTAAAACCAGCACGTATTTTAAATATTAAAGCCCAATAAAAATATTTTAAAACTATTAAATGCTAAACAAATAATTAACTGTTTATCGTTTATAATTATTTTCACTCTTCGTGAGAGGGTAATATTAGCTCTAAGTAGTGGTTTTTCACCGAAGTCATAGTGACCGCAAGTCTCCTCGGTACTCGAAGTTTCTTCTAAATATTCTTGCCGATTTCAACAGTTGTGTGGTCGCCTGGTCGGGTTTAGGTGATCTGTTTGTATTTCGAAGTCGCATCATACGCGTCACTTTTTCTTGGACGGATTCTGATTTGTACTTGGTCAAATTTTAATCTCTTGCACAATTCCCTGTGGATCCCTTTTCCCACTCAGTCATGCCTTCTCTTGTATTCCTTTTATTCAAGTTTGCTGCATTTGCTTATGATCCGATTAACCGTTTCATCTCTATCACTACATTATCTACACTTTCTATTCTTTTGCGTGTTATACATTTCTGCTTTGATATAATTAAAACCTTATTTTGTCCTGCTATTAAAAGAGATTCAGTTTCTTCCTTCAAGTTTCTCCTTTTTAGCTATATCCAGGTTATATCATTATCAATTTCCTTTGTCTTTTCTTGGAATATCCGGACAGTTGTTGTTCTTCCTATTTTTGTTTTATAGATTTTTGTTTGTTGGTTGGTCTCCTGTTTTTCTTTAAGTTAATTCTGTAGATATTGCTGTTGTAGGCTTTTATAATCAGTCTTTCTTTTTTGTATAGTCTTCGCGTCACTGAATTGTTGCATCTTCTCAAGCTCTAATGATGATGAGTCTTCTTTCTCCTTCTTTTCTTGACACATTGTCTGTCAAGATTTGAGTATAAAATCTTGTGTATCGTCATTCATCTCCTTGTTCTCTGGTCAATTCGTCTGAGTTCCTCCCTTATCCATTTAGAAAGAGTCTAAAGTATCTTACAAGGGGAACTGTTCTGGTATTATTGTAATTATTATTTGGAATGGCATACAAGGGTTCCTTACGCATATTTACCCACATAAGACTCCTATTTCGTCATCTTCTTTACCAGGTTTTCACTTCTAGCAAAGGTCAATCTATGCGCTTTGACGGTCGCCCTCTTGGTCTTCTATTGGTAATATTATTCTTTTATGAATGGTTAATAAATCTGGAATAGTTTTCGCATACCACATGATCAAACTACTTGAATCTTTCTTTTTTTGATATCAATGTTTTTCTATGCTATTCCAAAGCCACTCCTTATATCATTCATTTTGATACTGCTCATGTGACAAACTCCCATTATCTTCCTGGGGCAACCGTTCTCAAATACATGCAATTTTCTCTTGTTTTTCTCCTTCAAATATCAGTTATCACCCGCATATATTTTTATTAGTCTACAAGAATATTTATTTCAAGATTTGATGAAATAGATTCCCAACTTTAAAAAAATTTGAGGCCTTCATATTTTATGATCCGTGAATGAGGATAGATTTTGAATAAAAATGTTTTCAATTCATTGAACTAAAAGTTCACACATACACACACACAGATTTAAAATATTCAGTGTGTGTGTGTGTGTGTGTGTGTGTGTGTGTGTGTTTTCCTTTAAAGCATTGGTTACGTTAAAGTTTCTCAAATTTAGATCGACGCGAGTTCATAACGTAAGCAACGTGCTCCAACAATTGCCACATAAAAAAAATACAGAAAATGATGAAAACTATTTAAAATCACTCTAGTGTCCGCACAGATAGTATCTCAGGTCGTAAAAACAAAGCAAAAATAACATCTGGTTATACCCTTGAAAATAACCAACGTTTGTGGAAAGCACTTGAGGTGAAATTTTCGGATATTTTTATATAAAATTGAACGAAATTTTTGAAATCTTGTAAGACGACAAGGAAAAAAATCAATAAAACATTGTTAAAAGAAACTTGTCTGGAGCTTTGAATATAACACGTTTATATATATATATATATATATATATATAGAGAGAGAGAGAGAGAGGTAAGTATGTGTGTGTATGTGTGTGTGTGTGTGTGTGTGTGTGTATTTGTAAGTCATGAGAGCGAATCAATCTATTGCTAATCAGACGCAGTTTATTTATGGAAATTTACAGTTATAAAGTTTGTCGATAGATATTTGTTACGTATGGCAACATAATGTTTTATCAACAGAATTAAAATCCATTATGGCTCGATGAATATCGAAAAAAAACTGATGAGAGATGACGCACGTTAGAAAATACACCACATATTTAAGCTTTACTTTTGATGATTTTCACAGGAGTCTGAGTGGCAGCAAGTCTCGTCAGATTTCCAGAACTCATCTAAGTATCCTAGCTGACTTAAACAGTGCTGTGGTGAGGACGATCTCAATTTCACCTTTAATCTCTAGTTCACTCAGATACTTTCTCAGGTTCTTAGGGATTATTCCTAGAGCTCTAACTACGATTGGTATCACCGTCATTTTCATGTTCTATTATATTTTTTAGTCCTCCGGCAATGACCAGAAATTTGCCCAGCTTTTTTGCCTTCTTTCACTTTTACTGCCTTGTCGATGGGTTTCAAATACACCAACTGAATCCGCTGCAGAGAGATAAGACTCCTCCGAAAAAGTATGTTTTAGGGTATGACAAAAACTGCGTCTAATGGTGAAGCTCCAGTTCTGAAGCCCTTAGTTGCCATTACTCCCAGGGCCACTCAGACCCTGAGTGGTAGAACATATCAGGCTCCCGTCTATGGGTCAAACCAAAATGGCTTCTGGAGAAATAGATCCACGATATCACAAATTTTGACTATCTGTCGAATTCTTGAAGGTGAAAGTGCAAAAAACGTAGACGCAACAATATTATTTGTCGACTTTACCAAGGCCTCTGACTCCATTCACAGAGGAAAGTTGGAGCAAATTCTCCTCGCCTACGCCTTACCAAAAGAAACTGTCGCAGCCATAATGATGCCGTATAGAAACACGAAAGTAAATGTCCGTTCTCCGGATGGAGACACAGACTACGTCGACATTGTGGAAGGTGTACTACCAGGAGACCTATTAGCCCCATACCTCTTTATCATCTGTCTAGACTGTGTGCTTAGAACATCTATCGATAAAATCAAAGAAAACGGTTTCAAGCTAACAAAAGAAAGAAGCAGAAGTTACCCTGCAAAAAACAATAACTGACGCCGACTACGCCGATGACATAACGCTTCTGGCAAATGCACCCGTCCAAGCCGAAACCCTGCTACATAGTCTGGAATGAGCCGCTGCTCATGTCAATGCACACAAGACGGGATATATGTGCTTTAATCAAACAGGTGATATCTCCACACTAAACTAGTTGACAAGTTCACCTTTCAAGGAGGCAATGACTCATCAACCGAGACAGACATCAACACGTGACTAGGAAAGGCATGGACAGCTATCAATAGTCAATCGGTTATATGGAAGTCAGACCTGACCGATAAAATTAAACGCAGTTTTTTCCAAGCAGCAGTCGGGTCGATATTGCTATATGGATGCACTACATGGACGCTAACTAAACGTATGGAGAAAAAGCTTGACGGCAACTACACAAGAATGCTGCGAACAATATCAAAAAAGTCCTGGAGGCAGCACCTCACAAAGCAGCAGCTGTACAGCCACTTACCACCCATCACGGAAACTATCCAAGTTAGACGAACCAGACATGCGGGACGAACTCATAAGTGACATAATCCTGTGGACCACATATGTCCGAGCAAAGGCAGGACGACCAGCTCGAACCTACACACTGCAGCTCTGTGCCGATACGGGATGTAGGCCTGAAGACCTGCCGGAAGCAATGGACGATTGGGAGGGGTGGCGAGAGAGGATCAGGGATATCCGTGCTGATGGCGTGACATGATGATGATATTTTTTTAATATTGGTTCGGAATACTTAGTATAAGTGCGTGTAGAAATTTACTCTTGAAAAAACAAGACATGGTGTTAATATAAACGTACAACGTATGAGATCCCCTAACTTTTAGTCATACAATAAGCTAAGGCGAGTTATTATGCTGTTAAAATCAAACAATCAATCAATCAACTTTCACTGTTGCACTGAGAAATGGTGGAACGGTGAAATCCACAAGATGACAAATTCTGTTCTTCTTGTGAATTAACTCAAAGTTTAGTCTTCTTTTCTGGATTGAATGATCCGTTTGTATCTTAAAGGCCCAGAGAATCGAATGCATCTTATTTTCTTGGATAGATTCTGGTTTCTGCAGATATCATTTGTTGATTTAGCGAAATATCAGTCTCTTGCACGATTCCTAGTGGATTAGCTTTCCATACCTGTCATGCCTGCACTTGTTTTCATTTTGTGCTAGTCTGCAGCATTTGATTATTATTATCATCATTATTGTTGTTGTTGTTGCTGATGATGACGATGATGTTGCTGTTTCTTTCGTTTTACTCCCTGCAGGATCAGATTCAAATTATGATCTTGAATTACTAATGAGGAAATATCATACTGATAGTATTTTCCATAATGGGGAGGTTATTACATTGGCATAATGGTTAGAGTGTTTGCCAATGACCCGGGAGACCGGGGTTCAATCCCAGGTCGAGTCATACCAAAGACTCAAAAAATGGTACTTGATGCCGCCTTGCTTAACACTCAGCATTATAAGATATGGATCAAGGGTAAAGTGGAACAATCCAGGGAAAGGAGTTGCGCCCTTCCCTACACTTCGGTGCAGTAGCTATCGAAAAGGAAACCTTCGGTTTACCCTCGACTAGAGTCGCCAACTTTACTTACTTAAATTGTACATTCACATTGTTAATTTCACACATGCTCTTTCTGTATTTCAAGTTTTGTCTTGCAGAATTAGCCGGAGATTGTCAGTAAGGAAAGTAGCATCATGACGCATCATTTTGATTATTACAGTTGGAAAAGGCATGCTGTACTGTTGGCATTCACAAAGAAAGCTTCAATACGAAGATTTCAGAGTGTCTGCGTGTTACTCAAAGGACGGTGGAGAGGATTCGAAAAGAGTTGGATGAGTTCATTAGTGATTAGGTACAGCAGCTCGGAAGCCTCACTCAGATCGTTCTGATTAGAAAAGAACTTTCGAATTTGTTGCAGAGATCCAGGCCAAGATTGACAACGATTCCAGCAAGTCAATCAGATACATAGCTAGAGACATAGGAGTGTCTGAGTTTCTTATCAGGCAATTAGTGCATGGAGACATTCAATATTTCTTATATAATTTAAGAAAAGGGTCAATTTTTATTACAGGCCATCAAGGACAAGAAAAGCGACTGAGCTGCAAAGCATTTGAACAAATCCAAGTATCACCCCCAGCCGATCATGGTTTGGTTTTTCTAAGAGAAAAAAATCTGCAAGGAACAGATGATGAACTCACAGAACAACCACTGCATTGCACTGTCCCCACAAGATGTACCGATAGTAATAAAAACCGAACACTCTGTGAACATGTTTGGGGTGGTCATTAGTCGGCTGGGGCAGTAGAATACACCGACTGCTTCTCTGCAGAGGGGTAAGACCCCACCAACGAGTGTCCTGGATATGATACTAAACAATCTGATGGTGAGGTTCCAGCAGTGTTGGAGCTTTGGGGAATGTGGAGTACCCCTTCATTGCCATCGCTCCCAGGTCCACTCTGGCCCGGAGTGGTAGCACCTGATAGGGCCCTATCTATGGGTTAAATAGAACTAACAGCATACTTATGCTAAAATGAATTGAGTAAACTGAATAGCTTGAAATAGAAACGTTTTTGACAATTAAACCGTACTTACACTTAAACTGCGTGCTTATGCTTAACTGAATTATTTCAAATAGAACTGTTTTTCGACATTAAAACTGTATTTACACTTAACTGAATTATTACATATAACTGCTTGAATAGTTGTAAATGGAAATGTTTTTGACAATTAAACTGTGTACTTATGCTAAACTGAACTGTTTTCAATAGAACAGATTATTTACATAAAATGGACTTGGCGTTAAATAACCTACAAAGGTTGATATGCGATAAAACCAAACAAACCAAACCATCCCACTAAATACATTGGCCTCGCTAAATACAATGGCCTAACACTAAATACATTGGGCTGCATGGAAGTAGTGCTACCCTGGGCCAAGAACGTTACTGCTGAAAGACAGTACGTTTGGCAACAGGACTCTCCGCCATACCACAAATGCAGAATAAACCAGTGTTGGCTGTGAGAAAATTTCTGCGACCTATCACCTCTAACATCTAGCTGCCTAACTGCCCTGATTGCAATCCTCTTGATTATTATGTGTCGAGCGTAGTCGAACGAGAGACCAATTAAATTCCGCGTAACACTAAAGATAAACTGAAGGCAAGAATAACGACAGCTTTTACCAATTTAAACAAGGAGACGGTCAGAAAATTTTGCAGAAGATTCCGAAATCGTCTTCAGGCCGTAGTGATTTCTTTGAATAAATTTTATCTATCGTATTTCAAGATATTTTCATGTGATTTTGGTAAATATATTTGATATAGTAAGATGTCAGTGTTATTTTCCTTTCTGCTAAATTTAGACAATTTACCAATCACACTATATATTACAACAAGAATAATTACAGTTAGTGACCTCGGAGAGGTCTCCAAAAACTTAGAAAAGTCATTAGAATAACTGGAGATCAGAGGAAGAATCGACATCATCCAGACCACAGTTCTTAATATCAACTAGAATGCTTAGAAGGCGGCTGAAGACCTGTAGAGATTTGCTGTCATTCAGATTACAGCGAAAAAAGCTTCCCTTAGAATTGGAGCGAAAAACTTGCAATGAACCAATGAATAATAATAATAATAATAATAATAATAACAACAACAACAATAATAATGATAAGTGATTTGAAACAGCACTGACAACATACAGTTTAACAGGAAAGAGAAATGGGAAAAAACAACTGTTCAAGGGACAAACAGACGAAATTTCATACGAGAAGACCTGGACATAGCTAAGAAAGGAAAAGTTTAAGAGAAAAACAGAATTTCTTCTAAAAGCAGGAGAAAACAACACCATAAGGACAAACTATGTAAAAACGAAAAGGATTATGTCACGTGATGGCTCACGGAGACGAGGAGGTGGGAATGATACTCTCCCCCCGTTGAACTAAAATTATCTAGCAGTCAAAAAGTGACCGTTAGAAATGAATGTGGGTCACACAGATGTTTGCACCTAAGTGACCTTGGGTCGCCGGTCATCGGAAGGGGAAGGAGAAAATGAAGCCAAATAATTGGTGGGGGGACCCCAAACGGAAGTGGGGTTCCCTTCCCCTCAACGGAAGTAAATACAAAAAAAGGGAGTTTTTGAGCAAGTCCCGTGGCAGACGGACGATAGCCATTTCACTCCGGGCTAAAGACAAAAGACTGAGACATGAGAGACCTGAGTCTCTCAAGCCAGCATTAAAAACAGTACAAAGTCTATTAGCCCGTGAAAGAAGAGAAATTCTCCAGTGGAACCCCGTCAAAAAAATAAGATAAGTAACTTTGGGACATTTTTCCGTTACACCCAAATTTTGTTACCACTCTCTCTCTCAATTTGAAAAAGGATAAAAGCCAAGAAAAGACATTTATATTCATGGACTATCCTATTATATATCTTTGACATTTTGAACGTATATATATATATAACCGTAGTAAAGAACCTATGTATTTTCATTTTACCATGTGGTCTATGTTATTATTCCATGCTTTCCTTTCAGCTTCTATTCGCCTTACATTATCTTGCTTAGAACTGTCCTATTAATTCCTAAAGTATCACACGGGAAACCGGAGTTGCCGACTGTAGCAATATTAATATTATTACAACTAAGACCTATAGGCCCGTATTCTTCAATTATCTAAGGGAAAGAAGTTTAGTGGCCTGGTGGGTGTGTGATAGTGTGAAATTTTGGACCCCTTTGCCAGCGGTGGCCAGTCTGGCCCTAAATTATTCCCTCACGTAATATGCCAGTTCTTATCTGCCTGAGAAAAGAACTCTGAACAGGACTTATTTCTGTAGGGGATCAAGTGCCAACCTGCCCCGTCTTCACACGTGCGAAAATAAAGTCCCGTTTAGGGATTTTAGTCAATTTGCCGTCACAATTAGGACACAACACAATAACAAGAGTAGGTCATGTGAGGATAGAAACAAAACGATTTATCACATAATAAGGGAATACAGCACACTAGAGCAAAAAGATAAAAGACTAGACATGATGGCAGGGGAAGGTGATCCATTGGGAATTGTGCAAGAAATTTAAATTTGACCACACTACCAAATGGTATATGCACGAGCGAGGATCCGTCCTGGAGAATGAGATACACAGTATTTTCTGGAATTTTGAGATACAAACATTTCGCCAAATCCTGCCTATAAGACCTGACCAAGTGATGACTAACAAAAAAAAAAAAAAAAAAGAAAAAGAAAACCTACTTTATAGTGGATTTAGCTTTTCCCTCTGTGGTCGCTTGGACGGCAAGGAAAACGAAACAGAGACAAGCGCTTTGATCTTGACAGAGAACTAAATCTGAGACTATCCAAAGTAGAGCATTGTTAAGATCGGCTAGAATACTAAGAAGAATCCCGGAGATCTGAAGAGACTTGCTGCCACTCGAACTCCAGTGAAATACCATCAGCTAATACTGGAGTGAAAAACTCACAAGGAATAATAATAATAATAATAAAACTATGGAACATGAAGGTGACAATTATACCAATTGTGATTGGTGCTTTCGGTACAGTAATTAAAGGATTATTAAAGGGACTGGAGGACTTGGAAGCTGGAGGACGAGTGGAGACCATCCAAACTACTGCATTATTGAGAACAGCCAGATTACTGAGAAGAGTCCTGGAGGCTTGAGGAGACTTGCTGTCACTCAAACTCCAGTGAAAGACAATCAGCTAAAACTGGTAGGAAAAGCTTTAACGAGTAAATAATAATAATAATAATAATAATAATAATAATAATAATAATAAGAAGAAGAAGAAGAAGAAGAAGAAGAAGAAGAAGAATTTACTAGAAGATTAGCCAATCTCGTTCAAAGGACCAGACTGCGTGTTAAATAACAAGAAGTAAAAACGTCACATCAAGCAGATTTTTCCCTTCCAGCAGACGAAAAACAGAAAATAAAAGAAAGCGGAAACTTCATAAATAACTGGACTTTACCAGAAAATTTTTTAAAGTTGTGATAACAATCGCAATTTGAGCCCTTGGAACAGTCGCCAAGAACCGAGTTAGAGACTGGGTGAACTAGAGATCAGAAGAACTGAGACCATCCACTTAATGATAATACTGATAAAATCAGTTTGGATTCTAAGAAGATTCCTGGATATCTGAAGGGACTAGCTGTCACTGAGACTTCAATGAAAAATCACCTGTTAGAGCTGGTTGGTTGATTTCTTTGTATAATGGCATATCAACCTCCGTAGGTTGATGACAAAGCCACCCTTGTAGAAGAACAGCCGCGAAATAATTTAACTCTTATCTGGTGGGGGGCACAAGGGGGGATCAATACTTTTTCCAAGGATATTAGTCCAAAAGCAAAGGTAATAGCGTGACAGGAGTTCGAACTCGCTTACTTCGAGGTCACAGTCCAGCACTTTAGCCATTACGCAACGGAGACTCACCCACCCAGTTAGAGCAAGCGTGAGAAACTTGCAAGGTGTAAATACTGAGAAGAGTCCTAAGATTTACTAAGACTTGCCGTCACTCAGATTCCTGTGAAGAATTATCAGGTAACGCTGGTATGAGATACAATAATAATGATAATAATAATTATAATAATTATTATTTTTATTATTATAACCTTGCTAGAGAACTGAAAAAACTATGGAACAGGAAAGAAAGAGTGATACCATTGGTAATTGGCGCGCTCAGTACAAACACCAAAGGGCACAGGGAGAGGAGGAATTGGAAATAAGAACGAGTGGAGACCATCCACACGACAGCATTGTTAAGATCGGCAAGAATATTAAAATGAGTCCTGGAGATTTAGGAAATTTGCTGTCACTCGAACTCCAGTGGAAAACCACCGGCTAATGCTGATGTGAAAAACTCTCAACTGAGTAAATAATAAAAGATTTATTCAAATTTGCCGCGCTAAAATCAGTAATTCAACAATATACAGGAGCGCCATTAGAATCCACTGCTAATGAACCCCACCCCCGCCCAAAGAAAAGACCCCAAAAACTTTATAATGGAATGTCCACGAAAACCACGTGACATGTAATTCCTAGGAAAGATGATATATAAAAAAAAGTCTTTTACTTAGTAGTTAGATTGCAGAACTCGAGTAATAGAGGCCTTGAATATAAAAACTTGTCTGAAATTTTTGGATGGAATTAGGTTAATGATTTATTTATAAGAATATGATAGGCCTCTTTAGAAGTCTTCTAAAAATAAGAATGTAGATATAAACCATTAAGGTGATATAGGAAAACATGAAACTAATTTAGGCTTTTTGGTCGGGATGTAGTATACAAAATAATAAGACAACTGACTTTCCTTAAGATAAAACTTAAGGTGATAAATATACCCATTTCTATCCTTTTTTTTGTGGCCCTCTGTTCATGAACAGCCATCATGACTGTTCTTGGTCACATCTGTGTCAGGCGCGTAGATCATAAACAACCCCGGGGTCTGGTATAGCCACAATATACCACCCATGATAAAAATGTCCAATCACAATATCACACAACGTGGGACCCAGGCAACAGGCTTGTATGTCATTATCGGCAGGTGTTCTCTTAATAGCCAACTTGGGAGACCCGATGGTCATCCTGCGAATGCTGGCTGCTCTTCTTTTTTCCGGTACATGAATAACGACGAAAGTAACCACAACGATCAGAGACCTAAACGCAAAACATGGACAAGGGAAGACAATCAACTTGCACCACAATGCTATTTTAAGAGCAACCCTTCACAAAGAGGATACATAAAAAGAATGATAGAGATCTGGCAAGAATGTGCGAGTTTTCAGACAACAAGCCAAAGACTTGCCGATCAAGTTAGAACTATAATTAAGAAGGGTTGGTTTTCTGACCTTGAAATACTAGAAATATATCAGAAAACTCATAAACAAAATTATGATACAGTACCAGACACATCAAGTAGTGTCAAACAAAAACAACCAAACGGAAATGAACTGCGAAATTTGGAAAAGGAAAACGCCACATTACCAAACAACACACAACGAAGCAACAATAAAGAAATACTATCACAAGAACAAAAGATAAATCTAGAAAATGTACAGAGAATTATGAATAGTGAAAAGACTATTTTACCATCATTAAGAAATATAGAATGGCGAACACTTAAGATAGAAACGAATAAAATAAATCAAGTACTACCTCACATATCAACGAATAATATAACTGAGTTAAACGAACTAATCTATGCAGGGACGAAATTAGTTTGTGAGAAAATTGGGATCCCCTTAAAGAGCAAAAAGAAAAAGTCAAACCAGGATGGGAAATTCGACTGGAAACGCAGATAAAAAAAAAACTACGAAAACATGCCAAAATGATAAAACAAAAAAAGACGCTGGAATATGAGGAAACAGAAAAGAAAAAGCAACACGAGGAAAAATAACAGTACAACTTGAGGAAATAAACCAGAAAGTACAAAGAAGGAAGATTAAAGAGATATGGAAAAAGGGTAAAACAATACAGACAAAACAGAATATTCCAAAACAACGAAAGAAAATTCTATCAGCAACTGGGAGGGGATAACACAAAAACATACCAACAACCGGATGACAAAGAAACCGAACGATTTTGGACGAAAATATGGCAACCAAAAACATAACGAAAGGGCTGAATGGATAAACAATATGACAAGAGAACTAGAAGGACTTGAAGAAAGCCCCAAAGCGGAAATACACATCGATTTACTCAAAACGACACTAAAAAATATCCAACTGGAAAACGCCAGGCGTTGATGAAATACATAGCTTCTGGTTCACAAAATTCACATACATTCACGGCAGACTAGCACTAGAAATGAACAGATGCTTACAAGGAGTACAAGTACCTGAGAGGATGACGAAAGGAAAGACCACATTGATTCAAAAGGAACCAAGCAAAGGAACTGCTCCAAACAATTAAAGACCAAAAACCTGCCTACTGATGATGTAGAAAATATTAACGTCACAAATAGGAGAAGAGATTTACTACTCACTAACAAGCCATGGATTGTTCCCTGAAGAACAGAAAGGATGCTACAAAGGACCCAGAGGCACAGCAGAATTACTTTTCATAGATCAATACATCTTAAACAAGAGCAAGTCTAGACGGAAAAATCTAGCTTTGGCCTGGATTTACTACAAAAAGGCATATGATATGTTTCCATAAAGCTGGGTAATAAACTGCCTCAAAATGTGCCAAATATCACATGAAGTCATAACTTTATCGAGAAAACCATGAAAACCTGGAAAGTAGAGTTGACAGCAGGAGGAAGAAGCTTAGCTGAAACAAAGATCCAAAGAGGTATTTTTCAAGGAGATGCACTATCACCCTTACGGTTCATAATTGCCATGATGCCACTTAACCACATACTCAGAAAATGCACAGCCGGGTACAAACTTAGCAGATCGCAAGAAAAGATAAATCATCTAATGGACATGGATGACATCAAACTATTTTTCAAAAAATGAAAAAGAACAGGAAACTCTCATACACGCCGTTAAAATATACAGTCAGGACACAGGAATGGAATTTGGCATAGAAAAATGTGCCATCCTAGTAATGAAAAGTGGCAAATGACATATGACTGACGGAACGGAACTACCAAATCAAGACAAGATTAGAACGCTCGGAGAAAATGAAACCTACAAATGCTTGGGTATCTTGGAGGCTGACTTGGTCAAGCAAGTGGAAATGAAAGACAAAATTTTAAAAAATATCTCAGGAGAACTACAAAACTACTCGAGAAAAACTCTCTAGCAGAAACCTCTTCAAAGGAATAAATACTTGGGCTGTACACCTCGTTAGATATTCCGGACCCTTTCTCAAGTGGACTAGAGATGAACTTAAACAAATGGACCAAAGAACAAGAAAACTAATGACCATGCATTAGGCATTACACCCCAGAGACGACATAGACAGCCTATATGTATCTAGAAAACAGGGAGGAAGAGGACTTGCCAGCATCGAAGACAGCGTTGACGCATCGATGCAACGACTCGAAGACTACATAGAAAAGCACGAACGAGGACTGATTACAGCCATCAGAAAAGATACTGACAATATGATAGACGACAGAATGATAATAACTAGGAAACAAAAATTGGAAGAAAAACAACTCTACGGTCGCTTTGAACGACTAATAAACACCATCTCACACCAGAAAACGTGGACCTGGCTAAGATAAAGAAACTTTAAGAGAGAAATAGAATCTCTCCTAATAGCAGCACAAAACAACGCCGTAAGAACCAATCATATCAAAGCGAGAATAGATAAGACTCAACAAAATAGCGAATGAAGGCTATGTGGTAACAGAGACGAAACGATCAATCCCATAATAAGCGAATGCAGCAAATTAGCACAGAAGAAATATAAGACTAGACACGACTGGGTCTGCATGGTGATCCACAGGGAAATGTGCAAGAAATTTAAATTTGACCACACCAACAAATGGTATATGCGCAACCCAGCACCTGTCCTAGAAAATGACACACATAAACTTCTATGGGACTTTGACATATACACGGATCACCTAATCTCGGCCAGATGACCAGACCTAATAATAATCAACAAAAAAAAAGAGAATATGCAAAATTGTGGACTTTGCTGTCCCGGCTGACCACAGAATAAAACTGAAAGAATGTGAAAAGAAGGACAAGTACCTCGACCTTGCTAGGGAATTGAAAAAACTATGGAACATGAAGGTGACAATTATACCAATTGTAATTGGTGCGTTTGGAACAGTAACTAAAGGATTACTAAAGGAACTGGAGGACTTGGAGGTTGGCGGACGAGTGAGGACCATCCAAACTACTACATGATTGAGAACGGCCAGAATACTGAGAAGAGTCCTGGAGACTTGAGGAGACTTGCTGTCACTCAAACTCCAGTGAAAAATCATCAGCTAATGCTAATGTTAAAAACTCTAATGAGTAAATGATAATAATAATGATAATAATTGTGTCATAGATATGTACGAGGCGTATTTAATAAGTATGAAGACTGAAGTATTAACCAAGGCCTAAATAGACAATACATTAAACGTTACTTTTTCTTCAATACTGCCATTCAACACATTTATTCCGGCGAGTTCTATTTATACGTCAAAGCACCTCTACTAATATGGTGTATATTTTTCGATTGTCCACTATATCCTCAAATTGCTTAAACTGAAATGTCAGTTTAGAAACCAGAAAAAGTCAGATAGAGTAAGGCTTAGAAAGTACTACATTCGTACGAACTTGTCTTTCACCAAAACTTCTGATCCCAAAATATCAGTAATTGGCACTGACTTTGTCTAGGCATCCAGACTTTATCCCTTGATAGTATCAGTTGTTCAGCTGTGCACTCTGAATTTAAATTTTACATTTTACAAGAATTACAACGATAGTCTCGAGACTCTTTGATCATACCATTAAATAAGTTTCCAGAAATTTTTTGTATGGGCACTTTTATTGATAGTACACACATAAAACTTTAGTCCCCTTCGAAGTAATCTCCTCCAGCAGTAATTCACTTGTTCTACCGTTCCAACAACTTCTGGAAGGCGCCATGGAAGTCCTCTTGTGTGAGCGTGTCAATGACTTTCGTCACAGCCTTTTTTATCTCCTCAATAACGACAGCCTCTGAGCTTAGGAACTAAGCAAAAGTCACAGGGAGCAAGGTCTGAACAATAAGGAGTCTGAGGAACTGCCTTGATGCCCATCTTGGTTAAATAGTCTGTGACAAGGATGGAGTTGTGGACTGGTGCATTTTCCTGGTGGAAATGCCTCTGACCCGATTTGAAGAGTGCTGGCCTCTTCCCTAGGAATCTCTTCCTGAACTCCCTTAAAACCTTAACATAGTAACCGTAACCCTAACCGTTTGGCAAATCAACTCTTGTATATTGACTCCCTTACTCCTCCCACACCTCTCATCATCCCTCACGGACTCCCCGCCTTCCTTGAATCTCTTATGCCACTCATAAACTGATGATCGATTCATACAAGATGGTCGAAAAGCAGTCTGAAGCATTCCATACGTTTCTGTGGCATTTTTCCAAGTTTAAAACAGAATTTTATTGCATATCGCTCTTCTAAAGTGTCCTCACGTCCAGATTGCATTTTTGAAATTAATCAGCTGTGACAATCAGGCTTTAGTAGGTTGTATTCCAATTCCTGCTGTAGTTGTTCATTTGAGGCTGAAATGATAAAAATTGGTCTGTCATCTCATAAGATGTATAGCAATAACATACTGACTTTTCAAGAGTCTACGACAATTTTAAATGCCTGTACAAAAAAGTCTGGAAACTTTTTGAATCCACTACGTATATATATATTGATATATATTTGGAGGTCTCTGTTGGGTAATGGTTATCGTTGTAGAAAATGGAAACTCGATTTCAAATCTTAGACAAAACTCTTTGCATATCAGTTCGCGCTAATACTCTTTAAAAGCGTATGAGTCTAACTATTCTCTCTCCAACTATTAGTAAATAGTAGGGCAGAGTGGGTTATTTAATCTTGAAATGGCAACCGGTCTAGAAGAAGGAAAACTCTGAAATCAAACCTATTCAAATCCGCTAAAAAATTGACTTCGTGGCGCATCCGGCTTATAAGTAGGGGTTGGGTATATATATATATATATATATATTGTTCATCTAGCTGATAGCAACTCGTAGTAGTCACATGCATTTCAACTCGATACATTGGTGGAACTGTTCCCATAAACTCTGAGTAGTTTTAGCATAACGATTGGTGTTTTACTTGCCCAAGAAAATTTCCTTTTGTTGTAAGGCGATGTAGGGCAAATTATTCATAACGAAAACAGCTTTTAGGTTTGTTTACATCAATATTGAACATCTGTAAATATTTTAGTGTAAGTAATGTACATAGTAACTGATATTACTGCATTGCCAAATTAGCATTCAAAACTCAAGCCATATTTCTCTCTGAGCCTCTTTCTCTCTCTCTCTCTCTCTATATATATATATATATACATAAGATTTGTAAGCGATCAGTTTTAGGTGATTTTATTTCTAAACGAAGTGTTAAATCTTGTTCATTTGCTCTCAGTTAAATGGTTACATGTACTGCTGTTTAACATTCATAATTCTATTAATCAAGTATTCCGATGTTATATAAATAATTAAGCTCTATGGTTTCAAGTAATAATAATAATAACAATAATAATCCAAGTAAATGTTCTATTTGATACTTTGATGACACTCATTACCAATCCAGGTATTACCAGTCCAGGTCAGTGGACATGGGAGTAATGGCAATGAAAGGTTTCTTCACATTCCCCAAAGCTCCAAGACTAAAGCCTCACCATCAGATGCAGCTTTGGGTCATACCCAGGATATTCATTGTGGAGGGAGACCTCATCCCTCTGCAGACGTGCAGTCAGTGTATTCGACTACTCCAACCGACGGTGTATGTGTGTGTGTGTGTGTGTGTGTGTGTGTGTGTGTGTGTGTGTGTGTGTTGGGTATTCTAAAATGTAGGCATGAAATTAAAATCAAATATCTAGACTGCATTTGCTCATGTATCTAAAAACTTCAAAAATATGAATTGAATTAACAAACTGTTTAGGTTCAGGTTGATTGGTTTCACGATATGTGAAATCTTGTTGGATTATTTAATGTTGACGTTAGATATTTTTGTGGGGGGAAGTAATTATATAGTTTCAAGTAACTAATGATAATTTAAACAATCATAGTTTCAAATAATTAATGGGTTATTTAATGACGAAATTTGATTCATTTGTAAATCTTTTATATTTTATATTTTCCAAGTCCCATTGTTTTGTTTTTATTTCTAATCATTTCTTTGCACAAAGTTATATGATATAAAGAATCCCTATTAAATACAAATAATTTTTGCGCAGTTGTATAGTTTCAAGTATTCTTACCTTATACAAATAATTTGCACACTGTTGTATAGTTTCAAGTATTCCTATCTAATATAAAATTTACACACATTTATATGGTATCTGCAAAAGCTAAACTGAAAGCTACCAGCTAAGAAGAACGAATGCAACTATGGAAAGAACATTTCGAGAATTTACCCGGAAACCCTCCGAAGTTACTCATGAACCAATCACGAAAATCATTAGTAAACAATTACACATCAAACTAGGACAGTTTACACAAGAAGAACTAAGAAAAATTAAAAATAGAAAAGCTGCAGGCCTTGATTAAATACCCCAAGAAGTATGGAAGGCTAGGGAATTCGACGACGTATATAATCAAAGCAAAATAGACAGATGGACAAAGGGATGCATAATTCCCTTCCTTAAGAAGGACGACCTCAGATTAGCGAATAACTACCGAGGTATAACCCTTACATTCATAGCGGCCAGGATCTACATTGCCCTACTACGAAACCGCATTCCCTGCTACATAGTCTGAAAGAGCAGCTGGTGGCATAGGCCTCCATGTCAACGCAGTCAAGACGGAATAGATGTACTTTGATCCAAGAGGCAATATTTCCACACTAAATGGTAGTTCTCTGAAACTAGTGGACAAGTTCACCTACATGGGAAGCAGTGTCTCATCAACTGAAAGACATCAACACGTGACTAACAAAGGCATGGACAGCTATCGACATTTTATCGGTCATATGAAAGTCTGACCTGACCAATAAAATATTACGCAGTTTTTTCCAAGCAGCGGTTGTGTTGATACTGCTATATGGATGCACTACATGAACGCTAACTATGCGTATGGAGATAAAGCTAGACGGCAATTACACAAGAATGCTGCGAAGAATATCAAACAAGTCCTGGAGGCAATACCCTACAAAAAAGCAGCTGTACGACCACTTACCACCCATCACGAGAACTATCCACGTTAGACCAACTAGACATGCGGGACACTGCTGGAGATGTAGGGACGAACTCATAAGCGACATACTCCTATGGATCCCTTCACATGGACATCCAGCTCTGTGCCGATACAGGATGTAGCCCTGAAGACCTAACGGGAGCGATGGACGATAGAGAATGTGGCGGGAGAGAGTCAGGGAGATCTGCGCTGGCGGCACGACATGATGATGATGAAGATGATTTTATACACAATTTTATGGTTTCCAGTAATTATTCCATTTGCTAATGATCGTTTGTTTGCACACAATTATATATTATATAGCATTTCTATCTAATATCGATAAGTTGCAAACAAATATATGGTTTCGAGTATTCTTATCCCGTGATAATAATTTTTTACCTAAATACATAGTTTGAAGTAAGTACTCTTATTTGTTCATTTGTTTGCACTGAGTTTTATGGTTTCAAGTATTTTGATCTAATACTAATAATTTTCAAACATATTTATTTAACCCATAGATGGGACTCTAACAGTTACTACTTCTCCATGTTAGAGAGAAATTGCCTAGATACGGTGACTCCAATTTTTACTGAACTCCAGAACTGGAGCCTCACCACCAGATGCAGTTTAATGTCATACCTCTGATACCCATTTTTAGGGAGGATCTTACTTTTTCAATCAGGAGTGCAGTCCGTGTCTTCTAAGACCCATCGACTTGATTAATCGATTGTTTAAAAACTAAAAGTGTTTAGTATCTAAGCAATAGGGCAATTTCTCATACGCAATCTTCTTTCAGCCGCAACGTAGAGTCTATAGATAAATGTGTATTTGGTGCTGAATTATTAAGATTATACTGTGATCGAAAATAGGGAAATGCAACATGTAGACTTGAATCAGAATTTGCGTAAGGATGATTCATTGGGGGATCTGCCAGTTGATTCTGGTAATAAAGAACGTAAATTCCGTCGTCGGTACATTCAAAAGCTGGATATGTTAACCATGTCAAATCAGATTGCTACTTTAAAAAACGACTTATGTACATACGATGCCACCTCGTCCCCATAGTAATACATCTGTTTATGGTGTGTAAATTAAGTCCTGGATTAAAAAGACACGGGAAGTTTCATAAAAATGATATTCCACAGTGAGATCACATTAACCCTTTACAAAGTTGAAGCCTGGTTTGTCATGTTTACCTTAAGACTTTAAGTCAGCAACTAGGATTAAGAGGCACTTGAGAGCCTTTGAACGGGAATTAGTTATTAATCAGGATGTTTGGGTTGTAATTCGAATGATGAAGGCGACTATCATTTGTCAATATCTGGCAGTCATCATATATTTATATTTCAGTTATTCGAACTTGCGTTTTTCGTTTCACTTTGATCATCCCTTAGTTTCTGTTCATCTAAGTGATTTGTATTTGCTAGGATAAGTGCTTTGAATGGCAAGAAAATAAAAGAAAATTAACCTTTCATCTACATTCCATTTCCGTTTTGGTAAATTCAGCTTCATCGTCGATAATTTTGAACGCATCCTATATCTAAAAATCCCCGATATGGGACTGGCTCAACACTACAGATATACGTCAGTATTACCATAAATGTGAATTGGCAACGGAAGTCTATAAGTTTCCTAAAGAAACTGAAAAGATATATTTCAATTTCGAAAAATAACTGAGTAATATTTAGAATTCTGACTGTCTGCAAACTTTTAAAAGTATACTTGTTCATATTAACTGAAATGATAAGATAACAAAAAAAAAAAAAAAAAAAAAAAAGCAAAACAAAAAGAAAAAAGATGATTACATACTTTTACATCCATTTTCAATACACCAACTCGATTCAATGTAAAACGTTATCGTTTTCTGTTTGCTTATTTTAACGTGAAGCCAGAGCATTGCTTTCTGTGAAAATCCCTTTTGATGAACGTGGGCAAGAAGTTTTTTTTTCTTTGAGGTAGTCTTCCTTTTAAATATATGAAGAAGTGGAAGTTATGTTCCATCAGCTAAACAAGATAAAACAGCGCTTTATGGCAGCTTTACATAGCCTAACGACTTAACAGTAACATCCTTTAATGCTTTTTATATCTCTGGCAAATCCGATTTGCAGCTCACCCAGTCTCGCCTGCTAAACCCTCTCCCTCGTTATACCTTTTTTTACAGAGATGTCGGCCACTGATCGAAGCTAGAAACCACGGGTTTGTTCCGTCAAAAAAAAAAGACCAAAAAAATAAAATTGAACCTAAGAATACATTATTGTATTGCCCTACTTTATTGACAATTACTCTTCGAAACAATATTTCGGGTGTCGTATTTGACACTTGTCGAAAAGACTCTAACTATCGCAATATGAACGGTAGGCGGTACTGGAGTTGGGTGCTGGTCAATTACTTATCTCAACTTGTATCTAATGGTCCAAATTGCTTTTAGCGACCCACTACTCTAGCAGTGATTTTTTTTATTTACTAGGGAAACCAAGCTTGACCTGGCTGGGTCCAACCGCTAACCCTTAACTCTTGCTCTCTCACGGCAATCCTTCCAAGATTCGAACTGCTACTTATATATATGAGGCTTGACTACTAATAAAGAAAACCGTTCTTCTAGCTTTGACCACTCTCTACTAAATTACATGAAAAAAATGAGATCCTTGTCAACTGATCTTTGACCGTACAAGAGTTAAAGATTTTAGTCCATTTTGGACATAAAAACAACCTTTTCATTTCCACCAAGAAATCTTTCTCTTTCTATTTTATTATCTTTTAGGATCTGCCGACCTTCCTTACTCGTTTAGAAGCCACTTTAAAGTAATATACACACATACATGCACATACATATACACTACACTTATGCTTATATATATATATATATATACCAATACAGATACACTCGCACACATATACATATACTCACTCAGAGTAACGGTTATCGACGTAGAAAATAGAATCAGTGACCGAAGTTCTTGCTAAATGACTCAACCCCACGTTGAGTTTTTTTTTAGACAAGGTTAGTCGATCGCAGGTTTCTGGTCGAAAATATGTAAGTCACAGGCCAGTTCCGCAAATTCAGAAAAAGAAACAAAAACGATTTCTATAATACACATACCATTTCTGTATTCACCGTTAGAGTTTATCCTGTTGAAGAGAGGTAACTCTTCGTTCCTCGGCCTAAATCTATCAGATCATAACTTTAACGGAGGAACGGACCATCTTGTCAAACGGAGAACTTCTAACTTTTCTCTCTTTAGAGCTTGGCCCAGTCGGTTAGGGCTGCAGAATACACCGATTGCATCTCTGCAGCGAGATAAGACTCCTCCTATTGGTGTCCTATATATGACACTAAACAATCTGATGGTGACGCTCCTGTTATGCTGGAGCTTTGGGGAATGCGGAGTACCTCTTTATTGCTATCGCTCCCAGGTCCACTGTGGCCTGGAGTGGTAGCACCTGATAGGTCCCTATCAATGGGTCAAATAGAACTAAACTGCGTACTTTTGCTAAATTGAATTGTTTGAAATATGTATAAAATGGATTTGGTATCAAATCACCTACAATGGTTGATATGTCATAAAACCAAACCAAACTATACATTCTTTAGAGCTGCCACTGCTCTTAACCTACCCACTGTTGCTGGCTACCCTAGATTCGAACTCCCTCCGCTCTGTTTGTGACCAACGAGAACGTTGAACAGAGCAGGTAGTCTAGAATAAATATACTCTGTATAGATATTAATTTTTTTTTAAATCAGAAATCTGTATTTGATGAATATCAGTATTTTGAATTAAATTTAAATGGTTTGAGAATAATGTCAGGTATTCGACATAAGTCAATTCTTTTTAGACATGTCGATTAGTAATTATCAATCAGCCTCCTGAACCATCACAGATGAAGTGTACAGTAAGTGCACTTCCTAGACCCCTTAGAGTTCACGCAGAGCCACCTGTATTTCATCCTGCGGTGCGTGCAACGAGTATGGAGTATTTTCCTGGGTTAGATTGAAAGCTGCTGTATTAATGTTATCAATTTGAAAAAGAAATAGAAATTGAAAAAAATTTGGTGCATACCACTGGACATTGAGCAAAGTCATCTCCCATTTATGGTTGTCTTCCGTTTATGGCGCACTTGGTATATCATCGCTTTCATCGTCCATTGCAGTGAACTGAAATATATTTGGAAAATCAACTGATTTCCATACTAAAAAAAATGTTAATTTATTTTACATTAATAGGGTCTAGAAAGAATAATTTTTGTATCTTTATTTTTGCATTAATTGACCGATTGGCGTTTAAGCGCTCTTTTTTCAATTTCTTTGAAATTTTGCAGACAACAATATTTGACATGAAAAATTTGAAGGATCAAAATCCAAAATAATTTAAGAAATCTTTTTCCTCCGAGATTGTTAAAAAATACATTTTTTCACCAATTAGAATCATTGATGAATCATCAATCTTTTAAAATCTTATTTTGACCCTACCTCTGTCTTATTTCGAGTCAACTTCAGTCTTATTTCAAGCCAACCTCAGTCTTATTTCAAGCCTACCTCAGTCTTATTTCAAGCCAACCTCAGTCTTATTTCTAGCCAACCTCAGTCTTATTTCAAGCCAACCTCAGTCTTATTTCCAGCCTACCTCAGTCTTATTTCAAGCCTACCTTCGTCTTATTTCAAACCAACCTAATGTTATAAATAAGCGATGAAACAGATAAATCTTCAGTTGTTTTTAAATTCATTCTGTAAATTTACACAAAACCTTTGACCCTATTTCTTTTGAGTGAAAATCAAACATTTTGTTGCTTCACCGATGTATTTAATTTCAACATTACATAATTATTTTGAATCGAACAAAAACAGTTTGTTCACAGATACGCTCGTACTAACAACCTTTCTCTGCTGATGAAATTTTTAGCTACTTCCACATCCATATCAGCGTATAAATATACTTTCTCTCTTACGTATTGATCTATTCATACAAAGATCTTTTACATGCAAAAAAATATTAACTTGATTGAGACAACACAAAATGCTACATTGGATGCATATGAACTGTTTGTCCTTATGATGTCAATGTTGGAGACTATTTACGCTCTAATATCATCTTTTATAACAAGAAAAGACTATGTAATTGTTATCATAGCAGCAATTAAAAAGGATGATAAATAATAATAAATAAAATTGCTCTCATTCTCAAGGATTGTCTCACTAACGAATTGCATGCCTGGATGAAGTGATTTTCAAGTTGGATATTACTTCGACAAAACCAGCTTTTAACGAGTTCTTAGTAAATATCTTAATGCTACTATCCCTACTCTCCTTCTCTACCTCTAGAAACTCCATATAATGATAAAGAAAATAATAGTGGGGGGCATCTATGGGCACTGCGAGTATCCGGATGTTACTCAAGCATAATTCAGTTTTAATCACCAGTCAAAGAATTTTTTTTAATGGTGGTATGTTGACAGGAGTGTAAAAAAATGCAAATGCCTATTCTTGCTTTATCAGTCAAAACGCAGGGAACCAAGTCTATTCCTATTCACGAGCCTAGAAAGCAGGCAACTAGAATATACGACTAGAGGCGAGGATGTAGTAACTTAAATTTCTATCCATTGGCTAATTGGTAGAGTGTTCGCCAAAGGCCCCGGAGACCGGGGTTCAATCCCAGGTCGAGTCATAGCAAAGACTCAGAAATAGTACTTGATTCCTCCTTGCTTAACACAGCACTATAGGGTAAGGATCAAGGGTAAAGTGGATCAATCCAGGGAAAGGAGTAACGCCCTCCTCTACAACTCGGTGTCGTAGCTATTGAAAAGGGAGCCTTCGGGTCGTCCTCAACTACAATCGCCAACTTTACTTATTTACAAATTTCTACCAAACTACTAATAGTGAAAGATGTAATCTTTCAGAAAAAAACTTAGTACTTTTTTGCTTTGGTTTCTTTATTTAATGGTATATTAACCTTCGTGGGTTATTTGATGCCAAAGCCATTCTTGTAGAATAGCAGTGATACTATCTAATTCCTAGCTGGGAAGATAAGTGGGTTCATATATTTCCCAAGGGTATTAGTTCTCATGTGAACACAATAGTGCGACTGGAATTCAAACTCGCTTACTACGATGTCATAGTACAACACGTAAGGCACTTGACCACGAAAATTCCATACCCCCAATATTCAATAATTAGCTAATAAGAAACTTTACCTATAACTTGGTTATCGTTTTGATTGATCAGAATATAGATAAAACGCATTTCAGCTTTTACAAAAACTTATCACTGGTCTCGTCACCCGGTTTGGCAGTGAAAGGCTTTACATATGAACGTGTATGGAGGAGCCCATCCCTCTTCAGGTCTACAACTGGTTTGAATTCAGATTTTTCCTTTTCCAAGACTCGTTGCCATACCAATGTTAAAAAACTCAGTCTACCCTACTATTTACCCATAGCTGCAGAGGGAATATTCAGATTCATAGCCCTGCTTAGAGTATTAACGCTATGAGAAATACAAACATCCTCGCTCGGGTTGGCTGGTCTCTGGATTGCCTAGTCTTCTTACTACGATGATAACCGTTTTACTACAAGCGCGTAATACTGTAGAAAAAAAAACTCATCAACAAACAGAAAAATATCTAATAAAAAGAATAGAAATAGGAGACTCTGATAAATTCTAACGTTTTAATCCATAGTCTTTTATCAAAACATTCTAATTTCCTTTTGATTATATATCAACCTTCAGGGGTTATTTAGTGTCAAAGCCATCCTTGTAGAAATATAGTAGTGGTACTATTTAACTCATAGCCAGTGGTTAATTCCATTGTTTTTAGTCATATTCAAGCTGAATTATCTTTTTTTAATTCTTCGACTGGAAGTTCATGTTAAAGAATATAACTTTGATCCAGGTGATACTGGCTCAAAATGTTGATGTTTGTCGGATGCAGCACATACTAAAACTAATAACTGGTATTCCCAAAGATATCAAAATGTAGTTTTTTACACAAAAATATTGTCTCAGAAAGGAGGAAATATTTACGGATGTAGCTTTTCATATTCATTAAAATAATTATCTGAATTACTCGACTTGAAAGATTTTATAAATTCACGCACTCACGCACACATACATACACATACTTACATTCACACAAACATACGTATATAACAAACTTAAAGATAATTAGACTATCTAATGTACGCACACATATCTAAATGTATATATGTGTGTATGCTTGTGTGTGTAGTGGTATATATGTTCATCCGCCACAAGCAGGATTCGACCCAGTCGATTCTTTAGTGGAGTTCAGCTGGTTCGAATACAGATTTCCTTCTCCACTTCTAATTGCTTTTGCAAAGCAAAAGAACCTAGTCTGCCCTACTATTTACCCATAGTTGGAGGAAGAACAGATGAATGTATGCCTTTTTCAAGTGCATTTATGGAAAACGAATCACAAGCAGCTTCATCCAGCATTTGAACTTGGAAGGCCGATTCGAATTTTTACGACCATAACCATTACACAAAGAATGCCTTCATGAATATTTATGCATGTGTATGGGCTTCCGATGAGGCCAAAGTATGGCATGAATCGAGACTATATCATAATGGATTTATTTATTTATTGAATTTGATCTTTTGTTCCATGCATAGCCGTATTCTTCAGTTGGTTTTTCATAGATTTAACACTGTAACTTTTTAAGGACTTGAGTTAAATATCAACTCGATTCATTTTGCAAAATTTACACGTTTGTCATGTCAGGAACAAAAGCTCAAACCATGCATAAAAATCAAATCTTATCGTTAAAATTTGTCTTTATAAAGAACAAAGATTAGAGAAAAATGTGAGGTAACTTTGTGCGACAAAATTCTTTATAACCCGGACATTTTTCATAAATTCGGCAAGTTTTTTCTTTCAAATAACGTAGAATGATATACATTGTAACATCAAAGAAGAGAAATAAAATTGGTGGATATATACTTACTTCAATGTCTTCTCTAACAGGATAATGCAGCTATTTGTAAAAAGATAAACTATACAACTAATAACATTTTCAGGATTAAAATTTATCTTAAACATTATCCCATTGAGGTATCTCATTTCACCTGCAGTCAATCACTTCACTTGCCTGCTTGACAGGACCGTTAATTGGGAAAGCCTTGCCGGTAAACCATCTTCATCGGGCAAGAATCGTCCACGGCATGCCCAGACTCGTCTACAAAACCAAATCAATCATCAATCCTACTTTGCATTTGTTTTTAAGAAAAGATAAGTCAGTCGCAGGGTTTGGTCGAAACTGTATTAGACACGGATCGATCTCGAGGATACACTTCTCCTTTTTGCTCACTCTTCGAATATTCCTTGTGTGGGGAGACATTGAGCGTGCCACTTCGATCTTCAGGCTAAGTGGATAGACTTTGTCATTTTAAGGTTAAAGAGCCGAATCTAGTAGAAAGAAAACTCTGAATTCAAACCAGTTAAACTTGGCTTAAATATTGACCTTGTGTCACACCCTGCTCATGCGAAGTGGTTGGTAAATACATATACTCTACGTCTATATTCATAGATACTCATACAGACACGCTCGCACTAAAACGCGTGTGCCCTATTGCATCTAAAGGAAAAAGCGCTTATAGTGTCACATTCTAACTTTAAGCTCCTTTTTAAGCTATTATAGATGCCGATGAATGATAGAATGGCTTTATTTCCATTTTTTAGCTAATTATTCACTTGTAACAACTCAATTTCTATCGAGTTCTGACAACAGCAGATAATTGTTGAACTCACTAGAAGTAGTTGTTTATGGCAAATCTTTAGGCTGAAATAAACCTTTCTAAACCTTTCAAAATATCTTTCGTTCAGAGAGTCTATTCCAAGAAAATCATTGATATACTGTGTAGCTTCCAAAATATTATTGCCTCTTCTGAATATTTTAGGACCTCACATATCTTATATGCTCAGTAGAGATTTCCATTTTTAGGAGGATCAAGTTAGTAATTACAGCTAACTAGAGTATACCACGCCCTTTTTTTCATACAACAGTGAGTCCCTGTGGTGAAGTGGTGTTGTGGCTAAAGTGTTGGTCTACGACATCGTAGTAAGCGAGTTCGAACTCCATTCACATTCACTTTTTGATTAATACTCTGGTGAAAGGTATGAAGCTCCATATCTCTTCAACTATTGATTAAATAGCACCTCCACTGTTAATTCTACAAGGGTGGCTTTGGCATTAAATAACCTAAGACGATAAAAATACCATTAAAAAAACAAAAACAAATCAAAATACCTCTCTTTTTCTCATTTTTTCCTGGCGACTTTTTATCTTTAACGAAAAATACTGAGTAGCGTACAAGACAACAGGAATTCTCCTTGTAATTTTCTTCTGAAATTGACGAGTGTACTTTATACAGGTAATCGTAGTATACATAGCGGTGTATTGTAAGCCAGTTGTATAATACTGTCGATTTATTGATCTTGACTTCATGTCAACTTGTCCAGAGTTATTTTATGCTTAGAGGTTAAGGAATTGCGTTTATTGTACGTTCATATTTACGTTGCTGTGTAATTGTTTCTGAAGTATGATTTTTTTAATTTTAAATAGATTATTTATTCATTTATTTATTTATTTTACACATGGTCCTATCGAATAAGGTTTGCTTTAGTTTGGTTCGGTTTCTTTTGTTAAAAGGCCTATCAGCCTTCGTTCTATATAAAAAGCCCAGTCATAATGAATTGATGGGACAGAATTAGAAACCGATTTCTGTAGCATGGAATTTTAGTTTCTGTTCATATTTGAACTGGCAAGTCCTGTGATGTTGGCTTGAGAAATCCAGTGAAATTTTCCCTTACATTTTAATTATCTTTTACCTTATTTAATTGGATTGAATAAGTAAGTAAGTATAAGATAAATTTCTTTTTATTTTGAGATGTCGTATTATTTTAAGTAGATTGTAAATACAAACATTTAGATTTGTAATTTACTATATAAAAACGGTATGAAGGAATCTCGGTCATCTCGTTACTTTGAATTTTCAACTTACTTAATATTTTAAAAAGTCTATTAAATATTTTCCCCTTTTAAGTTTGCTTAACATTTTTTAAGTTTATTTAGGGGTTCTTCACGAGAAAAAAAAAGCAAATGCTCTTCCCTTTTTCATTAAAGTTAAGGTCTTTTACCCACTTCTGTTTTTACTGCGGAATTTCTTTATGTAATATTAAAGTAAAATGTTATTATTGGTCAATGGTTATTTGAATATTTTTCTTTGATAGTGTTAGTCATAAGATTTATTCATTGATGACAGTTCTTTTATCTGTAATCTATATTTTAAACAAATGAATATTTTAGGTTAGTTTAAATTTACTATTAAACGCAAAATAGAAGCAAATCTTTTTGTATTACAAATGAATGAAAAAAAATTAAAGAATGTTTTACGTAAATTTAACGATATATGATTATTATTGAATTTTGAATCTTTAATTCAATATTCATTTTTAATATTGTAAAAACGCTGTGAATGTAAACAAAATTAATCAGACATTTTTTCAAGGTCTTCTAAATTTTTTAAAAAGCATAGTAAAAAAATAACCACTGATTCAAAATTTTTCTGTTTCAAGTTTATTTTTCAGTATTTTTCACTCAGAAGTTTATTACATGTTCTAGACCCCGCCCCCAAAAGGAAAAAAAAAAAAGAAAAAGAAAAACCAGTGACACTTCAAAAACGAATTCTCTTTTATACGCCCCGTATATTATTTTCTTAAAGTTAATATGATTTTTTGCATTTTCTTTGTGTTATTGAGTAACTGTAATGATTGACTTATTAATCTTTTTTTAAATTACACTAACAATTAATATTGCATAAAGTTAACGTCTCATTTTAACAGACGTCATCTTGTTGTATACCCATATACAAATATAAGCGGAAACATAATCAAAGATAATGACGAACTTCAATGAACGAACGAACACACTTCTTTATAAAAATATGTATCTCTCACCCATATTCTCGAAAGGGTTGATGTTTCTGTGGTATGAGAGATGAGTGGAGACAGGGGCAGATTGCTATATTGACCCAACTTCTTCTTTTGACCATAGCACGCTGTGTTATCTTTAAGAACCCAATCAGCACTACTTCAGCATCTTAGCTGAGGTTGCTCAACCGGGGGTCGCTGAGAGCCACAGCCCGCAGTCTGCTAGCTGGCCCTCGCTCTGGCCTTCCTGTGACCACCTGACTCAACGACCACCGGCATCTGTCTATATTCTTTCATAACACCTACTTGCTTCTGCGTCTTCTTCCGCTTATTTACACAGGTACATCTCTGATTGACGTCTCGGTCAAGGGTCAATATATAACAATCTTTTCGAAGACGTTTTTCGACGCTTGTTTTTATACTTTGAAATTTATAAGAAATAAATTACCATTAACATTTCATTAAGTTATTATTATATTTTTCTCTCATATTTATGTTATTCATAAAGAATAAATACATCATTTGAATTATTTTTTCATTAGTTTAGTTTTTCTTAAAGATAAAAATTAAATGATGCTTAGTTTAATTTCTTAAATTTTCCATTAAAGTATAAAATAGATCAAAATGTCATATCACAAAATCAATGGAAAATCCATTCAAGAATGTTTTTATGGAGATTTAATGTCATTGTTGAGCCTTGGAAATCGCGTGTCAAGCCTTGTGACTTCCCGGTACTAAGTGCCTGTGATTTGCTGTATTTCTTCAGGTGTCTCATTTGCATACCATGCTACACCTCCCTGAACCTGCAAGGTTTGACGCCCTTGTTTGGTCTATCACTTCTTCTGACTACTCTGGAAGGTCTACGCCACTCTTGCATTTGTTCTTCTGTCCTTTTTAACGGAGACCATGGTCTATCTTCATCTTCTAAATCTGTTACGTCATTTTCGCCTTCCTCCATGTTTTGTTCTGTTTCATTTTCCTCTTCCTCAGTTTCCTCGTGTCCTCCTCGGGTATTTCTACATCTTCAGGCTCGAACCTGGCTCTAAATTGATCAGCATGAACTAGTATTGGCTGCTCTTTTTTTTTTCTAGTACAGCCGTGTTCTGTCCTTTTTGTAGAATGAACTTCGCTCTCTCTGGTTCATCCTCCTTATTTCTTTTATACTAAACTTTCTCCTCTGTGGCAAATGACATGGTTATTGGGGCTCTAATTTGTCTGCCCATTAATGCTGATGAACTTTGCTTTCAATCGACCTGAGGAACCGTTCGATAACTTAAGAGTAAATTAGAGATGTATGCCTCAATATTTTGGTTGAAAGGTGAAAACGCCTTTAAACCCATTTGTACAGTTTGGACGATCTTTTCTGCTATGCCATTTGACTGAGGGTGGTATGGGGATGTGTTGTGTATGGCACATACCCTATTTTCCTTAACCACAACGCTAAACTCTCATCGCAGAATTCCGGTTTGTTGTCCGTGACAATGGTCTGAGGTACTCCATTTCTTGCAAATATTCTTTTCAATATTTGTCTTATAGTAATAGCTTTCTTATCTCACTTTTATTACTTCCGGCCAACCCAAGAAGGAATCTATTAAGATTAAAAATAAACCAATGTCTTGGATATGTACATGATCCATATGAACCCTTGTCCATAGCGCCCCCTCTTTGGGCCTCGTATGTATTTTGGTTTGTTTAAATGTTTTGATCTCCATACATTTAGGGCATCTTCTTATGTGTTCCTCAACATCTTTACAATACCCCGGCCACCAAGCCTGTAATCTCAATCTTGGTGTTGCAGCGCCTTCACCATGAATATCGTCATGCACGCTTTTAATTACGTCCTTCCTTAAATTTTGGGGCGGTACTATTGCGTCTGCATTATATATAATGCCACTCTCTATAGTTAACTCATGTCGTACTTCTTTGAAAAGTATCTTTGCGATAGTACAGTTACTCCATACATTCTTTCTTATGCGTTCAAGTATTCCGCTTAGTATCGGGTCTTGTTGGGTTTTTTCTGATGAGTGTTTTGCGAGCTTGTACGTCCGTCTCCACTCATTCAATGATTCTATCCTCCTAATTTTCATGTTCCTCTCCCTTTTCACTCTGGAATCTTAGCCTGAATAGTGCAGCCAAATGTAGAATGGTGTTTCTCTTAACATATATAATGTCAAAATCAAAAGCCACCTTAAAATTCTTGACGATGTTACTCTTGGTAACTCCTTCCTCGGATTAAATAAGAATTCCGGGAGCTTGAGGTCTGATTTTAAGAGGAACTTTTTGCCCAACAAAAAATTCTGTGCTCTCTCCATACTCCAAAATATGGCTAATGCTCCTTTTTCAATGTTAGAATAATTGCATTCTGCCGACGAAAGCTTTCTGTTTTCTAGACAGATACATGATTGGATGACCCACTTGTGATACAACAGCTGCTATGGCACATTTACTTGCGTCAGTTGTTAAGGTAACATTTGTAGGGTCAAAAATTTTATTACAGGTTTACTTGTCAAGGCCTTCTTTAATGCTTCGAAAGCCTTATTTTGCTTCTGCGTCCATGTAAATTCTACGTTTTTTTATGCATTTCGATAAATGGTTCAATAAGCTTACTATATCTCGGAAGATATCTGTTGTAGAAATTAATTAATCCCAAGAAGGATTCCAATTCTTTCTTGCTCACGGGCTTTTCCATTTTCTCAATTTTGTTGGTTAGACTTTCTTCAGAAGATATTCCTCCTGTAGATATTTGATATCCAAGATAAAATATTTTTCTGTCTAATTTTCATTTGTCTATTTATTGTCATACCGGCCTGTTTTAATCTCCGAAAGACTTGTTCCGTTTTACTCTTTAATTCCTCTCTGGTGCAGGCTCCGAGACATATATCATTTTGATATATTATTATGTTGTCTACTTTTCCTAATAAGATTTTCTCGATAGTTCTTTGAAAAATATGACTCGTAGTTTTAATTTCAAAAGGCAAGCGAGACCATCTCAATAATCCCATGGGTATGTTCAGTGTGGCAATTTCTTTAAATTTGTCACCTATTTCAATCTGGTTGTAGGCCGACTATAAATCGATTTTCGCAAAGTGTTTCTTATTTGCCAGTTTGTGACTGGCGGTTTCGATACTCGGTAAGGGAAACGAATCCGAACATATCTGACGGTTGATGCCAATTTTGCAGTCACCACGTATTCTAATATTCCCATCGGTCTTTTTTGTGGCGACTGTTGATGACGCCGCATCGTTTGCCCCATGAGTGACTTTTTCAAACATACCCTGCTGAATCATTTTTTTAAGCTTTGACACTACAACAGGAAAATATGTATGGGTACTCGACTTGCTTGGATATATCTTGGATGGTAGTTCTCTTTCAAGCGAATGCTTGCTTTATAACCCTTTAATAATCCTATTTCTTGTTCTTCCGACTTCATAAAAGAAACTAATTTCGATGTTTCAACTTTTAATACATCTATACCTAGCAGTCCATGGTCTTTAGTACATACCACGACTGTAATAGGTATAATCTCAAAGTGATTCTTAGTTTCAAACGTACCTTCGAAGGTGCCTAATGTTTTGATTATGGTACCATCGAATTGTTTTAGTTGCAAGGCTGGCTTTTTAAGCATCGGCTGTCCTAAATCCTGCCAAAAGTTCACTGGAATAAGTGTAATGTCAGAGCCAGTATCTACTTGCATGTGGAAGTATTTCCCATTTATTTTTACCATTTCTCTAGTTTTTGTTGATGTATTTAGCGTGAAAATTTTAGCCCCGCTCAATATCCACTTGCGTGTCTTTAACTTCCTCAACTTCGGGGCGTGATTTTTTCTTTTGCAAATGGAGCATGTCTAACTGAAAGCTGGGAAATTATTCTTTTCCTGACATACCATTTGCCACAGAATTTGCATAAAATTTCGTATTTGTTTGTGCTGTACGCTTCTCCTTCGTTCGGTTGTTGGTTATACTTTTTTATTAATTCCAGTCGCTGCACGAACATGTTTCCACAGTTAGATTAACACTTTGAAGCTTTTCCAATAACTTATGTTTAAAAGCCGAGTCGTGCATACCTTCTATCAAGCGTAACATGATCAATTCATCTTCTGTGGTCATTTCACCGGTGCCAAGTTTTTCAAATTTGCAATATCTAGCTCTTTCTTTCAATCTGTACTAAATGCCGGAGGTTTGCTCTATTTATCCAGTCTCATTTACATACCATGCTACAGTCTTATAATAAAATCTAAGCTATTTGATTCGAACGAAATGCTACTTTTTCCTTGTTCTTCTGAAGTACTTAATTACTTTCTCAAATTGAGCACGAAACTAATTTTTGACATAAGAAGACCAAGATTAAAATGCACTGCGGTGGATTCCCCACGACGAGGCATTGTCTCATGGTCAACATTAGGAGAAATTATCCGATATTCCAGTTCTATGTCTTCTGATCACAGGAAGGATATCTTCAGTAAGAACTTTTCCCAAATACCATCACTAAATGGTTAGAATGAAATACAGCCCAGATATAGAAATACGTTCTTTTGAGTACTATGCAAAATCACGGTCAGTGTATTATAGATTAAAACAGGATTTTCAATTACTACCATTTACAATATTCAATAATGATGACATCAAAAGGTTCAAAGCTAAATGAAAAATCTTTTGGCAACCTAAGTTTAATACAGTTAATGCCGGTCCAAAAGGGTGCATAATTCACCATAATGAAGTATCAAGAAATTTGGTAGGTCAATTGACAATCCATCTGTATTTTCTCAAATAATACTTAGCATAATGTTGATATGACTTTATGGCGGTTTAAAATTTCTTATCTGATTGATTTCAAAACTAACATCAGATTTTTTATTTGAACAAACTGAGTTAATTCTTTAGGCCATCACCTGGATACCAACAGATGTAAAGGCTATTATATCTGATGGTAACAAGGTAAATCAAGATTTTAAAAAATGATCTCACACTCTCTGAAAAACCTTGATTAACTGAAGATAATACTCACTGGCTTTTTAATTATTTTCATCTGTTTAAAAATATCCGCAATTTGTGGCTCATAGAAAAGATAGAACTAATCTTTGATGATAACGAGTCGCAAAATGGACGCATTTTGAACAGTCTTATCGTTTCGAATCTTAAAAACTAGTTAAACTTTAATATTCCAAAGCCCATAGTAAGACAATGAGTTTGTACTTGCATCAGAGTGTTTTCAGAAAATATATATAAAGCACTTCTCATTCAATCTGGAACAAATGCGAATAAGAATGATACTGCCTTTTATTAAAAATTGTTTTGTCAATAAACTGATTCAAGCTGAAATAAGATCTCCGAATACCAACCGACTTGATTTTATCATTGAGTTTGATGAAATGGCTCTTAAAATGGCTGACAGTCAAGGTAATGGTAGAAAACGATGATCCAAATACACTGCTACTACCATGCACCATACTGTAACGTCTTCGAATTTTTTCCCTAGATTCTTCCAAATCCTTCTCTAACGATGTTCTAATGAGTGAAACGCATGCAATAATAAATATATAAATACTAAACCAAATTGATGGTTGAGATTAAATATCATTATTCAACTTGAATAATTTTCTGAACATAAAACAGATGCCATTCACTATTAAACAACAAAAAACATTGCTTATTAACAAGCAAATCACTGCGTAAATAAAAGAAAGAGAAAAAATAGACATGTACTTGGATATTGCTGTGATATCTGGGAAGCTTTTATCAAATGATGATCCTGCAATCAGGCATAGTTTCGGAGCCAAAGCATCTATGACGACCATGCCATATCGTAAGATACCACCAAACTTTGTGTGTTTTTTAATTGTGAAAATGTCAGATGAAAATGTTACCACGATCTCTACTGTATATACGACTTTCCAGCCGATGTAAACATGTTCAGTACACACACATACATATTTTTGTACTACACACACACACACACACACACACACACACACACACACACACACACACTATATATATATATATATATATATATATATATATATATATATATATATATATATATATATATATATATATATGATTGCTCAAAAGAGGCCTATTTTGTTATTCATCTTAAAATATTAAAATATGAGGGTCGACCAGTTTTGATCCTCGCTGATCACAACCTTTATCGAGGATAAACGATTAAGAAAGAAATTTGGCGGAATTTGTAATGAGTAAAAGAAAAAAGACAAAACAAAACAAAAAACGAGGAGGGCAAATTCAAATGATAATCAAACACATACCTAGTTTGAATTTGATCACCATTTGATTTTACCAAGCCCGTTCTTTTTCTTTCACTCATGACAAATTCACCCCCATCTCTTTCTTAATCGTTTATCCTCAATAAAGGTTGTGATCAGCGAGGATCAAAGTCGGTCGGCCTCCATATTTTGATATTTTAATATGAATGAAATAGGTCTCTTTTAGGCTATTATTAGATTTTGTACCCCTATAAAATCTATATCTATATCCATAAAATATATATATCTATATATACACTCATAGACACTTATATGTGAGTGCGTTATACAAATGTAAATATACATAAATACATTCATAAGTATGTACAGAAACACACACGTGTGTATATGCATTTTCAAATATACACACAAATATTTTGACACGCACAGACATATATGTATATGAGTGTTTATATACGTGTGCACATGCAGTCAAGCGCTCACACACACACACACACACACACACACACACACACACACACACACACACACATGTATGTATGTATGTGTGTGTAATTCTAACGTATACATACACACACAAATATATTTACGTGGTGTATTCAATAAGTTTCCAGACTTTTTTGTACAGGCATTTAAAATTGTTTTCGACTCTTGAAAATTCAGTATATTATTGCTGTACATCTTATAAGATGACTGACCAATTTTTAGGATTTCAGGTTTAAATTAACAGCTACAGCAGGAATTGGAATACACCCTACTAAAGCCTGATTGTCACAGCCGGTGAATTTCAAAAATGCAATCTGGACATAAGGACACTTTAGAAGAACGATATGCAATAAAATTATTTTAAACTTGGAAAAAATGCCACAGAAACGTATGAAATGCTTCAGACTGCTTTTGGAGCATCTTGCATGAGTAGAGCATTAGTTTCTGAGTGGCATAAGAGATTCAAGGAAGGCAGGGAGTCTGTGAGGGATGATGAAAGGTGTGGGAAGAGTAATGAAGTCAATACACCAGAGTTGATTCACCTAAGGGTTAGGGTTAGAGTTACTATGTTGAGATTTTAAGGGAGTTCAGGAAGAGATTCCGTCGGAAGAGGCCAGCACTCTTCAAATCGGGTCAGTGGCATTTCCACCAGGACAATGCACCAGTCCACAGCTCCATCCTTGTCACAGACTATTTGATCAAGATGGGCATCAAGATAGTTCCTCACCCTCCCTATAGTCCAGACCTTGCTCCCTATGACTTTTGCTTATTCCCTAAGCTGAGTCTATATATATATATATATATATATATATAGTAATAGATTGGAATATTGTTAGCGAGCTACGGTTGAATGATTATGAGACAACTGAGGAGATGAAATAGGCTATGACGAAGGTCATTGACATGCTCACACAAGAGGACTTCCATGGGGCCTTACAGAAGTTATTGGAACGGTACAACAAGTGCATTGCAGCCGGAGGAGATTACTTCGAAGGTGACTTGAATTTCATATGTGTTCTATCAATAAAAGTGCCCATACGAAAAAAGTCTGGAAACTTATTTAATGATCCTCGTATATATATACACATAGAAATAGACACACATCTATATATTTGAGCGTGTGTTGGCAGATTGAGAACGTGAAAATGGAACTCCCTACGAACAATCATTCAACCGTAGCTCGCTAACAATATTCCAATCTATTACTATATATATATATATATATACACACACACACAAGATACAAACATGAATACTGACGTTACTACCTATTTACGCTAGTCGAAAGAAATGTTTTTTTTTATATTTCTTTTCTTGAAAGAAAGCTGAAAGCATAAATAGCGTTCTGGATTTGTTTTGAAGAGAGCCATTATAGAGGCCCTCTACGAGTACGCCATTCAGGAAATCCGAGTTCACTAGAAGACGTTGAGAGGAATACACTTAGTTTTGGGTTTCGCTTGCATCTAAGTGCTTGGAATATCCAAGTGATATTTCTGCAGAGTTGAGTGGATACGTTAGTTCTTTTGTTGAAAAACGAAGAGAAAAAATACCATAAAGAAAACGATATCAGTAAAAGTTGTAGGAGTCGTGTAGATATAAAAATAAGCCGTCAAGTCTTTTAAAGAGTTCAATTTTTATAAATATTATAAGTCAGTCGTTTGTATGCAGTTTTCATACATTGCAATTGCTCATCAAAGTTCACCAAGTCGGCACACCAATGCCGACTGTAACTTATCTACCAAAACAGAAATCAATAGTTTGGTCTATATATTTAATGGTATATAAACTACTTATAGGGTTATTTTATGACAATATGTCATTCCTTTCTAAATGGTTGATTTTCAAACATAACAATATTTTCAATGTCCCATTACATGTTTAACATAGCTTAAAGGAGTGTAATCACAACGTCGTGGCTAACGTTCAAGACTGTGACATCATAGTATATCCGCTGGTGAAGCTCTAGTTCCGTGATTTTTGCGAGCCTGGAGTCATACCTTCATTGCCATTACTCCCAGATCCACTCGGACATAGAGTAGTAGTACATGCTAGGGTCCCATCAATAGATGACAATTATTTGTACATTATTTTTACACTGGAATGTTTGAAATCTTAATAGAAATTTTAAGGATTCAAGTAACTAATTATAATCATTTGACTATAATTAGTTACTTGAATCCTTACAATTTCTGGCAAAATAGAAAAAATCTAACTTCGTCATTAGATAACCCAACAAGAGTTGACATGCCGCAAAACCAACGAACATCTATCTAAATATCTATCCTGCCCTGAGCATGATACTAACCTGGGACTGTTGATTACGCCGAATGCATCTCTGAAGAGGGATAAAACCTCCTCAACGAGTATCCTGGGTATGACAAACAACATTCGATGGTAAGGATTCGGTCTTGCAGCTTTGGGGAATTCGGAATAAAACTTTCATTGCCATTCTGACCAGGTATGGGGGCACCAGTTAAGCTCCCATCAATGGTTAAAATAGAACTATTTAACCATTTAATTGCGTGCAAGCAAATAACTGTTGCCCAATCGGCTGGGGCTGTAGAATACATCGACTGCTTCTCTGCAGACTGGTGAGACCTCCCCAAAGAGTGTCCTGGATATGACACAAAACAATCTGATGGTGAGATACCAGTTATGCTGGAGCTTTAGGGAATACGGAGAACCCTTTCATTGCCATCGCTCCCAGTTCCACTCTAGCCCGGAGTGGTAACACCTGATAGGGTCTCATCTATGTGGTGAGCATATTCAACAACTCTATAGTTTCCCTTTCTTAATGGCCGTTTATCATAAACTAGACATGGTCTACCGTTGCCCTCTCATCATTTTTCTCTGTCTGTCTGTCTGTCTGTCTAAATATATTACAGGATTTACACTCCTATATTTTAAAAGGGCCGTGATACTACTTGTTCCCGAGACAAAGATGGCGGGCGTCGGTAAACTAATCTCTCTCGGGAACCTATTGGTCAGGAAAATATCGTGATATGTGCTCACAACTACGTCTGCAGGTTAGATTTGGTCCCGCGCATTTGGAGCCGACCGCATGACAAGGATTGCCTATATATACTCTCGTCTTCCAAGAACTCATTCTTTTTCACATTTTCACTTACAGAGACAGCACTCTCTCACTCTCTCTTACATTTTGACTTCCAGCAGTCAACCCCACGAAAATGTATACATTCTGCAACCTTTTTCTTTCCTGTTCTACTTTTTCGGTTGGACTTCTTCCAGCCTCGAACACAGCGTCAGAAATTTCGTCAAACCCCGAAAGGGATAAACAACCAGCATGGGAGAAGACACATGCCTCCTAGAATACATGTGTTGTATACTCACAACCATAGCCATAATACATATAGATATATAAGCGGAAACAGAGTCAACAATAATGACGAACTTCAATGAACGAACGAACACACTTCTTTATGAAAATATATCTCTCACTCTTTATTCTCGAAACGGTTGATGTAGGTTGTGTGTGAGAGGTGAGTTGGAGACGGGGACAGACTGATACATATTGACCCCAAGTTCTTCTGATCATAGCAGCACTTCTTCCTCATCTTGGCTGTGTTGCTCAACCGTGGGTCACTGAGGACCCAAAGCCCTCCGTCAGCCGCTGGCTCGCAATTCGGCATCTTGTCTCCAACTGACTCGAAATTTAATTTTGTTTGTACTGCTTTCTTTTGAATGCTCTTTTGTCCGCGTCGTTTCATATCGTGTATTTCATTTGCTTTTCAATAATGGCCCAACTTAATTTGTGGGGAACAAACTATTCACCAAACAACAGTACCAACACAAAATAGGGGACCAAAAATATTCACCAAATAACATGTACACCCACAATATATATATATTAAGGGTTAGGACAAAATGATGGAAATAATTAGAATCTTATAATTTTGAAACTCCTATAAAACCATCAAACTTTGTTAATTTCATGTTTTCTGATTTATCATTAATTTATCTCGTCTTATTTACTAAAATTGTTAATTTTTTATTGATACGTGGTGCATTCAGTAAGTTTCCAGACTTTTATGTACAGGCATTTAAAATTGTCGTCGACTCTTGAAAATTCAGTATGTTATTACTGTCCATGTTATGAGATGACTGACCAATTTTTAGGATTTCAGCTTCAAAAGAACAGCTACAGCAGGAATTGGAATACACCCTACAAAAGCCTGATTGTCACAGCTGGTGAAGTTCAAAAATGCAATCTGCACGTGAGGACACTTTAGATATGCAATATAATTATTTTAAACTTGGAAAAATGCCACAGAAACGTATGGAATGCTTCAGACTGCTTTTCGACGATCTTGCATGAATCGAGCATCAGTTTTTGACTGGCATAAAAGATTCAAGGAAGCCAGGGAGTCTCTGAGTGATGATGAGAGTTGATTGAACAAAGGGTTAGGGTTAAGGTTACTATGTTGAGGTTTTAGGGGAGTTCAGCAAGAGATTCCGTCGGAAGAGGCCAGCACTCTTCAAATCGGGTCAGTGGCATTTCCACCAGGACAATACACCAGTCCACAACTCCATCCTTGTCACTGACTATTTGACCAAGATGAGCATCAAGACAGTTCCTCACCCTCCGTATGGTCCAGACCTAGCTTCCTGTGACTTTTGGTTATTCCCTTAGCTCGTTATGAGACAATTGAGGAGATGAAAGAGGCTGTGACGAAAGTCATTGACATGCTCACACAAGAGGACTTCCATGGGGCCTTCCAGAAATTGTTGGAACGGTACAACGAGGGCATTGCAGCCAGAGGAGATTACTTTGAAGAGGACTTGAGTTTCATGTGTGTACTATCAATAAAAGTGCCCATACGAAAAAAGTCTGGAACCTTATTTAATGATCCTCGTATCATCCGAAGAAATTAATCAAAACTCATTAAAATCGCAGATTTTTCAGACTTTCAAAGAGGTCAAATTGTTGGTGCTCGTATGACAGGTGCTCGTGTAATAAAAACCTCTGAATAATTTGGCGTAGCAAGGAATACGGTCTCGAAAGTAATTATAGCCTTGTCCGTTCTGATCAAGAATAGTATAACTTGTTAGAGTTCCAACTGTCAGTCAAATTGACTTCTTTGAGTCAATTAAGAGCTTATCGCTTTAAAATGGTTTAAGATACATTTTTGATGTTAAAAAGGTTTCTCGTGGTGAAATGAGAGCTCTCAAAATTCAACGAGAAGTTTTCTTGCATCCAGAATATAAATTTCTAAACTTCAAATGAAAACAAGATTAAAAATAGTTTAATTACTAAAAGAATTATTTCCATTTGAATAAACAGTAAAAAGTTTATTGGTAGTTCTGGAAAAAATATTGAAATCGATAAATTACTTAATTGTCACAACTGAAATTTGGAAATAAAGATGCTCGCTGAACTCTGTGAAATCTTTCTTGGCCTTGTGTAGATGAGTACTTCAGCCTGTACCTATGTATATTTATGCATTTATTAAATTCTACAGACAGAATGAGACACAAGGTCAGTTTTCAAGCAGACTAAAGCTGGTTTGTATTTAGACTTTTCCTTCTCCTATGGCGGTTGTCGCATGAAGTGTAGGAAGCTTAACCACAGTCGATGGAGGAGGCGGGAGAAGAGATGAATACATGTCTTTCTCAAGGTCTTAAGTGCAAAGTGAAACGTAAACAACCTCAACCAGGATTTGAATTTGGCTTTAGGAGTTCATTTCCTACGACCTTAACCATTACTCTACATACGTATATATTTATACATATTTACAGCTCACACCCCGCCACACACACACACACACACACACACACACACACACACACATTTTAATGAATAGGTTCGTAAATGAATTTGAATATGGTACTTAAAGATTTTATTTCATATGTTAATTATGTTCTACATGTGTTTCAGACTTTATGGTCTTTTTCAGGAGATTAATGAAGGTATGGGTGGCTTTTATTTCAGGCTTTTATAGTGAAGACTGTTTTCATTGGGTTGTGATTCTTTTTAATTCCAGGATTTGTGTCTGTTACTGTCCTGTTGGAATTAATTGTCCGTGAAAACTTTTGGCCTCAGCAGAATTTTTGTATTTATTTAGAAGGATATATATATATATATATATATATATATATATAAATATGTCCGTGATTATATTATCACCAGGAAGAGATCTTCAGGACGTTTGCTCAGTCATATATGGTGCAGAGAGCGTTTTCAGACCATATGTTCATGTGTAGCAAGCTGAAACTTAGTATCAAGCGTAAAACAAGATCTGGGGAAATAATATCCCTAAACGTATTGATGCGCTTTTATTAAAGGACGACACGGTGTGCGGACATTTTGAAAAAAATGTTGCACATTGACCCTTGACACGACCGTCAGTCAGAGAGGCACCTGTGTAAATAAGCGGAAGAAGATCACATGATCTAATCAGAAGTTGTAGGCGTTGTGAAATAATGTATGAGATGCCTGCTGGAGTTGGAAGCAGTGAGGTCCTGGGATAGAGCCAGCTTACAGTCAGTGAGAGCGCTCCGGTTGAGTAACCCCGGCCAAGAAGCAGAAGTGCTTTGTGGGATCTTGAAAATAACACAACATAGTATGGTCAAGAGAAGAAGTTATCGGTCAATATAGCTATCTGTCTTGTCTCCCTCCGTCCGTTTGTCTCACACCCCACAGAAGATTCAACCATTTACGAAAGAATAAAAAGATGTATATATTCTTTTAAAGAAGTGTTATGGTCATTCTTCATCCATGTATCTTCCCTCATCACTGCTATACAACAAAAATAACATCGAGTAAGTACAGTTGATGGAACATAGGGCCAATTCCAAACCAAGGTTTATACTATTGGAGTTGTGGTAGTCGGTCTCAAGAGACTGTTTTCACAAAAACGAGAAGCAGAATCGGCACCACCAAATACGCCATGAGGTATCAGATAAAGACAAGCGTCTCTGGCTATCTCTCTGATTGATAAAATCCTTACACCGGCGAAAGTTAGGGCAAATGAAAAAACAGTTGGGGGTGAAGCATCTAAGAAAATTTAAAAACTATACAACAAAAAAGAAATAAAAGAACTACAATACTATTTGATCCTCGATCCTCGTCTATGGTCCCACTCAAGTCAAAGGATGGATCCTCTCTTTTTAGGATGTCGAGGATATTATGTAATTAATGAATTGTTTATCAATAATTTGCCTCAAAAGGATATCATCCATGAGATGATGGATCACCCCACTGTTGCTGAGGTCCAAAAAACGATTAAAGGAAAAAATGGGGTGGCGGTATTCCAATTGAGTTCTTTCTTCATAAGAGCGTCAAGCTCGCTGCAGAGATCCATCACCTGATCTCAGACGTCTGGCTGGATGCTCCGGTGCCTCAGGAGCGAGTTGATGCTATCTTAATCTCACAGTACAAAGAAAAGGGATCCAAATCCAATTTGCGGAAATTACTGGAGGTGGTTGGCAAGATTTCTACAAAATCATTTCTCTAAAATGGATATGTATCTGTGTTATCCCGGGAATACAATGTGGCTTTAGAGCGGGTCGTGATACAATGGACATTATTTTCTCCGCTTGTCAACTTGAGGAGAAATGTATCAAATATCGTGTGGCTCTTTACAAAATATTTGTTGATTTTTATATGTACTCAATCCCTCCACATGGGCAGGATGTGACACAAGGTCAATTTCAAAGCGGAGTTTTATTAATTTAAATAAAACTCTGAATTTGAACCCGTTGATTTGCCCAGTTGGCTGGGGCTGTAGAATACACCGACCCTCACCAACGAGTGTCCTATATATGACTGTAAACAATCTGATGGTGAGGTTCCAGTGATGCTGGGGCCTTGGAGAATGCGGAGCACCCATTCATTGCCATCGCTCCCAGGTTCACTCAGGCCCAGAATGGTAGCATTTGATAGGGCCAAACAGAACTAAACTGTGTACTTATGCTAAACTGAATTGCTTAAAATAGAACTGTTTTAACATTTAAACTTCATACTTATAGTAAACTGAGTGGGGTGTCCTCGAGGTGTAATGGTTAAAGCGATGGACTGCGGAATCGTAGAAGCGAGTTCGTACTCCAGTTGCGCTACTACGTTCACTTTCGGGCAAATACCCTTGGGAAAGGTATGAATCCCCATATCCTCCCAGCTCTTGGTTAAATAGTACCACTACTGTTCTTCTAGGAGAATGGCCTTGGCATTAAATAACCTACAAAGGTTGATATGCCATTAAACAAAGAAACCAAACCTTATAATACACTGAATTGTTTGAAATAGAACTGTTTTGACATTTAACTATGTGTGGATAAAAACTATACTTATACTAAACTGAATTGTTTGAATTAGAACTGTTTGACTAAACTGAATAGCTTGAAATAGAAATGTTTCTGGTAAGTAAACTGTGTACTTATGCTAAACTGAATTGTTTGAAATAGAACTGACTATTTATATAAAAATGGATTTGGCACTAAATAATCTACAAGGGTTGATATGCCATAAAACCCAAACAACCAACCAATCAAACCCTTTGATGTTTAGGATACCCCTTCGAAAATCTTGAAGGAATCTTTCCATGGTTTTGATGCGACGGCGATATGTAGTCCAAGTATTCGAAGACTATAATAGGTTTGAATTCAGAATTTTCCTTCTCCAGTCACCAATCTAGCCCACTATTTAACCATACATGGAGAGAAAATAGTTGTATTCATACATTTCCCAAGGGTATTAGAAGTATGTGAAATATAAACTGTCTTGTCCAGGTTTTGAACTCGGGTCGATGTATCGATCTACGCTAACTATTACACAACCAGCACCTTTTCAACTTTATTTGAGATAGTTTTCGGTACTGTAAAAAGGACCACACTGTGTGGACCATCCTCGACAAATTTGGTTGTACACTTCATTTTGTCAATATGTCCATGCAACTGTATTATGACATGAAAGCTTATTTTAACTTTAACGGCTCACTTTCAGAATAAACTACCTTCCCACCCCTTACGCTTTCTTCCATACATTTTGCTGTAACTCTGTCATACGCATTTCAAGACTGGGATATCGGCTCACTTTCAGAACCTATTTCTGTCGATAAACTACCTTCCTACTCCTAACCTTTTTTCTGTGCATTTTAATGTAATTCTATCATACGCATTTCAAGACTGGGATATCAGCATTTACATTCGGTTCTGAATCACTGGTAATGTTTTTGATCTCACAGACTTCAACGCAAAGTCAAAGACTTTCCATACCCTCGTTCGGGAGCTGCTCTACACTGACGATACAAATCTGATTTTTCATACCGAAGTTTAGCAAACTATACTAAATCTTTTTTCTAAAGTATGCACGACTTTTGAACTTACCTGAAGACTAAGTTCCTGTTCACTCCAACTTCAGGTCAACCGTACGACGAATCAAACATCTTTGTCAATGGACAAGATTGGATGTGGTTGACTTTTTTTGTATACCTAGGCATCCCACACACACTGTCTCTCTATTTCGATGGGTCCCTTGATTCTGAAATAATTCTAAGGATCGATAAAACTAGCAAAGCCTTCGGAAAGATCAAAAGCCACGTGGGGTCTGACCTAGCCGAGTGTCTTTAAAGCGCACGTTTTATCTGTCCTTTCATAATATTTGGACACCTGAACCACATACCACTGTCACATCAAAACCTTGGAAAGATTCCATCAAGATTGGCTTAGGAGGATCATAAACATCAAATGGCAATCTTTAATTCCAGACAACTTTGTCCTCAAGTGAGCCATAACATCCAGAATTAAGACGCTCCTCATAAACAATCAGATGCAATGGGCTGGATACTCTACTTGGATTTAAACCACAAGGCAACCCAAGCAGCTGCTCCATGGAGAGTTGCAACACAGTAGATCCTCTAGACATAAACATGAGAAACGTTTTAAGAATGTCGTCAAAAATAACCTCAGTATAGATATTGATGACTGGGAACAGACGAAGATAAATCGATCAACATGGAAGAAATCTGTAAAACGTTTGAAGCACAGAGAAGCGAACATCACAGTCAGAAATGACCATTTCAAAAGCAGGACTCGATCTCGGTTCCTGACACTTGACAATTTGTAACAGCTGTAGTAAGTTCTGTTTGTTCAAAACCGGACTTATAAGTCATATGAGATTACATGATAGCAAACATTCGAAGACACGCTTTACAAAGGTCTTTTAGCATCAACCTGAAGGGAATACGTGTCACTTCTGTGACAAAGTATGTGGGTCTGCAGCAGGTTTTAAAAGTAATAGGGGGAGGGCAAGTGGGTAATATCAACGGAAAAGATAGCTAACTCATTTGTCACGGATACAATAGGGCTTGCGGAGATGTACTTGGCCGGAGGAGTCTCACGCGCTCCTTAGGGTAACCTTAGCGAATCGAGAAAATGGCCTTCTACAAAGAAGTGGTAGTCACTATATATATATATATATATATATATGTGTGTATGTGTGTGTGTGTGTGTGTGTGTGTGCAAACATACACTTATTGATATATGTATGCATAATCACGCACATCAATCTATCTATTTATCGTTTATTGTCTTGCATGTCGTTCTCATGTACAGGTCGAAAGCTATTTTTTTTAAAGAAATCCTCATAGAATTAAGTTTCCTACAATGTTTGAAATTCATTCCGAAATATATATATATATATATATATATATATATATATATATATATATATATCCATTAAAACAAGTTCATGGATATACTTGATATCTACAAAACTGTTAGGATATATTTTGCCAATGACCTTGATATGAATATGTAGAAATATTCATAAGGAAAAATTTTACCATTTTATAATCAATAAACAATCAGTCCGCATGCGCAGAAATTTCAACATCGTGTTTAGAAAATCGTTTACATGCTCACTTGGAAAGGGATAAATATACGGCCCTTGCAAATTAGATTAACAACATTTATCAAAATAACATATATACAAATATTTAAACTTAATGCAAGATGTGTTAAAGTTCGCAAAGAATATTTTCGTGCACTCTTAAGTTCAAGACATTTCAGAAATCAGTATTGACATAGCAAATACTTCTTATCAGAAATATAATTTTTTTTTAATATGTACTTTAAAGTTTCAAATATTTTGTCACGCGTACTTTCTTGAATTATGAAGTATGCCATTCTAAATCAAACAAGACGAAATGTTTATCTTCCAGAAAACAAAAATGACAATATTCTCTATCTATCTATCTATCTATCTCTAACAAGTATTTTGAATATACAGGCAATTCGTTAAAGGAAGAATACATGTTGAATTTTGCTGGTTCGAGTTAAAATCAACAGTTTTCTCACTGTGAGCTCCTGTACTTCTAGCCTTGTGTCATATCTAAACTAAGCTTAATTAATGAATATAGTTTTAAGTTGCTGGCTTGCGTAGGGTAACAGTTAGCAAGTGGTGTAATGGTTATCGTCGTAGGAATTGAACACGACGATACGAGTTCAAATCCTAGACGAGACTGATTGCATTTCACGTAGCACTAATACCCTTGGGAAAGGTATGAATCCAATTATTCTCCCTCCAGCTATGGGTAAATAGTAGGACAGATTAGGTTCTTCAGCCTTGGCGAGGCAACTAGTCTAGGAGAAGGAAAACTCTGAATTCAAACCTGTTAAACTCCGCTTAAAAATTGACCTTGTGTCATATCCTGCCCGAGCGGAGGGGTTGGTAAATATGATAAGTAGACTATTGTGAGCGAATTCGATTCTCATTGGGTGCTCCATACTTCTGTCCTTGTACCATATCTAAGCTTGGTAAATAACTATACTGTTTAAAGTGGGGGGCCACGCGTGGTGTAATCGTTAACAAGCAGAATTAGCCGACTATTTGATTCTCAGTGAGTGCCTAATATTTCTGGCCTTCTACCACATCTAATCTAAGCTTAGTAAATAACTATATTGACAATCTTCGCACATATTTTTAGACACAAAAACCCCTGCTTAAAACATTGTTATTTCAGAAAATGATTAAATTATTAAAGATTTTTTTTTCTCTGAAATTTACAAGTTTAAGAATTCCTCTTGCATTCTAGAAATAGAGCAATCATAAAAACTTTCTATACGGCGAGTAAAAATGAATTTTTTTGTTTTTGTTTTTGCATTGTTTTATCGTGAGAAAATTCTGTTTCGTAATAATTTCCAAAGTAAAACATTACAAGTCGTCTTATACATATAGTTTTTTTTTTAATTGTTATCTTGTTGTTTTCAAATCCCGTCAAAAATATCTTTCTTGTTTTTTACTTATTTCCTGTTTTCTTTAACTCTCCTCTTCATTTTCTATGACGTTGTGTTTCTCGCAAAGGTTAAAGAGACGAAGAAATTATCACTTGATCTCAGTAGCAAAACAACACGCAAACACGTCGTTTCAGTTGGATCCCCTCATTTATTAATATATTAATTATTCAGGTCGGCCATCTTCGTGAGTTTCCAAACTGTCTTTGGTAGGAATAAGGAAACTACCAGCATCTTGTAAATAAAAATACTGAAACCATTAAAAAAGAGTTCTTAAATCCTCAAAATACACGTCCGTATTCTTGAAACACTACCACCAAAACGCAAAACACAAATGTTCACAGGACTTTTAATCGATCTTACTTCTATCTCAACCTCTCGGCCTAAACCTCCAAACTTCTGTTGGGGAATTTTGGAGGGAGGATATTACATAACACTTCCTCTTTCCATTGCCCAGCTTACCTTCTTCTTTCAGCTAAAAATTTAAAACTCCAATTGAAACTTAAATGTCTCTTCTTTCTCCTTCATTTTTTCATTTCTTTTAAAACCCTCCCCCATGACAATTTCTTTCCTTCAGTCTTACGTACACCCATACCGTTTTTAATAATTATTTAAACTGCCCTGTTCTCTGGGGCTGTAGAATGCAACTCTGCAGAGGGATAAGACTCACCCACAAACAATTATACTGGATATGACACTAAACTACATCTGATGATGAGACTCCAGTCCGAAAATTTTGGGGAATGTAGAGTATCTCTTCATTATCTTTACACCCACGTTCACTCTAACAAGAAGTGGTATTACCTGTTTGGGTGCCATCTATAGGTCAAATATAACTGTTCGATCGTTTACCAGGGATTCTTATTAATAGTTATTTGAATCTATGCAACTGAGAGCAAATTATCAATATTATACAGGAATACTTGCTAAATAGAATTACTAATGTTAAACACATGTGGGCACTTGAGTGTGGAGCGATGATCTATAATAAATACAATTATTAGTGTAAGATAGCAATACTTAAAACCTTTTAACTGTGTGCAAACAAATGATTACATAGAAATATTAGTGCTGGATAACAATACTTGCAACTATTAAACTGTGCACAAACAAATGAGCTCTAACAACTCGTTTAAAAATCATATATATATATATATATATATATATATATATATATATATATATATATATATATATATATAAAACAAAGGGTTGATATACCGTGTAAAATTCCAACCAACCAACCAACCAACCAACCAACCAATATTCAAACGGACAGCGTTTCTGAAACCCAAGCTTCGTATATTTCTTGTTATTGTCATATTTTTCCTTTGATAATGTAGTTTAATGGTTTGATTTGGTTTCTTTGTTTAATAGCATGTCAATTTTGTGGATTATTTAATGCCAAAACTATCTTGTAGAACAGAAATGTTATTATTGAACCTTGAGCATGGGCAGGAATAATGGGTATTTATCCGAAAGTGAATATAATATCGAGACTGGAGATCGAACTTGCTTATTTTGATATCACAGTCTAGCAGGTTAGCCACTATTACATTGAGACTCCCTTCTAGTTCAAATGAAACTTAGAGGTTATGATTAGAGTCTGAACAGGTTATGTTTAGAGTCTATGCAACCATAGACAGTGTAGTATTTTAACATATACATAATAGCAGGAGCTGCATAGAGATATAAAAGGCTGACCAATATACGCTTGTGTGATGCAACCAAATGAGGTTTATTTATCAACACAGTTCCCACTCCTTGTGTTACATAGTCTCCTTCCATCGGTGTTGCAGTACTTGGATTTCATTGATCAAAAAATCCTCGTAGCAGATATGACATCGGCAGAAAAACTTTCCACAAATGAATTTTTTGTCGAACCTAGAAGAACATTTCTTTACATACATACACTTTCTTCTTCTTCTTCTTCTTCTTCTTCTTCTTCTTCTTCTTCTTCTTCTTCTTCTTCTTCTTCTTCTTCTTCTTCTTTATGCACCCTTTGTATTTCATGTAATTCTTCCATGTATCTTATTAAATTTGCTTAGACAATAAAATATGTTATTTAGTAGTCATGAATTATTCTTGCATTAAATCTGCAGGAGGAAACAATATTCAACTAACAACAATTCCTCTACAATTGTTTATATACATACATATATATATATATATATATATATATATATATATATATATATATATATATATATATATATGCAGTATAACACAGAAATGAAAACTGCATATGCCAACTAACATCTTCCCTCTTTCTCATCAGGCAATATTACATTCTGAAGACGATTCTTCAGAATGTAGTATAGCCACAGGATCCCAAAAACATTGTCTATCCCAGATGTCATTGTAGATACTATAATATATATATATATATATATATATATATATATATATATATATATACACAGAGCGAGAGAGAGAAAGAGAGAGATATGAACAGACTGAGATAGATAGATAGATAGATAGGAACGGATTGATCGATAGTTTGATAAATGTGGCCTTAGACGTTTGTGTGCGTGTTGAAGCAGCATTTAAACAAGTTTTATCAAATACCACAAACGGAAATTTATTTTCTTTTTATACTTCTAATCGTTTTAAGAAAAAAAAACGATTGAATGAATATCGATCGATATTGAATACACAAACTTGTCATATGTTTTTGATCGAGCAATGTTGACTTTTCTTCCAGCCATTTAAAAGATTCAGACATTTTTTAAATAGACTAAGAGATTAATAATTAACTGCAAAAATCCCAAGTACGTACGTTAGCTCGTAAACACACCTTTTGCGATTTATTTGCCAATAATAAGGTGAAAATATTTCATCGATAGTATTTTTTGTTAGAAGCTAGCTATTCCCGATTGCCGGGAGACTTCACTTACACCAGAAACTTGAGCGATGATTCTGCGACTATTTAAGCTGAAATGGCTTTTAAGTTGGGTGGAGAAAACGAGCAACCATCTTTATATTGATACCATTGTGACTGCCTACCTACACTTGTACTTGGGATTTGTCGTTCGTCACGCAAAGTGGTGAGGGATGAGGAATATATAGATTAAAATAAGTGAAGCATAACGCTCCCATATCCTATAATTCTAAGACACAATTTAACGGGAGAATCGGATTATGAAATTGATTTTGGTCACAAATTCTTCCACTGGCAATTTTACTCCAACACCTGTTCCAGCCAACCTCTCTCCACAATAATCTCCCACTTTCACAGTAATACAATAGCAGTACTGAAGTTGGAACGTACAACTGCTTTATTGATTCTGTATATATATATATATATATATATATATATATATATATATATATATATCCATTTTTTGATCCTTAGGAATGTGATAGATAGATAGAAAGATAGATATTGCAGTTGTTTCATCTGATGATTTTATCCTTGTTGAAGAGTTCATCTGAGTATTGCCTCCTAGCTGATTCATAAAACTTTTAATTATGAGAATTTTATTATAAGACCTGAGATTTTAATTTTTTCTAGATTTTATCCTGCTCTGCTGGCCATCATTTGAGCACTTTTTAATTTACCAAACGTTTTTACACAAATCAGGCACATTTTGATGGCAACAGCTGTCGAAGGAAAATCCCAGTAACGAGCTTACCAGATCCAACCCCTCATAAAAGAAAGGAAACCAGACTCTAGTAAGACTAGAAGAGAGGAGACCACTCTTAACCGACTACACATAAGCCACTATAAATTGACTCACTCCTTCACACTTAAACAGGAACTGCATCCAAATTGCCCATGTGCAAAACCATACACAGTGAAGAATATATTGATAGAATGCAAAGACCTCTCCCATATCTGAAGAACTTTCCACAATGACACGAGCATGAAAAACCTATTTGAATTATCAGATTCCATTCACTTAATCACCCACTAATTAAACATGTAGGTCTATAGATTTCTCCAACAACAAAAACTTCACTTCAACAATGCAAACAAACGAGTTCTGCTTCGTTTGAAATATTACCAACAATCAATTTGCTTAAAACCATGTACACTTAATCTACGTATAAACACGATTTGGCGTTAAATAACCCACAAAGGTTGATATGCCATAAAATGCTACTAACCAAAGAACCTCAAACATTTTTAAACAATTGGTTTATCCTCAACGTTTCACTACGGCAAACTTTTTAAAATCAATATTAATCATTATGTATACATGTGTCGGTGTGTGTACATGTATGTGTATATATGTGGGTAAATACGCTCTCTCTCACACACACACACACACACACATGCGCGTGCGCATATATGTATATATATATATATATAGTTTTACAAAGGTTATAATATTTACGAAACACAGGGTTCCACGTCAGAAGGAAACTCCGAAAATGATATTCATGAGTAATTTATTAAAGTATATGATATCAATAAAGATAGAAAAAGGAATAGGAATGAAGACGTGTATGTGTAATGGAAAATTAGATAGAGATCATTTACCCAATGGATAATAAAACTTAAATTATTTGGGTCATTATCAGTTTTTATAAGACGTATTTGTATTTCAAGAAAGCTGTTGTTGAAAGAACAAGTTTGTACTCGGCAATTGTCTCACAGACTAAATCGTTGAGTTCGATATGTGCCAACAGTCCAAAATAGAATTTTGTGTTTGCCAGTAGTACAAAGGCACTTATCCTAGAACAAGGGTGAGCAATACTTTTCGTTTGCAGGCCAAATTGAATTCATATAGGCATAATTTTAAAAAATATTCTTGGTATTGCTAGCAACTGTTTTCATCAATTTCAACTTTTTAAAGGTAATAGAGCTAAATAAACATTAGAAAATAATAATAATAATAATAATAATAATAATAATAATGTGGAACATGAAAATAATAATAATAATAATAATGTGGAACATGAAAATAATAATAATAATAATAATGATAATAATGTGGAACATGAAAATACCAATTATAATTGATGCTCTTGGTACAGTCACCGAAGCATTATTAAAGGGACTGGAGGACTTGGAAATAAGAAGAAAAGTGGAGAACAACCAAACAACTACGATATTGAGATCGTCCAGTATACTGAGAAGAGTCCTGGAGACTTGAGGAGACTTGCTGTCTCTCAGACTTCAGAAAAAGACCATCAGCTAACGATGATTTAAAAAAAAACTTTCAAGGAGTAAAGAATGACAATAACTAGGAAACAAAAATGGGTAGAAAAACAACTCTATGGGCGTTTTAAAATAATAAACATCTCGTACGAGAAAACCTGAACGTGGCTAAGAAAAGGAAATTTTAAAAGAGAAACAGAATCTCTCCTAATAGCAATCAAATTAAAGAGAGAATAGGTTAGACGTAACAAAATAGCAAATGTGGTGATAGACGAAACCATCAATCACATAAGCGAATGCAGCAAATTAGCACAGAAGGAGTATAAGACTAGACACGACTGGGTGGGCAAATTGATCCACTGGGAATCATGCAAGATATTTAAATTTGACCTTACGAATAAATGGTATATGCACAACACAGCTGCTGTCCAAGAGAATGAAACGCAAAAACTCCTATGGGATGTTGACTTACAAACGGATCATCTAATCTCGGTAAGAAGACCAGACCTTATGATAATCAACAAAAAAAGAGAACTTGCAAAATTGTGGACTTTGCTGTACTGGCTGACCTCAGAATAAAACTGAAAAAATGTGAAAAGAAAGATAAGTACCTTGCTTGAGGATTGAAAAAACTTTGGAACATGAAAGTGACAATTGTACCCATCGTGATTGGTGCTTTTGGTGCTGTAACTAAAGGATTATTAAAGGGACTGGAGGACTTAGAGGTTGGAGGACGAGTGGGGACCATCCAAACTACAGCATTGTTGAGAACGGCGAGAATATTCAGAAAAGTCTTGGAGACTTGAGGAAACTTGTTGTCACTCAGACTCCAGACAAAAACCATAAGCCAAAACTGATGTGAAAACCTCTCAATGAGTAAATAATAATAAATGGATCATCTAATCTCAGATGACCAGACCTTGTGATAATCAACAAACAAAAGAACCTGCCAATTAGTAGACATTGTCGTTCCGGCTGACCGCAGAGTAAAACTGAAGGAAAGCGAAAAGAGAGATAAATACCTAAACTTTACTAGAGAACTGAAAAAAACTACGGAACGTGGAAGTGATGGTAATACTAACTGTAATCACTAAAGGATTGGTACAGGACTTGGAAACAAGAAGACGAGTGGAGACCATCCAAATTACAGCATTGTTCAGATTTGGCAGAATACTAAGAAGGGTCCTGAAGACTTTCTATCACTTAAACTCCAACGGAAAACTACCTGCCAACGCTGGTGTGAGAAACTTTCAATGAGTAAAATAATGCAACTGGTAAACAAATTCACGTACCTAGGAAGCAATGTCTCATCAAACGAAAAAGACATCGACACACGGCTAACGAAGGCATGGACAGCTATCGATAGGCTTTCGATCATATGGAAATCAGACCTGATCGATTTGATGAAACACAGTTTCTTCCAGGCAGTGGTCGTGTCGATACTACTATATGGATGCACAACTTGGACGCTAACTAAACGGCTGGAGAAGCTAGACGGCAATTACACAAGAATGTTGCGAACAATATTGAACGAGTCCTAGCGGCAACACCCCACAAGGCACCAACTATACGGCCACCTGCCTCCCATCACGAAAACTATCCAAGTTAGACGAACCAGACATGCAGGACACTGATGGCGAAGCAAGGACGAGCTCATAAGTGATGCACTCCTATGGACCCCCGCATATGGCCAAACAAAAGCAGGACGACCAGCTTGAACATACATACAGCAGCTATGTGAGGATACGGGATGTGGCTCTGAAGACCTGCCAGAGGCAATGAATGATAGGGAGAAGTGGCGAGAGAGGATCAGGGATATCCGTGCTAGTGGCACGACATGTTGATGATGATGATGATTATGATATATATATACATTATCATTATATATATATATATATATATATGATATGAATTGTATACAGTATGGGAAAAAAACTGATAGTGAAAAAACTGAATCATTTTTATTATTACCACAATTTCAATGAAACTTCAATGGCTTATATACATATAGGAAGTGATTATTTCCTTTCATCATTATTATCAAATTCCACTTTGTTGTAGTGAAAAGTCATTATTTTCTTTTAAAAAATCTCAGAAATTTTGGCAACAATAATCAACGAATAAAATTACTTCCTATGTAAAGCCACTGAAGTTTGATTAAAATTTGTGGCAATAATAAAAAATGGGTTAAGTTTTTTCACTGTCTTTTTTTTTTCGTCCAATATTATAAATGTCAACAAGTATAGTATAAATTATTTGGATATATATGTAATTCCTAAATAAAGCATTGAAAATGTTATTTATTTTTAATTTGGGGAGGTATTTCTGTAGAATTTCAGCTGGTAAAGATATATTTTAGACTGTAAAATAAATTCGGCTCGTAAATCTCTACAACATTTCTGTAAGCTATTTGCTCAAACGCAGATCTGGGCAAGCGAGAAAAATTAGCCTACGGTTAGATAGGCACATTCACTGAATTTCGATGAGCAATAGGAAAATGATTGCCGTCGATATACGAAACGATGTAAGCCAAAAATATGATTTGTACGTTGGTGTGACCACCATAAAAATCACCTAAAGCAATTTCCGCCGATGGAGCGTGTGTCTCTGTCGAAAAAAAAAATGAATAGGTGAGCACGCATCCAATTCGCTAATGAGCGTAAAGATAGGAACTCAGAACAATGGTATAAATCAGGGGTCTAAAACTCAAGAACTAAAAAGGGACATTACCTCCTGGTAGCGAGGCTCAGCAGGCCAAAATTGATACGATGTTGGGGCGGTATTTTCCATTAGTTATAAGGCTAATCTACAATACAGCTGATATTTATTTATTTTTTGTCAAAATGAATACGTATATGATAGGTTTGGAGTGTGTTTTTTAATGGCATACCAACCTTCGTTGATTCCAAAGCCATCCCTGTAGAAAATTGTAGTAGTGCTATTTACTCCATAGCTTTTGGGGGCAAGGGGGTTTATTGCTTTCCTAAGGTTATTAATCCATAACTAAACATAATAGCACTACTGGAGTTCGAACTCGCTTACTATAATATTTACGTTGGCCTCTACGTCATGAGGACTCCGCACCTCGCTCATAATTCGTTTAGTTTGGTTTAATGGCATATCAACCATTGAAGGTCATTTAATGACAAATTCTTTTTATACCTATAAATATACGATTTCTAAACACATTTTGAGGATAATATTCTAAAATAATCCCGAGCTCATATTTTTTGCGCACACTTAAATGGTTTAACTTAATTTATAAAAATTCAGTTTTGCATAAATATACAGTTTTTAGTTTACACAGTTTAACAATAGAACAGTTCTATTTCAAACATTTCAGCTTAAGTAGACAGTTTGAATGTCAAACAGTTCTATTTGACCTATCGATAGGACCCTATCAGGTGCTAACGTTTCGGGCCAAAAAGGATCTGAGAGCGATGGCAATGAAGGGGTACTCCGCATTCCTCAAAGCTCCAGCATTACTAAAGCCTCACAATCAGATTGTTTTGTGTCATATCAAATACATTCGTCGGGGGAGTCTTACACCTCTGCAGAGAAGCAGTCTGAGTATTTTTCAGTCCCAGCTGACTGGGCCATCATTCATGATGGGCATATGTGAATTAGTACATAATGTTGAAAGACAAATTTTTCTTTTCAAATTTTCATTAATTCCGTTTTTACTTTTAGTAAATTCTCTTTTTTCCATTTTTGATAAATTCAGCTTTTTTTTTTCGTTGCATCTCATGTGAAAATTCTAATAAATTATACCATAAATATTATTAAAACAAAAAACAAAACAAAATACAAATTTGCATAACTTTTTAAGAAATAGCAGATATAATTTTAGGTTGATTAACAATCCGCTCTCCAGCAATTTCTATCACTTTCTATACTTTCTATTTGTGTGTGTTGTCATCTCTTGTACACCCTTCCTTATCAATATGATTTGATGAATCAGTTCTTCCTTTATGAAATAAAACAAATTTTCTAATGTTCTGTTGTACATGTTAGTTGTCTGTCATTTCTAATAAAACCTCCACGTTAATATGAGTTGTCAAATCTACTCTTTCTCACATTTTAAAACAAAAAAGTTTCTCGTGTTCTGTTGAGAGAGTTAATTTCCTTAGTAATCCCTCTATTACGATTGATATTTTAAAAAAAGCCGATATAGGTTTGCTCATTTATTCTTATTAAGAATCTTTTTAAATGTATATAAAATTGGATTATTTCAACTTTGCAGCTTTTGATCTGGAAGTGAAAGCGACTGAAATATTTAAATATATTCTATCCTTTTTTGGGGAAGAAACTTCGTCAGCATCGAGTGACAATTTATCAAGATTTTTCGCAAATTTTTTGTGAGTCGCGTGTTTGAGACCTCTAGAATAAAATGATTTGAAGATCAAAAATATATTTGAAAATATTTGGGTGAAGAGTACCACACTTTCATTCTACAACAGGGCAAAAGAGTATGGAATGACCCACAACGCTCTAGATGTGGGGAATTTGCCTGAGGAGTGATTGAGAGGTCAGAGTTCAGTTGCCGCGGGAATAACTGTAGGAAAGCGATGATAACAAATGGTGGCTTTTAGAATAGTTAATGGTGATCGTGTGAGATTTTCAGTTGAAAACATTTGTTGAATTTCTAGATCCAAAGAAAAACAGTTGAATGATTCGGCAACGAATTTTAAATGAAAGGGAGTTCATTGACTCAACAAAACGACAGTGTGTCTTGCTTATTGTGTGGCTGTTCTTAAAAGAAATGTAACATCTAAAATAAAAAAAAGTCGAGTGATTTAAGGAATTAGCAACGAACCCCCACAATATAACAAATGGTCAACAATAGTAAAATTGTATGTTTGCAAACGATGTAGCTCCGTTGTATTGAAATATAAGAATTATCAGGAAATATGGAATAAAATTCAACAAATGATATGGATTAGTCAGGAAATACGCAACCAGACTAGATTGGTTGGTTGGTTGGTTGGTTTTTCGGCATGTCAAACTCTGCTGGGTTATTTTATGCCGAAGTTAGTTTAATGATAATGGTTTTAGCTTAAATACTGAGTAAAAAAATATTTTTACAATCATTTCAAACTGCTAAATACAGATCTATTTGACCCATTGATGAAAGCCTAACGGTTACTACTATTTTAGGTCAGAGTTGACCTGGGAGTAATGACGTCGAAGAAATGACTCTGCACTCCCCAGAGCTCACTACTGAATTCTCATCTACAAAACATCCCTTTTTGTGTTTCTTATCCCTATGCAAGAGATGCAGTTGCCGTATTCTCAGTTTCATCGACAGGGGTGAGAGTAGTAAGAGTTTACATAGACAGCAAATAACGGGACAGTTCAGTCAGACATTATCCAATCGAGAATTTACTCTCGTCACTTTCGACGAAAAAGAGACCAACAGCTTAACATCAGTTCTCATTTTTGTATTGTATAGATTCAAGTACATTTTTCAATTCACCTATTGAGTTATATACAAATCTATTGATAGTGCCTACAGGAAAGTTGATAAATGGAGTGTCATAAATAATTGAGCCATCACCCTTTCCTCATTTCTTAGTGATGCTGGAAATGGGTTCTATGCAAAATTGTTGATTGCTACGAGTGATTTTGCTCTATATTCCTTGCTAACAACTTGAATGTAACAACTCGAATACTGTGAGCTATAAGGTAGTTTTCAGCTTGTGCCTGAACCTGAGCCACGGTCTTTCAACATTTCTGTGATCGTCATGAAATTGGCAGGAAATGAGCATCTTTCAATTCTGTTGTCTCTCTTTCATACATATCACAACAATGTTCAATCCTTTTCAGCTGGATTTGCATGAGGAAACTTTCCTGGTCCCCAACAGTGGAATTAGCAAAAAATTCAAAGTTTGAGATTTTGTCTTGCAGTGCATATCCACAGATAAAGCAATGGCAGCTTTTCTTAAATGCATTAACATGGTTAACCAGGGATATACGAAGGGGGTCTATCTACCTATGAGAATAATTCAATATATAAGGGAAAAAATCCAACAATTTTCTTCTTTTTTCAGAATATTTTTCTTAAATGTAAACTTTGTATTGTTTAGAATTGTTTGTTTTCTTTTAAGACGATTCTAATCTCATTAAAATTGTATTTTAAGGAGATTAGAATAATTTTGAATCTATTCAAATTAGCATTGCCTCGTCGGCTGGGGCTGTAGAATACACCGACTGCACCTCTGCTGAGGGGTAAGATCCCCCAATGAGTGTCTTGAATATGACAGTAAAAAATCTGATGGTGAGGTTCCTGTGATGCTGGGGGTTGGTGAATGCGGTGCACCCCTTCATTGCCATTGCTCCCAGTCAACTCTGGCCTGGCGAGGTAGCACCTGATAGGGCCCTATCTATAGGTTAAATAGAACTAACGGCATACATATGCTTAACTGAATAGCTTGAAATAGAAATGTTTTTGACTATTAAACCGTTCTTACATCTAAACTGCATGCTTATGCTAAACTGAGATGTTTGAAATGGAACTGTTTTTTGACATTAAAACTGTACTTACACTAAAATAATTTGTTTGATATAGAACTGTTTTGATATTTAACTGTGTAAAGAAAATCTGTACTTATACTAAACTGAATTAGCTGAATTAGAACTGCTTGAATAAACTGAATAGCTTGAAATAGAAATGTTTTCCCAAATAAACTGGACATACATTTATACGGCATACTAAAGTGAATTGTTTGAAATAGCACTATTTTCATAAAAATGGATTTGGCCTTATATAACCTACAAAGGTTGATATGCTATAAAAAAACCAAAACAACCAACAACCAATCAAATTAGCGGTAAATCAAACAGATGCTCTAGCCTTGAACAGAGTTCTGTTATCAAAGGTTTGGAGACTGAGAAGGGAAAACTTTATATTATTGAGCACACTGTACAATTAGGAGATAAAAAATACACATTATTCGCTTTTACTTAATTTTTAATATTTGTTTTAAATTAGAAAGTTAAATACTAAGTTTGATGTCAGTGTGGGAATTGTACACACAATTATTCGCGCGGAAGTGAAGATGCCGAAGATTTGCGTGAATTTTGTCCCAAGGGTGCTCAGAGAAGATCAAAAAGAAAGACGTTTTCATGACAGCAGGGAGATGGTCGAGCCGATCAATTCAGATCCCGCAGTTCTTGATGCTCTGGTGACTGAGATGAAAACTGGATCTACTGCTATGACCCAGAGACCAAGAGACAGAGTTCCCAGTGGAAGCATGCTGGCTCTCCCAGACCCAAGAAGGCCCGACAGAGCAAATCCAGCCATAAACTTTTGATGATCCCTTTTTTTGACAGCACTGGCATGATATACATGCACTGGGCTCCTACTGGACAGTCAACAAGGAATACTATGTTGGAGTTCAGGAAGAGATTCTGTCGGAAGAGGCCAGTACTCTTCGAATAGGGTCAGTGGGATTTTCACCAGGACAATGCACCAGTCCACAACTGCATCCTTGTCACAGACTATTTAACCAAGATGGGCATCAAAACAGTTCCTCACCCTCCCTATTGTCCAGACCTGCTCCCTGTGACTTTTGTTTATTCCCTAAGCTCAAGGAAAAACTTAGAGGCCGTCGTTATGAGACAATTGAGGAGATGAAAGAGGCTGTGACGAAGGTCATTGACACGCTCACACAAGAGGATTTCCATGGGGCCTTCCAGAAGTTGTTGGAATGGTAAAACAAGTGAATTGCAGCCGGTGGGGATTACTTCGAAGGGGACTAGAGTTTCATGTGTGTACTATCAATAAAAGTGCACATACGAAAAAAAAAGTCTGGAAACTTATTTAATGAGCCTTATACTTCCGTTTTTGTTTTCCGGTAATTTGTTGATTTTATCTGCGAATGGAAATATCTGTTACTCTATCCATAGGCAATAAATTATATTCTTCGTCATCTTTATCTCCTCTTTTCTTGTGACCCACTTTGTTGATGTTATCTTGCGACCCCATTGAATTTTCTAAGTTCATCGTCGCCAAGTAAGCTAGTATATTCCACAGTAACCAGATGGTTCAAGAACTTCCTCCCAAGTTTCAAGCACATTGATAATCAGGTAAGGCGAGGCAGGCCAAAAACCCTTGGATACTGAGGCTATGTTCCAAGCCATAGAGGAAAATCCAACGAGTAGCACTCGGAGAGTTATCAGGTGAGCCTGTTATCTCACAAACTGGCGTGGTTCGACACCGTTATGACCTCTGTAACTGAACTGTGCCTCACGGTACAAAAAATATAGCAAAAGTTTTGACTCATCTCGGAATAATAGAAAATTCTGATTGGTTTCTCAGAAATTCTTTGTTCACAATATGGTAGCGTTGCCTCACCGACATGGCACCATCTCGAACATCAATAGTTGTTACATTTCTTAGATTCAAGGAGGACACGTTATTTGCAATACGAAAAGTTTATTTTTGACCTCAACGTTTTATACAACCATCGTAACACGAGAGAAAGATAGAATGAAAGATATTACATAGAAATACTATACCTTATTCGTGAGGGAAGAGCGTTCAAAACACCGACTTCCATTTTTAACCGAACCCACCCTGTCCCCGGGGGGCTCTGAACTCAGCCAACTGTCTCTGGCCCTCAATTCTGAACTCGACCCAACTCAGAAATTTCCTGCTTAAATAATAAATTAATTACCTTATACTCTAATGATGGTAAGAACACGTGTTATTAACTTTTATTTAATCTAAGTTAATTTTATCTTAAGTCAGGCAACAGAATTTTTACTTTTTAATATCCGGCCTATAACAAGGATTTCAAAACAAATCTCGAATATGTTGTCCTAAGTGATTTCCTAAACAACCTGTCAACTTGATATCCTGCCGACACGTGCACGCAAATGACCTTCGTCAATTACTTTTCCATTCAATTTTTTTGTTAACTTACAATTTATCACTACAAATAAAATGATTAACTAATATAATTCATTTTCATCCTTAATTATGTTTTAAAGTTTCTTGTTCTTTCATCTTTTGCCAATATGTAGTCTTTTTTCACATTTTTGTGAGCATAGCGGACCATGAGAAATAAAGATCTATCTTCGTTCGTCTCTATATCAATGAGGTCAAATCAAAAACTCTGTCTTCTTCTGCCTGATTAGAAAAGGTATATTTTGCCCTTTTCATAACCTCCAGTCGCTTTAAGTGATCTTAGAGGTCAACCTCGATTAGTACATGCTGGAGTACGATGTCAAGTCCGTATACATGCAAAAAAATCGTGTTCGGGGATTTTCCGTTTAGCTCCGGTCTAATACCACTACACACGAACTTCAATAGATAACTGGTGTTTTTCCGGCATAGAAGACACATGGATTACTAAGGTATTTGAGGGATAATCACTCACTGCAACACTTCAAAGCTCAATTGTTGTCGATTTCAGTCTTCAGTAGATAACCTTCCAGTCATAATACTAACGAATGTTATGCTGTGTGATATTGGCAAAGAATTATTTAAATGATAAATGTACATATTATATGCCGCGAAAAACTGTATATGATCAATTAATGGTTGATAATCATTAGTAAAAAATTATATCTCAAATAACTATTATCAATACACATGAATAATAATAGTAAAACTTAAGGAACAGCTTTTACCCACGGGAAAGATACCCTAAAAAAGGAAATATGAGGTATCTACACCCTCTTTTTAAATCCATTTATATTATACTCCTTATACTTATCCAATATATAATCATTATTTCCGTAGATATGGATTGAATTGGGAATTTACCGTATATATAACCATGTATATATTTTTGCGAGTAATTGCCGTATTTCCTTTGCCCACTCCGCTGGGGCAGTAGAATACACCAACTGCTTCTCTGCTGAGGGGTAAGACCCCCCCTCCTGAACGAGTGTCCTAGATATGACACTAAACAATCTGATGGTAAGGTTCCAGTAATGCTAGAGCTTTGGGAAATGCAGATAACCCCTTCATTGCCATTGCACCCGGAGAAGTTGCACCTGATATGGGCCCTATCTATGGGTCAAATAGAACTAAACTGTGTCCTTACGCTAAACTGAATTAATTGATATAGGAGTGTTTCGACATTTAAACTGCGTACTTAGGCTAAACTGAATTGTTTGAAATGGAACTGTTTTTACATTGAAACTATACTTATAGTAACTGAATTGTTTGAAATAGAACTGTTTATATGTAAAAATTGATTTGTCATTAAATAACCAACAAAGGTTGATATGCCATGAAACCAAACCAAACCAAACCAAAAGCGAATTTCCTGGGGGATAAGATGTAATACAAACACAAAGGTATTTGGAGGATGACCGCTCACTGCAAACTTTCAAAGCACCAGAGCAGTCAATTTCAAACTTAAGTAGATAACCTTATAATCAAAATACCATCAAATGGGACGCTTTATAATGTTGGCAAAAATTATTTCAATCCTAAATGTGCATGTCATTTGCTGCAAGACACAGTGTCTATATATGTATATAGTATTACCCATAAATAAGTACAAATAAGTACATCAATATCCATTTGTTTCTGGTTTTTTTTCTGTTTTACTTGTGTTTACAGAAAGCCCAATGCCTCCCCCTGCGAGCAGTAGGAATTTATCTTGAGCAGGTGTATTTGTGAGAAGCACTAGATCATATGCGCAGTCTCCATCTGTCATTGTTGCTGCAGGATATCGTCGGCTTTCTTCCAAGCTGTGACTGTGTCAGTGCTACTATTTAGATGTACCGCTTGGACTTGAAGGAAACGCCTGGAAATGGGAACGAGAAAAGAATACTACATGCTGTTTTGAACAAATCCTGGAAGCAACACCCCCACAAAACAGCATCTGTATGGCCACTTGTTCCCATCATACAAAAGTAAGACGAATAAGATATACTTGGGACTAGAGAACCAAGGACGAACTATAAAACTTCGTTATCAAATGGATTGTTACATACGGAGGCTCCAGTTTTGCCCGACTAGGAAGTAATTACATACATCAGCTCTGTGGGGACACTGGATGCAGTCTAGAGGACTTTCCTGGAGCGATGGATGATAAGACATAGACAGAGAGAGAGAGAGAGAGAGAGAGAGTCAGTGAACTCTGTGCTATCAGTACGACTTGATGATGATGATGATGATGATGATGATGATGATGATGATGATGATGATGTCTGTCCAGCAAGTATACCATTGGTATTAAATAACCCTTGAATTCGGAACTCTCCATGCTGACCTTCAGAGGCCTTTGTGAATACTAAACTTACTCTACTGACTTTCAGAAAAAGCTTGTGAATCGTAAACCCATGATTTTGACCACCAGAGACACTTGTAAAACCTGGACCTTCATTGCTGACCTTAAGAGACGCTTGTGAATGCTGAACCCACAATGCTGACCTTTCGAGACGTATTAAGATGAGATCTTGAATATCTCATCGAGAGACAATATCACAAAGGAGGAAATCAGAAAAATAACTGCAGCCTTTGGGTTACATGATAACCTGCATAGCATTGTGAAGAAAGAAAAATGATGTGATATGTACATGTGACAAGATCATCCAGCCTGGCATAAACCATCCTGCAACGCACTGTGCCGGGAAGAAGACGACGAGGCAGACAGAAGAAGAGGTGGAAACTGACCAGCCTATCTTTTGTCGAGTCAAGGTATAGTTCACAACCAAGATAAATGAGGGGTGATGGTCAGAGAGTTATCAGTGGTAAAACCCCACCACCTGTGTTTATGAGACTGATGATGATGATGATGATGATCTATTTATCCTGTTCTGTGTGTGTGACAATATCGATTATTTGAAAAAAGAAGAATCAAGTTATTTTGAAACCAAAAGATTTAAAGCTGAAAAGTTTTTGTTACAAAAAAATGCTTGTCGTAATAAAATCCATTAAAATATATTTCCGATTTACATTTCTACCAGTCTATCTATCTATCTATCTATTTATTCTTTCCACAATCTTATTGATTGATTGTTAATTCTTTTAACTTCTCATATTAATGTTTTCTATTTCTTATTACGTTTAACACTATAAATTGTTTTCAATTGTCTTTTTAAAACAACTGTTATTAATTATTCTTTAATAATGCTACCAGAAATGTTTCAATTTCTCTAGTTATATTTTTGTCAATAATGAAGCAATAAACTCACATAAATTACTATGCAGATCCCCCTCTTTTTATTTCAGAAAAAGATCCGTTCTCACTGTTATTTATTCATTAATTTTACTTTTTGCAAATAACTTGCAATAAATAAAACATGTAATTCCTAAAGCTGTTCCATTCTAACAATCCTGAAGTTATTGATTGCATAAGCAGGCTTCTTTAAGAATCTGTTCAAGCTTCTTATTCTCCTTCCACATGGAATAATTTGTAAAACATAAATATAATAAAAATGATAATCTGCTCATAAGAGAATTCTTATGGGCACGTGAGGAATTTTTTTTCAGGGACGAAACCTATCACCAACAAAGACACGTACACCCACAAAAGTTTCGTCACTCCTCTTCTACATAAAAAAAAACCCTGTGGTTCATCAAAAGAGGACAGATACAAAAAATAAAACAAAAGAAATGGATATTAGAAAGATTTACAACCGTTTATTTACAACTTTTTTAAGACAAAATTTACAACTTTTTCAAGACAAAATTTACAACTTTTTTAAAACAAAATTTACAACTTTTTTAAGACAAAATTTACAACTTTTTTAAGACAAAATTTACAACTTTTTTAAGACAAAATTTACAACTTTTTTAAGACAAAATTTTCTCTTCAAAAACAAAGGGTCGTTAATTACACATTGATTCTGAAACATCAATGTTTACCTTGTTTCTAGACATAATCTTGCCATAACTTAGATCTAAGGTGTCCCCGCACATCCTATATAAAAAAAAGTCATTTTTGTTGGTTGGTTGATTATTTGGATTTTATGCATATCAACCTTAGTAAGTTATTTAATGCCAAATCCATTTTTATACAAATAATCAGTTTTATTTCAAAGTATTTAGTTTAGCATGAGTACGCAGTTTAATTATCAAAAACATTTTTATTTCAAGCTATTCAGTTTATTCAAGCAGTTCTAATTCAAACAATTCAGTTTAGTACAAGTATAGATTTTGTTCACACTAGATTAAATGTCAAAACAGTTTTATATTAAACAATTCAGTTTAGCGTAAGTACAGTTTCTCTGTCAAAAACAGTTCCATTTCAAACAATTCAGTTTAACATACAAAAGCAGTTCCATTTTAAACAATTCAGATTAGCATAAGTATCCAGTTTAAACGTAAGTACACAGTTTAATTGCCAAAAACATTTCTATTTCAAGCTATTCAGTTTAGTCAAACAATTTTAATTTAAACAATTCAGTTTAACATAAGTACGCAATTTAATTCAATTAAACCCATAGATAGGGCCCTATCCAGTGCTACCACTCCGGGCCAAAGTGGACCTGGGAGCGATTGGAACGAAAGGGTATTCCGCATTCCCCAAAGCTCCAGCATAACTGGAACCACACCATCAGATTGTTTAGTGTCATATCAGGACACTCGTTGAGTGGGGGGCTTACTCTTCCGAAGAGGTGCAGTTAGTGTATTCTACAGCTCCAACCGACTGGGCAAGTCATTTTTATAGAGATCGTATTACAGTAGTTATAGTATAATCTAATGCTTTAGTTGTTTTCTATTAATATCATTGGATGTTGTAGAAAGGTTTTTGTATGCTAGCATAATCAAAAGTTAAGGGTCGTTCATAACGCGCTATATAGGATAAAATACGTCGCTCATTACTCTAGTATTTACGGTAAATAGATATGATTTTGAGCCAAAGAAAGTGAGTGTCAATAAAACAAATTACAGGAACTGTAGGCAGTAGAGTGTAGGACTAAAATTGGAGGTTAAGAAGCACAGGTTCTGGTCAGATCCCCGAAGATAAGCATCAATGGGTGAATATTTGTTACAATGCCTTGCAAAGTTATGTAATTAGCACAGAAGCATGTTCACATTTTTTTTATTTAGCAGTAAATAAACTAATAACAGCTAAAACGCAAAACATTTTTATTTAATTGCCGAACATCTTGGATTCATGAAATATACCTTAAACAAACAAGACTGAATTATTCAAATTAATGGTTAATTTTTCCAAGCCACGCAGAGGAAAAATTTATGGTATAACCCAATATTGCGGAAATCTTTTTTGAATTTTATTGTAATTTGCATTTCTGAGAAGAAAAAACAGCAGAAGCCTATATATGCAAATTGGTCTACAGTTAAAAGACAGTTCTTGAATATCTCAACTAGCTGTTGGGCATTGAAAGAAAAGATGGCTCTCACAAAAGAAGTCAATTGAAACAAAGGAAGAGATCGTAAACTTCATTCAAGAAGGCAATCCACAGTGGAGTACGGAAAAAGATGTTGGTTGATCCCAGTCAATTGTATCTAAAGTTTGGTGTAAAAATAAAAGAATGGGGTGTTTAAGAAAGGAAAACATACTGGTAGAGCCCAAATGACATCCAAACTTCAGAATAGAAAACTAAAAGCAATATGAGTTGAAATTAGAATACGTACAACAAAACGGGGGAAAAACAAATGGGTCGAAACAGGAATCAATGTTTGTTACATAACTATTAGAAATCAACTGAACAAAACGGAATTTACATGAAGAAGAGTCAAATGAAAACTAGGACCTTCCCATCTCAGCAAAAGTAACTTGAGGAACTGAATAGTGCCTCACGTTACCAAAATATTGCAAAACTTAGACTCACCCAAGTAATATGAAAAAAAAAGTTGTTTTTTATATTAAAGAGCTAATGAAGCAATTCGTTTACCAAATGAGCCGTCCAATCCAGAGGGTTGGGTGGGGGGTGTTCAGAAATAATAGAGTAGCTAATAACAACATAATATTATTGACTTTCCAATTACTTCTGCCCCACCGCGTAATGTGGCCACTGTGCGTGATTTTGCTCTCTCCGTTTGTCAGAAACGACTATAGCCAGAGTAGACATAAAAATTGACTCCTGTAATTCTTTTTAACGATTTATGTAATCAGTGCCCATTCATTGTTCCAAATTAGATAGAGAGATCGTTACCGGCCATTTTCAATAGTTGTCGATATTTATGACATTTGATTTTTTTTCGGGTGAACGGTCTGAAGCCTAACCTAATGGAAAATGCGGACAAACCAACAGACAAAAAAAGAAAAAATCTATACGTATTCATCAGTCGATCTGTACAGTAATTCTCAAACATTTCTTACAAGGATTGTTCTTTAGACGTAGCAGCAATATTTGGCCGTATTTAAACACAAATTCAAAAATGTATTCAAAGAAAATGCTAAAATAAAGAATTAATACTCTTAGGGTATGGCATATCTGTTAGGAGCCTCGTAACGTGTCACAGTCTTAGAAACCTCCTTCTCGACTTGGGAAAATTGCTAATACACCAAGTGTGATACATTGAAAAGCCCTGCCGATTGCCGATAGCTTTTCCCCTGCCAGAAATTTAAACTTAATCTGACTCCCTATGTCAAACGTTGCTTTACCAATATCTACTCTTGATAGCTGTAAAAATTAATATATCCTACTGGTACTAATTTCGGTTTCTTTGTTTAATGGAATATCAATCTTCGTGGCTAATTAAATACCAAACCAATCCATGTAGAAAAACAGCAGAGGTAATATTTAACTCATAGTAGAGGAGGATCTATATATTTCCCATGAGTATAAGTCCGAAAGTGAATATAATTGCATGACTGGAGTTTCTTCTTCCTTACTTCGAGGCTGAAGTCCAGCACTTTAGCCACTACGTTACGAAGAATTCCGCCCCGCTGGTGATAGCACTGAAGGTATACAATATTTAAAAACTCAAATAATGATCCACCCTATCAATGGATCTTAGAGTACGTTGACCATATCCTCTGCAGAAGGGTAAGACACCCCCAAAAAGGGTTGTTAAGGATATAACATTAATCTGCATTTAATGGCGAGGCTCTAGTTTGGAAAAGTCTGGAGTACCCCAGTTATTTCCATAAATTTAAAGTCCACACAGACTCTGAGTGACAGTATCTGTTTGGGTCCCAACTATGGGTCAAATAGACGTTTAAAAATTATTCGTATTCGATGGCACCGAGTGCAAAAAAAAAAAAAACTCTTTAAAAACAACTACACAAAAACCTAAAAGTGAACTTATAATGAACACGATTCTCTAACTTCAAATGATAAAATAACCCAAGACGTCTTGGCATGCCATTAAAATCAGTCTATCAGTCGACCTCTAATTGCCTCTGTTATTTGAACAGTAGAAACGTTATCTATGACCCTGTTAGGGAACAGTAAAAATCACATGGCTTTATTATCTATCCTCATTAAGTATTCCTTTTTTCCATTTTTCACACCATTCACACATACAGAGAACAATACGTATTTAATTCTACAATGGGATAGGTTTGTGTATCTTTTAATACTACTTATATGTATATTTAAAACATAAAAAGTAAAATATTTTCGTATGTGTAAATGAATTCATCCTGTCTCTTTTCTTTCCGTTGTGTTCAGTGTTAGTATGAATTTACCCAACTCCTTCCCTATGAGCAGAAGGTGACACAAGGTCAGATTTTTTGGAGAGTACAGGAGATTTGAATTCAGACTTTTTCTTACCAAGGCTGGTTGCATAACCAAGTTTAAATAACCTCGTGGGCCCCACTATTTATAGAGGTTTGATTTGGTTTCTTTGTTTAATGGCACATCAACCTTTGTAGGTTATTCAATGCCAAAGCGGTCTTTTTATAAGAACAGCAGAGGTTCTATTTAACCTAAAGCTGGGTTCATACTTTTCCCGAGGGTATTTGTCCGAAAGTGAACGTAATAGCGCGACTGGAATGCGAACTCGCTTACCCCGATTCCGCAGTCGATTGCTTTACACCACGAGAACAATAGATGTGTTAGTCGGAAATGGGTTTACTAATGTTAATATTGATCCTTGTGGTAGTGGAAACTTGTCTAAATCTTCTTATCACCAAGCGAACCAATAGGTATTTTTCCATTTGAATTTATGCTAATAATTTTAACTGATGAATATCTTATCATAATGGAGATTATTTGTATGTAACTGAAACTACATCGCTACTAACGTCACAATTTCTTTTGTTATTCACATCACATTCTCCATCATTTGATTTTGTTCAAATCACAGTTATTAATAAAATTGTTTTATGTTATTAATAGTTTTGGTTTTATCTGCATTCTAATAAAATGGAATTTTATTTATGTATACAACCAAATAGCAGTTTACAAAGTGAACGAGAAGGCTAATTTGCATATTGATCTTGAAAATTTTATCCTAATGAGTATTTGATTGGTTCTATTGCTTTTTAATTGCTTGATTTTATTTTAATAAATATGAGCAAAAATCCTGGTGATAAATATAAAAAGAAATCTATTAACAAAAAGAAATAATAGCAATCTTATTCTTTATTGTCCAATTTAGTTAAACAGCTAAATTAGGAAAATTTACCAATGAAAGCTAGGAGTGATGGGAAGAGCTAGCGTCGAAGCTATTCTATTCTTCGACTATATCAACCCAGCTTCAAATAAGCTTAACGTAATAATTGATAAATCATTGGTTTCTTTATTTAATCGCTTACCAACTTTTGTAGATTATTCAATGTCAAAGCCATCCTTCTAAAAGAACAACAGTGTTAATATTTAATGCATAGCTGGGAGGATAATGGGGTTCATACATTTCCCGAGGGTATTTGTCTGAAAGTAAACGTTATAGCGGGATTGGAGTTCGAACTCGCTTACAACGATTCCGTAATTCCTCGCTTTAACCATTACACCACGAAGACACCTGCTGTAATACTTTGTGTAGAAATCAATTAGAATAAAATAAAATAAGTGTAATCTTTCGATATGCATTCTTTTTTAGTTTCGTTCGTCTTTCTAATTTGATATAATATTTTATTTCATTCCTACAAATACTTGTGATCGGCGGAAGGTGTATATGTTTGCTGATTAGGAGTAATTACTTTTTTTTCAGTAAATTCGGAAGAGTTATCTGTGAACGCAGGACTGATGTTTTTTTTAACATTTTCTATGTTATGACGTAAACAGTCTGATTTTCTCTATTATGCAGAAGGATTTCTAGGTTTGTCAAATATTTTCATGTTTTTTTCTCATATTTAATGTTATCCAAAAAAAGTAAATTCCACAAGGAAGTGAATCGGTAAACTTATAATATAAATAAATGAATATATATATATATATATATATATATATATATATATATATATATATATATATATATATTCAAGCAAGTTTTGATATAGACGATGAAACACTGTTTATTATTTTTAATTTTACTCAAGACTCCTAATTATTCTTCTAGTGTCTGGATCTCGATGGTAAAAGAACTGTCCCTTATCTTCTACCTAAGTACTTTCAACCATACTTTTGGTCGTCATCAGGGGTTCAGTAGTTTTGAGTTGACTGCTGAGTTTTTACTGTTTTAATAATTTGTAACGTTTTGTTTGGAAGTTGTCAAGGTGACTGACCTCGACAAAAGCATCCGGAATTACCGAATTGTATTTCATGTTACCCAAAGATTGCGAAATTTGTGGCTCTCCCTTGTAAATTAATTCTAAGTCTCAAAGAAATTATATCTGAAATATGTACAATATATAAAAGCTAAAAAAATGTAGAATACTTAAAAGGATCCTTAACGATAACAACGTAAGTCTCTTTAATAAAATATCCCAAACCCATCTTGATCCATCTTCACCTACTTAGCAATTGATCTAACAATTTGCGATCCTCACACCTTCCTGGACTACACCTGGAGAGTACACAACGACTGAAGAGGCAGCAATCATTTCCCCATTATAACAGAGGGGCTACATCATGTAGAAGAAAATCTTCCCCAGTGAAATATAAACAAAGAAAACAGGGAAAATTTCCAAACACTATGTTTGCAATATCAAACCACTCAAGAATATTTTACAAACTGATTGAAATAGCCAAGAAGTGCATCCCAAAGAACTCAGCCCTGTATTAGTGGAACGGACCATGATTCTATGAAGAATGCAAAAGCCTACCTCCTTATAATGAGCAGCCCTATATAAATCTAAAGTTGCTCCTACAACCTCCAATCTGATCTCATACAAACGCCACAGAGTAAAAATACACAGAATAATCAAGAAAGCCAAGCCAAACTCCTGAAGAATTTATGTTATTAACGGAAATGTCCCATATGTTCTGCCTATGTACTTTCAACCATACTTTTGGTAGTCATCAGGGGTAGTGTAGGTTTGAGCTGACTGCTGAGTTTTTACTATTTTAATAATTTGTAGCGTTTTGTTTTGAAGTTGTCAAGGTGACAGATCTCGACAAAAGCATCCGGAATTACCGAATTGTGTTTCATGTTACCCAAAGATTGCAAAATTTGTGGCTCTCCCTTCAACTTAATCAAGAACAATTTGGGACCTGATGCACAAAATCTATGTAAAACAACAATCAACTCCCTTAAAACACCTCTCTACAAATTATAGCAAGATAACAACCTTAAAGGATATAGCAGATCTATTGCAAATATATTAGCTGAAACTTCATCCTACCAAAATAACCAGTCATTCATAAAAACCAAACAAAATGCTGAAAAAGCCAAATCCCAATTCAAGTCTAATAACTCGGAAGCAAATAATAAGCTATTTACCTTACCAGAATTGATGGATTCTATAAAAAAAAAATCCCTCGGTGCAGCCATCAGTCAAGATAAAGCATATGAATTCTTAAAACAACTGTCCAAAGAATCCATGATATATCTTCTGGAGTTTATGGAGGAGGAATAAAATTTCCAGATGAATATAGACAGACAACAATCATTCTCATTCTTAAAAACGGAAAGGATTATACGAATCCAGATAACAACCGTCACATTACCCAGACGAGTTGCCAATACAAAATAATGGAACGTATGATTAGCAACAGACTTACCGGGTAACTAGAATCAAAGGTATAATCATCAACTTTTAATCTGGATTCTGTAAGCAAAAAAGAAAGTATAGACGTCATCTGGTTTGTATAGAGACCTTCATAAGAGAAGCTTTTATGTATAAAAAAATAGGCACCTCGCAGCAATATTTTTTGAGAAGGAAAAAGCATATGACCCAGCATTGAAGCATGATGTGGGATCTATATATTCTTAGATAAAGAGGAAGACTACCAGACTTCCAAAGCAACTTTCCCTTTGACAGAAACTTCAAGGTTCGTGTTGAATCCACTTTCTCTGACATCCATGAATAAGAGGAAGGGATCCCACAAGGAAGCATCCTCAAGGTAACCTTCTTTAGTGTAAAAATTAACAGCATCATTCAATGCCTTGATCCTAGAATAGACAGTGCCCTGTAAGATGACGATCTAATGATATACTACAGATCGAAGTACACCCATGTATTAGGACGTCAAATTCAACTGAACTTGAACAAGATCAATAGATGGTCAACAACAATGAATAGGAAAAATTTCCGTGATTTTTAATGGATGAGATATTGCTATCGAGGTATATGAACTGGTCTACTAATTTAATGAGGGTATGATGCTATCTTGATTAAAATTCATGAACTCTGTCAATTGGTGTCTGTTACATTAGAGATTCGGTTTGAGCAGATACATTTGCAAGAAGCGCTAGATCATCCGCGTAGTCCGCATGATTAATACTTTCCGCGTGATATAGTTTGCTTATAGCCTTTTTTAGGGTGAAGCCACTTTTTTTATTAGATCAATTGACGTTTGCAGTTCATGATGTTGGTAGATTAGGAAAAGAAATAGTACCAATGTATCTCATTGAAAACGTATGTATGTATATTTGGTTATCAAATAACGTAAAATATACAAACAGTCTTAAATTTGCTTTGGAATTAGAATTCACTTAGCATAAACTTTTCATTTTGATGTCCTGGTTCAGTGGTTTTCAATCTGTGATCCGGGGACCACAGGGAGTTTACAATGTCAAAAGCAGGAGTCTGCAGACACTGCAAGGGTGTCTTGAAAATTTAAATGATCTGATTAACCACAAATAAATATAACTATAAATTCTTATTACTAGTTACTAGTACACACTTAGAAAAATTCAGTTTAAACAGCAACCACTTTCCAAATTTTCTCTTAGCGTGGCTTTTGAAAATCCATTATTGTCTCAAAAGGCGGACAAGATGCTGCTAACTTTTGAGAGAACATATTTATGCGAAACAGCATTTTTAGCACTTACTAATATGATGACCAAATACGGATATAGACATGTTCCGCAAAGTAAATTGTGTGTACCTTTGTCAAAAATATCACCAAGAATCAACAATATATCCCAAGGAATAAATTGTATACGAATTCAATTAGGAGAATTCTTCTATCATCCAAAACAGTCATTGAATTCCTATATTGGAAAAAAAAATTATTACTCCTCAATGTAGACGTCTCACCTGCCACTTATCACAAGAAAGTGCCATCAAAAAAGTATTTCAATGGACACATCTCTCTCACTTATTGTCATTACTCAGTACAAATATTGGATGTGATTTTCATTAAATATTTTCGATAAACTTCCTTTTTATTAATATGAAGGTCCACGAGATTTCATTATTATTCATATTACTGTTTACAAGATAGACCCTGAATTTGAAAGGTATCCCGGTTCCTAAAAAGCTCGAAAACCACTGTCCTAGTCGACAGTAAATTTAATAAAACCTTCACCACTTCTCTCAATACCTTGAAGTGAAAATTCTTACTTTTTAAACTACATTAGCAAATGTCCTGATTGCTATAATATTATTGTTGTAAAAATAATTTATTACGAGAGCAAAACTAATCATCTCCTCACGTACAATATTCTTCAAAGAATTTTCTATTATAAAATAAACATTAATAAATAATGGCTTCCTTAATTTTGTTGTTGACAACCAAACACTCAAAGCGCTCGAAAAACCCATAAAAAGGATAGAGATAGCAATAACCACAATAATAAAACCATGCATCTATTTTATTGTAATCAGATGCACGCTAACAGCAATCATGATGAACGCGTATTAAAATGTCTTACCCGTCATCACATATGATAAACGCCATGAACTAATAAATTATTGCGAAATATTCAAAAACCTTCAATTTATTAATTAACAACAACCCGCTTCAACGAAAAATAACAATACCTACTAGCAAAATAAATGTCGTATATAAATTCACTTGCTTCTTAGGAAAATCTGTCTCTCATCCTAAACAGCCATCGAATTCCTACATCGAAAAACAAAACTATTACTAACTTCTGTAGACGTCTCACCTGCCACTTATCACACCAAAGTGACATCAAAAATCATTTCAACAAACACACACCACTTCAAATTCCTATACGTCAAATTCTCATCAATAACACAAGACCAACAATAAAAAAAGACTCGAAATAATCGAAACTTTAAGAATAAAATCAAATGACCCTCAACAAGATTTCTTAGATGTACATTTTCTTTTTTAAGTAGATAAATTATAATATAAATATAATTCCTTGCCAATGAGGTTATGATTACGCGGATGCATATCTCTAATTCTCATTGGGAAGAGGTAGCCCTCGAGGTGACCGTGTCTTCTGTAAGAGTATAGATGTAACTTACAACACACATCAGGTAAACTAGCCACACAATTACGATAACTAGTTAATTTGGCATCTGTTATGCGCAATGTGAACCAGTAGCTCAGTGGTAGAATTTCAGCTCTGCATTCTGTGATCGTTGGTTCAATCTCCTGTGCGGAAGGTCATGGTATACACTGCTGATGAAATCTAATAAGGTCGAAACAGCAGACCAATAGTTCCATGTCGCACGCAGATTGTGCTAGAATTTCTAGCCGTGGTAGTTCAATTTATAAGATCATTGTACATGATCAAGTGAATAAATAATCCTTTTACTCTTTTTCAGACTTACTCGACTTATTACTTTAAGTTTTTTCTATGTTTGACGTCGGTCAGCGCCCATCTTTTCACCTTTCTATTTCATTTGTTGTATCTCTGTCTTCTATGATCGGCCGCCATCTTTTTTTATAGTTATCACCTTATGTCGCATGTCTATGTTTTCTCTCGTAGTCTTATTCGTTGCTTTAACCTCATCTGTGAATATCATCTGTGAATATCATTTTTGTCATAGGCACATATTTTATTTTTAACGACACATTCAATTCACTCTCAGTGACCTTTCCGGAGAGTGACGAGCATGGTGGAAATCAAACGTTCTCTTCCAATGCTTACTCAGCAACTGATTAATTGCTCAAACAATTTTCTGAACTTTTGAACCGTTTTGGTCACATGATTGAAATTATCCAATCAGAGGCGTAATCTCAAGAAAACCTCTGGGGTCACTGCCCGTCACTCGGATAGATGATTCCCGGTATCATTCCATCCGTTCAACGATGTATAACTTATTTAAATAACCTACACTACCTGTCAATGATAGATTTTGCTAATCTATTATGTAAGATAAGGAGTTCAAAATATTTGACGACAAAAACTTCACCCTTTTACACGCTACCATGTTACACCAGCTGGCACCACACCGACTTACACCATCCACGTTTGAACTGTGACCGTGACACAATATCAACTGATACGTCAGCATCCAAGAACTTTATATATATTTTTTTATATTTTATATTTATAACTTTTATCTAATTCATTATATGGCTTGAAACAATGAAAAATTATTATTATCTAGATTCCATAAAAACAAATTGTAACCTTCTTGAAAATGGCCGGGGACACAGCCTAAAGCGTTTGAAACCCTGAATCTTGTAGGCAATTTCTACTGTCATCCGGTCTGAAATTATGTTTCTTTGATTAAAAACTAGATTTAAATATATCAAAATTTTGAAGACCTACATTCTTCCTGGCTTGTTTTTTCGTGTATTTACGACAAAAGATGTAACACACACACACACACACTTATATATATATATATATATATATATATATATATATATATATATATATATATATATGAATTATTGGAAAATAGAATTGGTTGATCATTTAACAGTATGTAAACAAATGGCTGAAGGTTAATTTAATTGTTTGTGATACATAACAATACTTAGAACCATTTAACTGTGTGCAAACGAATGTGGAATATTAAATAAAACAAAATAATCAGTGTTAAAGAGCAATAGTCAAAACCATTTCACTGTGCAAAACAATAATTAATTTTGAATTGAATCATTAGAATTAGATATCAATAAGTGGAACCGTTTACTGTTTAGAAACAATAGCAATACTAATGTACAAGCAAATTTGTTTTAACTCATTTAAAAATGAAATTATTGATTAACTAATCTTTATATATCATGTATATCTATTAAAATGAGTGTAAACAAATGACTGATGTTAAATTGTTACTGTTAAATAGTAATACTTGAAAACATTTAACTGTGAGCAAACAAATGATTAATAGTAAATAGAACTATTGAAACCATTTAATTGTGTACAAAAAAATGGGCTCAGGCTCGTTTTAAAATATTATCAACAAGATGCATTGACAAATCATACCTATTTTATGGATATGTATGGAGAGGATTTAGCATTAGATTACCAGCAAATGTGGATATCTCATAAAAGCCAACCAACAAACCTACCGTATGGATGCACCACTTGAACTCTAACAAAACGTATAGATAAAAGCAAGATGGGAACGGCACGAGACTGCCTCTAGCTATATAGAATAAATCCTGGAAGCAACACCCCACGAAATAACAGCTATGTAGCCACCAACCCTCCATTTCTAACCATCCAAGTAAGACAAACAAGACATGCAGGACACAACTGGAGGAGCAAGGACGAAATCATTAGTGACGTTCTCCAATGGGCTTATTCACATGGTCGTGCTAGTTTTGACCGACCAGCAATAACTTACCTACAACAGTTCTGCGTGGACACAGGATGTAGTTTGGAAAACTTGCCGGATGATAGCGACGGATAGAGAGAGAGAGAGAGAGAGGAATAGAGAGAGAGTCAGGGATCGTTCTAGAAGCGCGGCTTGATGATGATATATATATATATATATATATATATGAGAAAATGGAAATTAATCCAACGATTTATAAATCTACAAATCGGAAGAAAAACAAAGTATACTGAGGATGATTTTATTTATCGTTGAATAATTTTGCAACGTTAAACGTTTCGATTTTACATTAGGCTATCCTCAGGGCTGTTAATATGTGAATATATCTTCTGAACTATATTTGATTTAATTTGAAATTGAATAGAACTCAGAATATACAATATCACATATTAACTAATGCAGCTCTGACGATTATTTAATACGAAAACCGAAACGTTTAACGTTGACAAATAATTCATCTTTAGATAAAATCATCCAGGGAAAACCTTGTTTTTTCATATATGCCCATTTTCAAACGACTGGAGAAGAAGCTAGACGGCAATTACACAAGAATGTTGCGAGCAATATTGAACAAGTCCTGGCGGCAATACTCCACAACGGACCAACTATACGGCCACCTGCCTCCCATCACGAAAACTATCCAAATCAGAAAAACCAGACATGCAAGACACTACTGGAGAAGCAAGTACGATCTCATAAGTCATGTACTTCTATGGACCCCCACATATGGCCGAGCAAAAACAGGACGACCAGCTCGAACATACATACAGCAGCTGTGTGAGGATACGGGGATGTAGCCCTGAAGACCTGCCAGATACGATGAACGATAGGGAGAAGTGGCGAGAGAAGGTCAGGGATATCCGTACTAGCGGCACGACATGATGATGATGATGATGATGATGATGATGTCACATGCACATATATATTTATATTTATATTATCCATTCTTTCTAATAAGCATTTTTAGTGGAGCACAAAATTATGCAAGTGCAGTACCCTCGATATTCACTACAAGTAGCTCCGTGAGACTTTTTCTTGTTTCCCGAACGGGAAATTCATTTAAAGAATAAAGTATTTGAAGAGTGGAGGACATTAAACGAAATAGGACGATGAAGCTTCACAAATACCAAAAGAAAAGTTTCAGAGATGTTTCAACTAATTGCACACTCGCTGGAATAAGTGAGTTTAATGCAATGGGAATTATTTTGATTAAAATTAACATTTCACTCATTGTACATTAATGTTTTGTTAAACATTGTTTCAGACTCTATACTTTTTGTGTATCACTTGCACTATTTTTAATGCTATATCAACCTTCTTGGATTATTTAATACCAAATCCATCTTTGTAAAAGAACAGTATTGGTACTATTCAACCCGTAGCTGAGGGGATTAAAAGGTTCATACCTTCCTCTAGATTATTAGTCCGAAAGGGAACATAATGACACGACTAGAGTGCGAACTCGTTCACTTCGACGCCACAGTCCTGCACATTAGCCATTACACCATTTTCTGTAGTCGTAAATTATATTTGAGGGAGTCCTATATGTAATTTACGATTACAGAAAATAACCTCTAAATTGAATATTGCTATAATTAAATATTGTTGAAATTTCTGAATAGAGCATAACATAAACGAATCTGAACTGTTGATATTCTTCTGAAGCCATAAAAAGTTATGCCAACATTTAACAACTTGGATCAACTCACGAACTCTAAGAAAACCTTAGATTTCACCATTTTCACCACTAATAGCCAACAGCTCTGAAAATTCCACTCCAAAATGCATCATTAAAACTCCCATTATGGCAAAGATACATGGATAACACCTTCGTACTTTGTTTCCAACAGAAAGGCTTATAAATACTAGGGTGAGTGAATTATTTTGCTATACGTGAGGTACAATTCAGCAGCTCCAGATGTCGAGGTCAGGAGAGTGGTTAATTGCTCTGGATAGGCAGACGCCAAGTTCTCTCTGAGTGCTACTCCTTGGATTTGCATCTAGCGCTTAGAGGAAGGCCTCGGAATCCAAGATCTTAAATTTACTTGACATTGCCGGATTGTTGAGGTTCTAACAACTCGAGTTAAATTTTTTTAACCATCTGGTTACTGAAGTGTGGTCAACTGCGGTTTCATCTTTTGTACAACAAACGTATTTGACTGCTTCCACGGCCTTATGGGTTCTCGAAATAAGCGAGTTCGAATTTCAGTCGCACTATTAGGGTCACTTTTTGAATAATACCCTTAGGAAAGATGTGAACTCCCTTTCACCCTCAGCTATGAGTAAAATAGTATCGCTGCTATTCTTCAACAAGGATGGCTTTGACTTTAAATCACATACAAAGATTTATGTGACTCTAAATAAATAGCAAAGTTGTGTTATGGTCCAGTTCAAACTAAGTAAAGACTAACTTCGTGGCACGTTGATCTGTGCAGCTTTCAGATCTCACATGGAGTGACGCAATTCACAACGTGTCAGCGCACCAACAACCAATCACAACAGGTACCTTTCATGGCTTGAACTCCTTCGGTCACGTGATATTATTCAGGTGAATTTCATCAGATTCGTTGTTCACCAAAAGAAATTATGGAAAATAACAAATTTTTCTTATTCTCAATTGTTTAATTATTCGCACTTAATTGAAATAAGACTCATTTTTTAATCTGTTTTTCTTATTTACACTTCATTTATTATATCTTAAATTATTTTCGTGTTAATAAACGACAAATTCTTTATTTACAACATTGCACGATTACTACAACAGTTATAGTCTTTGGAAATGGATTCAGTGATCCAAGTTCAAATGCTGGATTGAGCCGTTTCACTCTACGCAAATAGTCTATGTTCTCCCCTGAGTTATGGATAAATAATAGGGTAACTAGACTCTTTAGCCTCGTTTTGGCAACCAACGTCTTTTAAAACAGTGGCTGTACGGTCACTTAACTACCATCTCACAAACCCTCTAAGGAAGACGAATAAGACATGCGGGACTCTGCTGGTAAAGTAAGGACTAACTCGTAAGTGACCTTTTCCGATGGATTCTTGCGTATGAAACCACTAGTGTCGGCCAATCAGCAAAAATTACATACATCAGCTATATGTGGACACTGGATGCCGTCTAGGCTACAAGAGCGATGGACAATAGAGACGAAATGCTAGAAAGGATCAAGGAAATCACTCCTGTCAGGATGTGGATAATGATGATGATTCCGCTGAAGAATTCTCCTTGGTATCGCATTTTGCCGGATGTGGAGGGGCTCAATAACTCACAACCGGTGACTATTGCCTGACTTTTCTTGGCAACACACATATAATTCCAATGTTGTTTGAGTAAGACTGAACATAGGTTAATTGTCTACGAATGTAATAAATCAACTCCCAAACTGCTTGGTCAAATGGTTCTGGCTATTCGTTTTGCTATTATCAAGATCCAAGACCTTTAATCGTTGGTATCAAAAATCGTGACTATAAATGTTTATGTCTATCTTTTGTTTTTTCTTTCTTTCCTTCCTTCTACTTTTTTTTCTAGCGTTTCTTCTATTATTCTTCTCCTCTGCTATCATTAAGTATTTTTGATCATGGGTGATTGAAGCTTGAAGAGCTGCAATCCAAATCTTTTGAATACTTTTTACGTGTACAAAGTACTCATCTACACTGAATTGGACGGAAACAATGAAAATTAAGTAAAGAATTTGACAAAGCGTGATTATTATCTGTTTCTTTTCAAACATTTATCAGGAAAAGAATACTGTCTTAAATGCACACGCACACACACACGGAAGCACATACATATGAACACACATATATATCATTAAATTCTCGTTGGACTGGCATACATACATACATACATACATACATACATAAATTATACTCACATAATGAGAATTTTAATAACATATACACACACACACACATATATATATATATATATCTAGAACAACATCTTGCAAAAGTTGCATTTTCTAAAAGATATAATTATATGCCTGTATACATACATTAATATCTATCAATTTATCAATCTATCCTCACTTTTTAAAAACATTTTTAAGTATATATATATATATATATATATATATATATATATATATATATATATATATATATATATATATCAAGTCGGCGTCCGAAGACAATAGGTGAGAATTATTCGTGTATAGAATATATCAGGAATTTCATATAAATCTATGGGAGTGCTCGATGCATGGCTATTGTTATAAATTCTGTTTCAGGTTTATATAATAAAACTCTCTTTTCATACATATATATATATATATTGTAATCCATATTTGCTGTTTTTCAGTCTCAAATTAAGCGTGTAAAGTCATCTGAAGAGACGAAGAGTATAATGATATTCTGCGCCGAAATAAATTTATAACGACAATTTAACCAGGTTCGAGTTTTCTTCCTGTTACATTTTATATAAATATAACGGAATGTGTGTGTATGTGTGTGAGTGTGTTGAAACGCAGCCAAATTATTCATTATACAGAAATAACTATGAAATACTAATACTTTCCTTCTTCCTAAAATGAAGCATCACTATTATCATCGATTGCTATTACAGCAGGAACTCAAACCCGTTCACTGACTCTTATACCCAACGCCCAGCCGTGGAATTAGTTGTACCACCATTTGAAAAAAAACTAGCTTTGGCATTTAATAACCCATTAAATGTATAAACAAAGAAACCAAATCGTTTACAGGTTGTCGACTATGCGCGCGTGAGTGTGTGTCTGTGTGTGGTATCAACGATGTATTTTTTACCAAGTTAATTTGCTTCTAAATCAAAGACGTCGGAATTTTATTATTTCTAGTGGAGCAATATAAAATCCAAACTGATATTATTGGGTTTTATTTACTGCCAAACTTTATCGCGATGAAACCCGGTGACTGATAATAAAATTGCAATACTTCTGTAATTCAAAATAGATTGTACACATTTTTGGATTGCTACTTACAAAATAAAAGCTTTAAGGCCACTTATCTCCCATCTCACAGACCATTCAAGTAAGACTGCTGGAGAAATAAGAACGAACTTCTTTGCCGTCTCGGGGACCTACCAACAGCGATGATAGGAACGGATAACGGATGCACAGAGAGAGAGAGAGAGAGAGAGAGAGAAAGAGAGAGAGAGTGGAGAGGAGAGTCAAAGGAACCCGTGTTGTCAGCATGTCTTGATGATGATTATGATGATATATCTCTATTTTTGGTGACCGTAGTTTAATGCAATAGAGTTTAGCAATAAACAATACCTCATAATATCCGTTTTCTTTGTACAATGCTCTTCTAAATGTCTATATAACATATTTTTATAATATCAAATGAATTTTATTTATATCTACACAAGCAGTGTTTGACACCAGGTCAATTTTTAACCAGTGCAAAATTGGTTTGGATTAAGATTTTTCCTTCTCCTAAATTAGTTGCCTTACCAAGGCTAAAGAGTCAGTCTATCCAACTATTTCCCCATAACTTTGAGAGAGGATAATAGTTGGATTCACACCTTTCAGGTTATTAACTAAGTGCAACGCCAAGGATTTGAACTCGTGTTTCGGATTCCATTTCTTATGACGATAACCACATGACCAAGAACGCCTCCATTCACCTTGTTTTTATTTTGTATGCGTTTGGTCAGGTAGCGACGGGGCAGTGTCAATAGAAGCCGATTGGACATTCCACTGGTCAGTTACAGTGTGAGAAAGAAAAATTTTCGAACGTTCAGTCTAAAAGGTAGTCTATAGAATCTTAATGAGTGTCTTTTGTTAAATGCTAGCGGTAGGCTTTTAATGAAGTATTTATCAAAGTCGGTTTTATCGAGAAAGGTTTGCATATCTGTATGAGGTCTAGTTTCAGGAAGTTTTCCTTTAAGCGATAGCAGGTAGGTTTAGTGACTTGAGCCGAGGGAAAACAAGATAAAATAACTCCATCTTTCCCATGATGGTAAAAATAAAAGAACCAGTGAGGGTTTTTGATGATCTGCGCATTTACATGACCCCACTTCCGCAAAGGAAATAATAAGCCTCTTTTTACCTCCCAATGCATTGCGTGCTGAGACGTTTTCGAGAACTCCCATCGAGGGACTCTGAAATGTGTACAACTTTTGCTATTGGTCTTTCCCAAATGAGCACAAGGCTGATTTGAGCTCAACCATAACTACAATGCCTATTATTATTATCATTATCAAGTTACTTCTGACCTTATGCCTAAATAGAAAAAATAACGGACATACAAAAGAGACATTAATAACTTTGTTTTCCTTAAACTATTTACAAAAAAAAATTAAATGGTACATAGTAAAACTAAAAGACTTGTTGCTTCTTTATAACTGTTTTGTAACTGAAAAGACACACACACACACATGCACACACACACAACATCCAACTTGAACTCCATGATCCCTCTTGATTCTGAAAACCTAAGGCTTTTGGAATCATTTTAGTGAAGAGCATTTGAATTTTTTTCAAACGTTTGAATAACACGTTGATAGTAGGTGTGACCAGACGCTAGAACAACTAGCAAAAATTGGACGCACTAACGCCAAATAAAGCTTAGGAAAAGTGACTACTCACTCTACAGAAGGATGTCTATTAGGATGAGAGAAGGTTGATTACTTTTGTTGGAAGATGTGAACTATTAAACGGTAATACAAAATATCGAAAATTAACTTTTCAAAAGGGTTTTGTTCCAGTAAGCTCGCAAATGATTTGTATCAAGTCCCAAGTCAATAACGATTATATAATCTAGTTTAGTAATCTAGAAAGGGCATAGTTCCAAAGAGGTAAATCCAAATTGTAAATCCATCATCGTCACATTAAATGGCTAACATAAGTTAGTTTTTTTTATAGTGATTAGAATATTCATTTTGCCCAAAATCCAACGTCGATGGTTACTTACTTCAGACATGAAGCTGTTTATGACTTTTACCCTAGACAATATTCCAACAGATTGGTTGGTTAGTTGGTTGTTTTAACGGCATGTCAAGTCTTGTTGGGTTATTTTATGCTGAATTTAGTCTTATTGTGCTAAATAAAAGTTTAAAATATACAGTGATTGAAAAAGCGATTATGAAGTGGATAGAAATGTAATCATCATCATCTTCAAGTCTTGCCGATAGCACAGAGTCCCTTGATTCTCTCTCACTATCCCTCCCTATCATCCATTGCTCCTGAAAGGTCCTCTAGACTGTATCCAAAGTCAGTCATTGTTGGTTGGCGAACGATGGCACGTCCATGTGCTGTTCGTCTTATCTGGATGATTTTTGAGATTGAAGGTAAGTGGCCGTACATCTACTATTTTGTGGGGTGCTGCTTCGCTCACGTTCTGATACAGCCTCAACTCGGAAGAATTCCCGTTTTACTTTATCAAAAAGATCAGATTTCCATATGATCGATAACCTGCCAATAATGATGCACAGCTTCTCTAAGCATATGCTGACATTGTTTTCAGTTGATGAGATATTGCTGCCGATGTATATGAACTGGTCAACTGATTTCAGAGGTTTGCCACTTAAAGTGAAGAGGACTCCTTCTTGTTTAAAATATATGAACCCAGTTTTATTTGCGTTCAGGATTTGTAACAGAGATTCGGCTTGGGCAGGTATATATATGAGAAGCACTAGATTATCTGCGGAGTTAGGGTCTGTTAAAATGGTACTTGATACCGTCTTGCTTAACACTCAGAAATATAAGGTACGTATCAAGGGTAAAGTGGAGAAATCCAAGGAAAGGAGTAACGCCCTCCCCTACACCTCAGTATAGTAGCTATTGAAAAGGGAGCCTTCTGGTTTCCCT
>OY757917.1:45342066-45344526 GCA_963585895.1 Sepioteuthis lessoniana | reverse complement strand
GAGTTCTTGGAATGGTCATTTTGTGTAATATTCAGAAGAGCCCAGAACCAGGATAATGTAACCATTGCTTTTTCGAAAATTGCAAATGGCATTAAACAGACTAATGTAAGCCAAACCAGTGAATAATATTATATCATAGCAATCATTATATATACAAACAGCTCTAGTACTATAGAAGAAGATCAAAAAGATTTAAAGAAGAGAAAATAAGATTATATATATTTATATATATTCATAAAAACGAACAAAAGCGAGAGGACAAATAAGAATATTTCTTTGTTGTTTTTCATTTTTTATGTTTCTCATCTAGTTTCCATCTTAGGTTATCGTCAGGAGAAAAGATTTTATGAAGAAAAGTGTTTTTAGAAAAAAAAATTTAAATCGATTCTAAGAGTGGTTATTCTTCAAAAGAATAAAACAATAAAAATGAATTAGTTGCGTTGCACATCAATTCATTAAATGAAAATTATTTTGGGTATCCGAGTGTCTTCAAGTGATAATTATATGATTTCAGCCATAATATGATTATATGAGCATTATATGATTTCAGCCATTGAGTTCATTAGCAGCGTATTTTGTTATTAATATTATAGACATTAAAATAGAACTTTAGAAATATTTCTCTTCCTATTTTATTGTCTAACATCTGCCGACATCCTAAGCGTGTTTAGCTATCCTTTTGATACTACAGATCTACATACACAGATATACATACACACACACACACACATATATATATATATATATATATATATATGGAAGCATAAAAATGGAAGAGTTCTTTGTACAATAGTTACTGTCGTAGGAAATGGACACGAGGAACTAAGTTCAAATCCTGAGCACATAGGACTAATACCCTTTGGAAAGGCATGAATCCAACTATTGTCTCCCAACTAAGAGTAAGTAGTAGAAAAGACTGGGTTCTTTAGATTTGGTATGACAACCAGTCTAGAAGAAAGAAAACTCTGAATTCAAACCTGCTAAACTCCGCTAAAAAACTGACCTTGTGTCGCATCCTCGGTTGGTAAATATATATACGCTACCACACAGCTATACAGATAAGCTCGCATCGACATACATATATATATACTCCGCCCTTACGCATACATGGTCGCATAAATTCCCTCGCACTTAACGGCATATCCATTATGGCACCTAAATATGAGCGTTCCTTGAGGCAGAAGAGCTTATAGTGTAACAGTACATGGAAAATAGGAAATATAATTCGAAATTAGATTTTCATGTCAGATTATCAGGCTAATCTTTGTATTGCTAGTTATTAGGCAGAAAAATAGTGTTTTGGATGAAAAACAAATTGTATATTATATATTACATTATTATCATTATTTTCTTATTATATTATATTAACCGAGCCATTGGCCTAATGAGTAGAGTGTTCGCTAATGGTCCGGGAGACCGGGGTTCAATCCCAGATCGAGTCATACCAAACTCAAAAATGGTACTTGATACCACCTTGCTTAAACTTAGCATTATAAGGTGAGGAGCAAGGGTAAAGTGGAGCAATCCTGAGAATGAAGTAGCGCCCTTCCCTACACCTCAGTGTAGTTGCTATTGAAAATAGAACCTTCGGGTCACTCTCGACTAAGGTCACCAACTTATATTATATTTTTTAGAAAAAATAGTGTTTTGTAAGTGAAAACTTGTTCTATCCAAATACGTTATTATGCTCACTGTATCTGTTGTAATGTTCGATGAAATTCATAGGAAGCTTTATTTGCAGAATGACTTCAGTGATATATATATATATATATATATATATATATATATATATATATATATATATATATAATGTAATCTCCCAATCAGAGAACAAATTTGGAGACGAACAAAAATACATTTTTTCTCTTCTTAAAGATTAAGTGCTGGAATTTTTTGTTGCTTTTGTTTGTGTGTATGGTTGGAATAATTCAAGATAAAACTAGAGACTGCCTTATCGTTGTGGCATCTTACTAGTATGTGCTTTATTTGCTGATAGGAGGTTGAATAAGGTAACCTATTTATTTGGTAAGGTTAAGAGGAGGATTGAGAAGAAAAGACATACACCTATTTGCCGTCGATCTATTCACTAAGACAGCACCAACCAGGGAGTCATTCTGCAAGCGTATCCTTCGGGCAGCACCTATTCCCTCGTCTAAAAGGGGTAAGGCTAAAATCATTACCTGATACGTGAACCACCGCCAACTAGAAAAATACAGAAGAAGCCAAGATATTTTTTGTCAATTCTTTCAGTCATATACTAATCTGGAGGAGAACGTTTGCGAAAGAATTCGACTTTGTGTCACATCATACCTATATGGTGATGGAGTTAAATCCGGAGACTTAAAAATTCACACATTTGAAAAGCCATGTTCTCATGGCAGCACAAACAAACACACATGGGAGAAAAAAGTTGTTTCCCTACTTACAATGCTTTTCATTGATTGTTTTGCGTTTTGAAAT
>OY757917.1:45297066-45337066 GCA_963585895.1 Sepioteuthis lessoniana | reverse complement strand
GCCCTACTATTTATCAATAGCTTAAAGGAGAATTGTTGGATTTATACCTTTTCCTAGATTATTCGCGTTAGGTAAAATGCAAACAGTATTGTTAAGGATTTGAACTCGGGTAGCCGATAACCTTTACGCCACAAGCACCTCTGCGGCGGTTATGAGAGACTGAAAATTGGAAAAGGCAGCCACGAAAGAGTTAATAGCGACTTTTCTCCAATCGAACTGCAAACTCTCCAATGTTTATCTGTATTTTCTCTAGCAAGATTCTATAATTTTATACTCACTCCACCTCCATATTTGTGGGCATGATACAGTTTAGATTCATTTTATGGTGTTTTGATTAAATTTACCAACAATGTTCAGTCGTCCAACTTGGTATAATAAATCGATTCTATCTTCATTTTTTTCCTTCATTCAATATACTGACAATTAAATTGTTTATGGACTAGATTAACAAAAGTAATTAAAATCCAAAGCGAGACATCTGACTTCAAATCTTAGAGAGCATTTTAATTACTAAATATTTGTTGCTTCCTCAAAAAAAAAGAAAAGAATTTCTTCAAATAAATAAAACGTACTATAGGAAATTGGATTATGATTCTCTTCTTTTTTAAAAAAACAGTTTATAGATACTAAAATAATTAATCATTTGTTAATAATATCCGGCTTTTCATACGAATCTATATCAATAATCAGGAAGAGTTTGTCTGTCCTCTACAGACAGTCAAAAGGTTTGATTTAAAATTAACAAATTCGGCCAACATATTTATTGGACTAAAAGGGAAGTTTGAAATTATTTTTGTCTGTTATGTACTTTGCTCTACAGAGGCACTTGGGATATAAGGGTTATCGTCGTAAGAAGAAATAGATTTCAGCAACCTGGGTTCAAATCCTGGATGAGGCTATTTGCATTTCACATTGCGCCAATGTCCTTGGGAAAGGTATAAATCCAACTATTCTCCTACCAGCTCTGAGTAAATAGTAGGACAGGCTGACTCTTTTACCTTGGTATAGCAACCAATCTATGAAAAGGAAAACTCTAAACCATTTGTCCGCTTAAAAATTGACCTTGTGTCACATACTGCCCATGGGGGAGTAGTTAGATGAGTAGATATATTTACAAGCATGTAAATCTATATCAATAATCGAGAAGAGTTTATTTGTCTGTCCTGTATAGAGGGTAAAAGGGTTTGACTTAGAACTGCTAGATTTGATAAGCATATTTATTGGATCCAGGAAAAAGTTTTAACATATTTCAGTCGTTTTTATTGTTACAGATCCACTCTAATAGAGGGAAATTTATAACAATAAACAATTAGGAGACGCTCGTGGTTTATGTCGAAGGAGACAAGAGTTCAAATCCTAGACAAGGCTATTTACGTTTCATTTGAATCCAAATATTCTCCCTTTAGCAATGGGTAAATAGAAGGGCAGACTTGCGTCTTTAACTTTAGTATAGCAACTGGTCTAGAAGGATAACACTGAATTCAAATCCCACTAAACTCAGGTTAAAAATTGACCTTGTGTTACATCCTGCTTGAAGCGAAGGGGTTCGGTATATATATATATATATATATATATATATATATATATATCCCCTATCACGAAAACTATTCAAGTTAGACGAACCAGACATGCAGGACACTGCTGGAGAAGCAGAGATGAACTCATAAGAGATGTACTCTTATGGATCCCCACACATGGCCGCGCAAAAGCAGGACGACCAGCACGAACATACATTCAGCAGCTATGTGAGGATACGAGATGTTGTCCTGAAGACCTACCTAGGGCGATGAACGATAGGGAGGAGTGGCGATAGCAGGTCAGGGATATCCGTGCTACCAGCGCGATATGATGATGATGATGATATATATATATATATATATATATATATATATATATATATATATATATATATATATAACAATAAACAAATATATAGAAGCCATGTTGCTGTAACTCATCACACAAAAATGAAAATTTCAAAACTTAAAAAAAAGAAAATCTGACGAATTATTTCTCACTAAAATGATCATATGATATATACATTAACTAATTAGTTTTATAAGCAGTTCTTTGAACTAAAGATATCAAATAATTTCAGAGCATTATTGCTCACTTAACACAAATAATCTAAATATAAAACAACAACGTCTTAATCTGTAAAGCTTTTAAGCGTCATTCAATTAAATTTAAAGATATGTATGGAATTTTTCACAGAACAACGGTAGCATTCTAAGCAAATGGTACCGGGTTACCAAAGGAAAGCTAGGGGCCGAAAGAAAGACAAGTTAACAGAGGTCAACATCTTTTTTATAACAAGATACACTTGTTCCAGCCATCCGGAACCCAGTCACTAAGTAATGACTGGAACTGAAAGATGTCACCCACCAGAGACGAAAGAGGGAGTGGAGTGTTCCGCGAATCACAGTATTGCTAAAAAAAACTCGTAGAAGGATAAGTGACGCCAATATGGACTAAACACACTTGATTGGCGATAGTTTCTAACCTAATTCTTTCTGATCTTTCCTCCTCCCAGCAAAGGTTAGCTTTTTGTTTTTCTAACGAGTATTATTGTAAACTTCTCTCTCCATTATGAGACTGCTATCAGAAGAGTCTGGCTTGCCTTTTATTTGTAGCCAGCTGAAATAAACTTGTAATAGCAAAATGAGGGTCTGTTAAATTTTTCTTCAAATCATATTATAGATATATTTGCTCTGCATGATATTCATATATCAATAATCATAAATTGAGCACTCCTGGGGAATTATAGGAATCCTCTTATAGATTCTCAATTTGAATAATTCCAAACTCATCGTCTCTAGACATTTTATTGCATTATATATATATATATATATGTGTGTGTGTGTGTGTGTGTGTGTGTGTGTGTGTGTGTGTGTGTGTGTGTGTGTGTTCGCTCTCTGGCTGGAGTGTGAACACAGAACTAGGAATAAAACAAAAATGTGGGGAGAGACCTATCCCGAGAATAACGAGGAAGATTGCTACACACGTAATGTCCATTGTCCATTTCTTCCTGCTTCCACGATTTCCGAGACAAAATAGAGAGAATAAGATGACGAAAGGTCTTAATGTTAAAACTAAAAGTCGTGTTGTGTTTTTCGTGTGTTGCTCTTCTCAGTCAACAAAGAGCTGCTGCTGACAAGGCCACAAACAATTATTTGTGTGACAACGCTATAGATATTCATTTGGGGCCTGTAACCACGCTACAGAACGTTCATTTTGAGACAACACAACCCAATATTTACTAATTAAGATAATTAGAAAAAGAAAATAGATAGACCGCGCTAATTTTTTGAACGTAATAGTCATAGTTTTCGACCATTTGTTGTAAATATTTAACTGAAAGCAAAGATGATGAAATAGGCATTGTTTAGAAAACTGAAATAAATAGAAGTTATCTAACATTAATATCAACAATTCTTTATTTGTTTTATAGTATAAAATTAGTATTCCTAATATCGATTTTATTGAAAGTGACAGAATTAAGAAGATGAAGAAATAAAGATTAAGAATAAGATGATTAAATCTTTTCTTCAACAAAGGTATATAAAATCTACGAAATGACGAGTGAACAAAACGGATCTTAATCCAACTGAAGATTTATAGTATCCCAGCGAAATTGACCCTCAACTACCGCTTTTAGCGCCTTTAAGATAAAATATAATAGGGTATTTATTTGCCACTGGAGCAATTTGAAGAATACGGTCGAGATAGTCATATAGGTGCTAGGGTTAGACATGACCAGCCGGTTGATCGGATCGGGCCTCTCCGAATTCAAATCCGAATTTAGCTCAGTAAGGGCTAAAATGGATTGTTGCAAGTCACGTGACCTTTTCAGTCGCCGGGTCACGGACTGCTCAGCTATCCGGATCTCGTTCTCAAGCATTACAGGTAGCCACGTTGGAGGAGGGATCTGCAGAAGCGCAATTGGCGTGTTCTACAGTCCCAACCGACAAGGCGGAGCTTAAAAACATGTGATGTGTGAAGGGGACAATAGTAATACTAGTCATTGTTAGAACACTTGTAACACTCCCCAAGAAATCTAGGAAAGAGACTGGAGAGAAAAGAAATCCATGGAAGTACTGCGACTGTATAGACCACAGCACTGCTGACCTAAGAAGACTTGCTGTCACTCCGATTTTTGTGAAAACTATCGGCTATTTCTTCCATATCAAACTCTTAAAGATGGAAAATGATTTTAACTGAAGCACAAATTAGATTAATAATCAAGTTATTGTCAGTCTTAGATAGTAGTTTGCTTCGTCAAGAGGCAACTAGTCACAAACTACCCAGAAAAAAACAAGCACATTGGTTGAATTATCCTTCAAAGTAGGGAGAGAAAGGGAATTCATGCCTTTAGATAACGAAGAAAAGAAGACGCTCTCTCAGTGGGCAGCATATTGAAAAAGAGAGCACATTAACAAATATACAGCATAAACTCGAAAGAGTAATTCTACTTCTTCGGGAACCAAGGGCATGTAACTCACTGATGAAAATTAAATAAATGATAGATAAATGAACAAAAATATATTTTTTAAAATTACAATCATTCTAGTAATTTCTCATTACTAAACCCTAATAGAAACAAAATTTAACCGTTAATTATCTGGGGAAGTCTCTGTAGCGTAGCGGTTAAAAGTGCTGGACTGCAGCCACGAAGTAAATAAGTTCGAAATCCTATTGCGTTGTTACGTTCACTTTCGAACTAATACCCAACAGAAGGGTATGAGTCCTCCTTATTCCCCCAGCTATGGGTTAAAAATTGCCATTACTATTTTACAAGAATGGATTTGGCAACGAATGTTAAGATGCCATTAAATAAAGAAACCAAACCGTTCGCCATCTGTACAAAAAAAAAAGAGAAGAATTTTCATTATGTTACGAAGGTGATGGATGATTAACAGAAACGACGACTGTTCCAATATTAGATCACTGAAGTTAAACAATGAGGAATTCGGTTCTGAGATGGGTGACTAATTACGAACAACGGGTCCTGAATAAAACTGTGTCAGACTAAATAGAGATTACAAATTACAACAGCAGCGTTTTTTTTTTTTTTTGTTTGTTTTTGTTTTTTTTTTTTATTCGTAAGATGGTATCCGAGTGAAATACTAGTCGAATTTTGAAGACAATAATGATTAACGATTAGTGACTCCTTCTCTTTTGACGAAAACTCTATAATTTTACGCCTGAGTGAAAAATATGGGATAGATTATTTTCATTGATGTTTGATTAAATGCACTAATAATATTTAGTCATTCAGCTTTTCCGTTTTTATTAGATATTACGTTTTCATTTAATCTTCGATTGGGACAATTAAATTGTTAATGGATTCGTGAAGGAGATTAACAAAAGTAATTAAAATCCAAAGCGAGACATCTGATTTCAAATCTCAGAGAATATCTTAATTACTAAATATTTGTTTCTTTAAAAGAATTACTTCAAGTTAATGAAATATACTACAGCGAATTCAATAATGATTCTGTTCATTTTTAAAAATGAAAAAATAAATACAATGATTTATTTGTTAATAACATCGGAATTTTGATGAGGACATGTGTGCTGTAACAGTTACGTTCATAAGAAATTAAATCTCTGCGCTGAGTTCAAATCCTGAACGGGGTTGTTTGCGGTTTACTTTGCGTTAATCAGTAAGAAAGGTGAGAACCCATCGCTTCTCTCCAAAATCTCATCTTGTTTTCTTTATTGATTCGAACATAAAAGCTAAGATTAAAATAAGCAACATTTTTGGAATATTGTGCTATCTTTTGAAAAAGTGAAAATTCGGCATAATTACAGTAAAAAAAAAATACTTGTGCAGTTTATGGATAAGGTTCTGTTAAAGATCCAACATGTCAAAAATGTTTTACGAAGTTTCAGTAGAACGATACTCGACAATCAGAAAAACCAGATGATGCTATTATAAAATTAAGAGATTATTTGGAAATAATCAACTCTCGCTGATGAGTTAGATAGTCAACATACTCAAAATAGCCAAACCAAGCGATGAAAGTATTTGAACTAGCTCGGTTGGGTTAATCACTTTCTTGAATGGATTCCAGATACGTTAAGAGAAAAGACACTCTGGTCAGCATGTTTTGTTTTTAAAACAAATGGAAAGTAAATATTCTACAATAATATGGGACATATGAGATCGTAAAACCAGTAAATTGTCCCAAAAGCTAATTATACCAAAAGCATTCACGACCTGTCGGAGTTCAGATCACTTCCAAAGAGATTCCTGAATATGACAGTGTTTAGCCTCTAGTTCTGGAGCTCTGGTGAGAGTGAAGAACCCTTTCATTGCCATTACTCTCGCGTCCACTCTGACCAGGAGTGGTAGTACCTATTAGAGTCCCGTCAATGATCAAATAGATCTCTTTTAGAATTGTTTTTATTAGATCGAAATCATCATCATCATCATGTCGTGCCGCCAGCACGGATATCCACGACCCTCTCTCGCCACTTCTCCCTATCGTTCATCGCCTCTGGCAGGTTTTTTGCTAGCAAAGGATTGTTATCGAATAGAAGTATAAATGTTAGATAGGACAACTTGAAACAATTTTACAGTTTGCAATTTATTTGTATTAAGAATGGTTACTCGAAGCAACAAATGTGTGGCGCAATGGTAAAAGTGCTGGCCAATGGATTTTAAGTAAGCGAGTCGCACTATTACGTTCACTTTCGAACTATCAGGGAAAAGTATGAGCCACCTTTCCTCCTGCTATCAGTTGAATAGCACCACTACTGTTCTTCTACAAGGATGCCTCTGGTATTAAATAACCCACGAAGGTCGATGTGCCATTAAACAAAGAAGCAAAACCAAATCAAAGAAAGAAAGAAAGAAAGAATAGCGGAACAAAAGAAACAAAAAGAAAAAACCCAAAAATTAAATGAATGAAAATATTAAATCAAATAAGAAAGAGAGAAAGAAAGAAAAAAGAAAAGAAAGAAAGAATAAAGATAAAAACATTACTTCCTGGCTGCAGTCTCGAACTCTTTCTCTCTTTCTTTTCTTTTTCTTTCTTTCTTGATTAATGTAATATTTTCATATATTTTCTTTTTTCTTATCCACTTCTTTCCTTTATTTTATATTTTTACTTCTTCTATTTGATTTATAATGCTTGCATTCACGCTATTTTTTTCTAATATTTTTCCTTTCTTTCTTTTTACTTTCTCTCTTTTTTTCTTTCTTTCTTTTATAATTCTTCCTTTTTCTTTCTTTGTGTTTTTCTTTCTTTTTCTTTTGCTTATAAATTTGTTTCTTTCATATTTATATTTCTTTCTTTCCTTTATAATTCTTTTATTTTTTTCTTCTTCTTCTTTCTTTTTCTTTCCTTCTTTTTTCTGTCTTTCTACAACCAATAAAACATTTTTTATATCTCCATCTATTGATCTTCTTGTGCATTTTTAGTTCCATTTGTCATTCATTTGTTTTACTGTACACTTTTCATCTCTAATCTCATTACTCACACAACAAAACCAACTTCAAACACATGTACAATATTTGCATATAGATACGCAGAGTGTGTGTGTGTGTGTGTGTGTGTGTGTGTGTGTGTGTGTGTGTGTGTGTGTGTGTGTTTTAGGGGTATGTTCAAAAAGTATTGGGATTTGTTCACCAAATTTACTCAGGGGGTTTCCTCGTGGTGTTGTGGTTAAAACACTGGACTGCGGAATCGTAGTAAGCGATTTCGAACTCCAGTCACGCTAATACGTTCACTTTCGGACAAATACCCTTGGGAAAGATATGAACCCCCTTATCCTCCCAGCTATGGATTACAATCGTACCACTACTGTTCTTCTTGAAGGGTGAATTTCGAATTGAATAACCCAAGAAGGTTGATATGCCATTAAAGATAACAATTTTACAAAGGCAGAAATGAACAAGGAATGAAACCTAAAATAGTTCCGACATTTAAGCAAAATTATTCCACCAAGTTTTTCATTGGTCAGAGTACCTCGAACCTCATCTTCTGAAGACCATGATTGATAATAATTCTATTGCAGCTGATCATAATCACAAATGCTATCATCGAAACAATCACATTTTTGAAAATATAAAAGAATTTTATTGAAATAAATTATTCATTTTGATATTTTTGATAACCTATTTCCTTGTTTTCTTTAAATGATTGAATGTTTTGATCATAACTTTCATAATTATTCTAAGCTACCGTAGAACCACAATCAACTTTAACGTTCTCGCGAACTACTCACTTTTAAAGTTAACTGCTTTTCTTGTTTTTGTTGGTTTTTTCTGAAAAATAAGATCGGTACCAATGAAAATGTAACTTCTTCACAAAAATAAATCCTTTTTTTTCAAATTTATCATTTTCACTTTTTGCTTTTCTAAAATAATATTTCCCTTATTTTTGTTAAAGCGACGTTATCCCATGGACTCCTACTCATGGGCACACAAGTGTTGGCAAAGCAACAAAAATTTACCAGCTCTATGCGGACTCAGTGAAAAGTTTATTTTAACTTGCTGTTACTTGATCACCTCCTCCTTCCCAAAATGGCCACCAGATAACACTCGTGTAATGATAAAAAAATTATAACTGTTGTGATGTCCAAACAAAATTGATGGACATCAGAATCAAGACAAAATGGCTGTCTGTAATCTGATAAAAAGCTTAAAAAGCTGGTAGATTTTTTTTTATCGGTCAAGTTGGTTTTTCGTAATTTTTTTTATGAAAGAAAAACGAAAGAGAAAGAGAATAAAGGGGGAAAACAAGGAAAATATCCTGTTTGAAGTCACTTACTACACACAACAACACCCAGCCACGCATTTAATCTCTTCCATCATCATTTTCTCTTTCTCTCAATTTCTCTATCTCTGTTTCTGTATCACTCGCTCATTCACTCTCTCTCTCTCTCTCTCTATATATATATATATATATATATATGTATATGTATGTATATTTGCTTGCTTGAGTTTGTATATGAACAAACATTCATTTTCATCTGTCTCTATCTCCGTCTCACTCTCCCTCTTTCTTTCTTTCTCTCACTCTCTCTCTCTCTTTCTTTCTCTCTACCTATATATATCTTTGCATCTCTCTCTCTCTCTCTCTCTCTGGTTAAATAATGTTAAATTAGTCGAGAATGACCCGAAGGCTCCCTTTTCAATAGCTACAACACCGAGATTTAAGGGAAGGCGCTACTCCATTCCCTAGATTTCTTTACTTTACCCTTGATTCTTACCTTATAATACTGTGTTAGGCAAGGCGGCATCAAGTACAATTTTTTAAATCTTTGCTATGACTCAACTTGGGATTGAACCACAGTCTCCTGAACAATTGGCGAACACTCTACCCATTGGGTCAATGAAACCGGTCATTGAAAAGGAGCCTTTGGGTCACCGTCGACTATGGTCGCCAACATTACTTTTTACTATATATTTATATATATATATATATATATAAACTCATAAAATATCTTTTTTATTTCTCTCTCTCTCTCTCTCTCTCTCTCTCTCTCTCTCTCTCTCTCTCTCTCTCAAAATATATATGTGTGTGTGAGTGTGTGTGTGTGTGTGTGTGTGTGTGCGTGTATGTGTGTGCAGTGTAAGATTCACCGTCCCAGGATTTGACTCTAGATGCTTAAAACTACTAGTAAAATCTAAGCAAGTGAGAGATAAATCTTTTTTTAGGCTTTATACTGCTGTATCGTCCCAGCACTTCATTTCATCCAACATTATTTGATGATTATTTGGGGTTTTTTATTTGATTGTTTTTTGTTTTTTTGTTTTCTTATTACTTGCATATCGTTTTTCCTCATTCGTTGTTCAGATATATAATATAATATAATATAATATAATACATATAAGTTTATATATATATCTAATAGCATGGATGCTTATCTGGGAATCCTGGTTTCATTCCGTCATTATACGACAATCATCAAGTAGATGTTTGTCGTATAATGATGGCATGAAGTCAGTGGTCGCAGATAAGCAACCACACTATTGAATATATATATATATATATATATATATATATATATATATATATATATATATATATATATTACTTATCATATTATATAATCGCTCTATCACAAGTATTGAGCACTCTCCAAAGTATACCGCGTTTGGTCCGCCACAAACACACCTAATGAGAGAGTGACAACCTTATTCTCTTGTAATATATATATATATATATATATATATATATATATATATATATATATATTTGCGTTTGTATCTGTGTGCGTGTCAGTATGTGTATATGTGTATGAGAAAAAGGGAGCGACTTAAAATTAGACATGCAAGGAGATACGATTTCTCTAAAATTCGAAGATTCAGAAAGGTTTTCTACGTCTGTTTCATGTCTTGTCAGTGACTAACGTGACCTAAGCAATAGTGACTGGATTCAAACATCCGATATTTTACAGAAAGTGAGGACCCTTCTTAACGAGTCAATTTATCACTGTAATCCCACAGGCTAGAGATTAGTTTTACAAATGGAAGTGGCTTTGGAATACGATCGTCCTCTATTCCTACCTGTCCAACTCAAGCGAACTTTTGGCAAAGTAGCCTTGCTGTCTTCTGGTCTTGCCGATGGATATAAAGTCATTCCAGCTCCTTTTGAGAATTATCCATAGACAAAAATGATCGAAATTAAAATGCAGTAAAGCATTTTTGTGGATTTTAGAAGATTTTTTTTTGAAGACTTGAAATCTGCTTTGAAATAAGATTATTAAAAATGGCATCTTGACGAGATGAAATTCATTAACAGGGTATATTGATGAAAAAAAATTAATAAACATGGTATATTGATGAGATGTAAATACTTAACGACATTAATGGCAAACGAGGTTTCTGCGAGGTAAATCGAGATAAGAATTTGACTCTCACAGAACTTTTCCTTTATCATATTCTTTCACACGTGCTGTTCCTCACTGTCATAGAAATGATGACCCCAGTGAATTACGTTAAAAAGCTGCTAAATTTAAGAGATGAAAACTATTTGTTGATTAATAAATACCAGAAATATTATGAAGATTTAATAATTTGTTTACTTATCACACCTTTTTTATTTAAAAATGAATTTTCAAAATTAGATTTAAAAACAATATTCATTTCATTCTTTTACTCATTTCTCTCTCTCCTTCTCTCTCTCTCTCTCTCTCTCTCTCTCTCTCTATATATATATATATATATATATATATATATATACGAGGATCATTAAATAAGTTTCCAGAATCTTTTCGTATGGGCACTTTTATTGATAGTACACACATGAAACTCTAGTCCCTTTCGAAGTAATCTCCTCCGGCTGCAATGCACTTGTTCTACCGTTCCAACAACTCCTGGAAGGCCCCATGGAAGTCCTCTTGTGTGAACGTGTCAATGACCTTTCTCACGGCCTCTTTCATCTCCTCAATTGTCTCATAACGACAGCCTCTGAGCATAGGGAATAATCAAAAGTCACAGGAAGCAAGGTCTGGACTGTAGGGACGGGGAGAAACTGTCTTGATGCCCATATTGGTCAAATAGTCTGTGACAAGGAGTTGTGGACAGGTGCATTGTCCGGGTGGAAATGCCACTGACTCGATTCGAAGAGTGCCGGCTTCTTCCGACGGAATCTCTTCCTGAACTCCCTTAAAACCTCAACATAGCAACCCTAACCCTAACTCTTTGGCCAATCAACTCTACTGTTCTGACTTCCTTACTCCTCCCACACCTCTCATCATCCCTCACAGACTCCCTGCCTTCCTTGAATCTCTTATGCCACTCAAAAACTGATGCTCGATTCATGCATGATGCTCCAAAAGCAGTCACAAGCATTCCATAGGTTTCTGTGGCATTTTTCAAATTTTAAAACAGAATTTTATTGCATATCGTTCTTCTAAAGTGTCCTCACATCCAGATTGTATCTTTGAAATTCACCAGCTGTGACTAGGGTGTATCCCAATGCCTGCTGTAGCTGTTCATTTGAACCTGAAATCATAAAAATTGCTCAGTCATCTCATAAGATGTATAGCAATAACATAGTGAATTTTCAAGAGTCTACGACAATTTTAAATGCCTGTACAAAAAAGTCTGGAATCTTATTGAATGCACCACGTATATATATATATATGTATTCTTTTTTCTGTATATATTTTTTCCTTTCTTTTTCTTCTAGTCTTCCATTTCATTGAAAAAGACGGTAGACGTCTGATGTATTATGTTATCGCTCACCTTAATTGATTAGTAGGATTTATTATCAACATTAATTACTTCTTACTATATAACTGAGCAAACAAATGGTTAATATAGTCAAATATAAAAACTGCGATTTTCGAAAGAATTACTGCAAAGGAAAATTGAAAGTATAAATATTTATGGTTATAATCAAACATTTACAAATTGATCTAATTGGGTATTAAATAATCTATAAGAGGTTATTATGCCGTTAAACAATTAAGCCAAGCCAAATCATATAACTATAAAAAAATTATTCTTTTTAGATAAGAATACTGGATATATAACTCTACGCAAACAATTGGTTATCATTATGACAAAAAACATCTGTCTGAATCTATCTATCTATCTATCTATCTATCTAAGTCTGTCCATATCTATCTATCTATCTATCTATCTTATGAAAGAATTTCATATAGTAGCCAGTGCTTGTCCCAATGTTGTTTTTTTTTCTTATAACAGTTCCCGCTAACATTTAGCTGCAGTTCGGATATTTCATGGTGAAGCCTCAAGATGTTGACCAAAAGTAAAATACAAGAATCTACGCTGAGGCCAATAGAAAAGAAAAGAAAAGCTATTGACTTATTAGACTTTGGTTTAGTATTGTTTGGTTTGATTTTATGGCATATCAACAATTTTAGGTTATTTAATATCAAATCCATTTTTATACCAATGAACAGTTCTATTTTCTATCAAACAATTCAGCTTAGCATAAGTACACAGTTTAATTCTATTTGACCCATAGATAGGACCCTATCAGGTGCTACACCTCCGGGCTAGAGTGGACCTGGGAGCGTAGCAATGAAGGGGTACACTGTACTCCCCAAAGCTCCAGCATTACTGGAGCTTCACCATGAAATTGTTTAATGTCATATCCAAGAAACTCGTTGAGAGAGTCTTACACCTCTGCAGAGATGCAGTCGGTGTATTCTAGAGCCCCAGCCGACTGGGCCAATTAGACTTTGGGTATCCAGTACATCGGCTGTATATGGCATCTGTATAAATTAGTCCAAAAATTCTGGGTATGACTATAAAACTGCATCCAGTAGTGACGTTCCCGTTCTGGATTGCCATCACTCTCAGATCCAATCTGATCCGGATTCCGACTAAATGTTATGATCCTATCCAATTGGTCAAATAGATCTGAGAGAATGTTTAAAATGATTTTGAACTAATTTTTCTCTTAAAACATTGATAATGTAACTCTGTGTAAAGTGTTTACCTGGTTAAATTGATAATTAAAATTCATTTATACATTAGCCTAATGAGGAGAGTCTTCGCTAATGGCCTGGCCGACCGGGGTTCAATCCCAGGTCGAATCATAGCAAATACTCAAAAATGGTACTTGATGCCTCCTTGCTTAGCAATCAGCACTATAAGGTAAGGATCAAGGGTAAAGTGGAACAATCCAGGGAATAGAGTTGCGTCCTCCGCTACACCTCAGCGTAGTAGCTCTTGAAAAGGGAGCCTTCGGTCACCCTCAACTACGGTCGTCAATTTTTTTTTTACTATCTATACATTGGCTCTTAAAACATTGATCTTACAATTCTCTTAGAGTAGTTGAATGAAGAAATATATGTGTCCGCAAATAATTGTGGTTATTAGAAGGTTGGTATTTTTTCTTTAATGGCATATCAATCTTTGTGGGTTAATTAATGCCAAAATCATCCTTGTAGAGGGACAGTAACCATACTATTTAGATCATAGCTGGGGGGATAAGAGGATTCATACTTTTCCAAGAGGTTGTAATGGCATAAATGGAGTTCGAACTCGCACACAACGATATTGCAATTCAGAAAGTTAATCACTATGCCATGAGAACTTCCTCCTTATTAGATAGGAAGATTTGATATCCTATAACTGTCAGCCAAAAAAAGTCTCAATAAGCAACAACATAAAAATAAACTTACAGTCTACGCAATACCTAAACCTACACTGCTTGAGATGCCATTAATATATAAATATAAATATATATATATAAATATATTAATATATAAATATAAATATATATATATAAATATATATTTAATCAATATATAAATGTGAGTAAAAAATAAATATTAATATATAAATGTGAGTAAAAAATAAAATATTAATATATGAATATAAATATATATATATATATAAATATATATTTAATCAATATATAAATGTGAGTAAAAAATAAAGGAAGTCCTGATTTTGAGCAGAAAAGTAGGCAGCACAGCCGGCGTTGAGCAGTTGGGAATGAGTTCCGACGGCCCTCCAAAATGGTCCACTGCGACGCGTGGAAAATCTCAACGTCTACTTCACATTCACCCTCGCCATGTGAACATGTCGCAGCCCTGGTTGACACCAAATTGAGAAGGGTGTGAAAATGAGTGTTCGGTGTTATAACTGTTCCAACGCTCACAAATCCAGAACTGCGTCTGTTGGGTTCCGGCGACTTTCGGTGGTGGTGACCCCTGCGTCTGTGGGTATTCCGCGGCAACCCACTCACTTGCCAATGGTGTGCGCGCCGGCTGGCCAAACAAGTGTCTCTATGTGCGATCAAAGAAGCCTCAATTTTCGCTTTCCGGATCGATGAACAGTCTCCGACAAAGAGTCTCACGAATTCGACAAGGGACCACTTTCGGGTATCAGTACCGGAGAATCTTCGCACATGAGTATGTGTGGAGCTGGCTTAACCCTCATCAAGTGAATTTCATCACATACATTCACACACACATACACTCACACATATATATATATATATATATATATATGTAATAACCCAACATGTTTTAAGATGCAGTTAAACAAACCAAATTATAGAAAGTTCAAGTTGCGAATGAATTGACCTACAACCAGTCAGAAAATCGACTCCCTATAATAAAGAAAAACATTCAATTATTTATCTTATCCTAATGGGAGACGCCGATAAGCGTTTGTAATCTATTAATCATTTGGAATATGCACAAAATCTTCCTTTTTTTTACTTGATGAATATACGATAAATTGGTTGTTGAGGTAATGTGCGCTTTATTTTCAGTCAGTTTCGACAAAATAATCATCATCTTACGCTCTACTTATGACAAATACTGAGTCTACTATTGTTCAACATTTCAATAAATTCCTCCAAGCTGTAGCCATGTCAGTACAACTGTATAGTTGCACCACTTCGACTTTAACGAAACCCTATGATAAAAAACTAGATGAGAACTACACAAGGATTCCGCATGCTGTTTTGAACAGATCCTGAAAGCATTACCCAACAAAACAACAACTGTATGGCCACTTACATACCATCTCTCAAACCATCGAAGTAAGACGAGTAAGACATGCTAGTGTAGTGAGGACGAACTCATAAGCAACGGTCTCCCATGAACTCCAACACTTGGACACACCAGTGCTATCAAAAAGCAGACTTACATTCATCAGCTCTCTGCGGACACTGGATGGCATCAACAGAACTTGCCAAGATCGATAGCTGATCCTGACAGATAACGACAGAGTGAGTTTAAAGAACCCTTACTGGTGGCTCTGCCTTGTTGATGATAATGAGGAGGAGAATGAACTGATATTAGCCAGAAAGTAGTGAATTTAGATATCTAGTTTTTTAAAGAAATCAATAAGCTATGTGATATGTCTTGGGAATTTTGTATTTAAGATATTTTTTCATAGACATTTATTGTTTTCCCTTCTGATCGTCAGGTTCTGTCAACGAGGCTTTGAATATGCTGACTGTATCCCTTTTTGACGGGTAAGACACCCTCCTCCGAAGTTGTGTCCTGAGGATGACACTGAACTGATCCGATAGTGAGGCTCCAGTTCTGAATATCTTGGGAGTGTGGACTATCCTTTCATTGCCATTACGCCCACATCCAATCTGACCTGGAGTGGCCATACTTGTTAGGGTCAATTTTCACGCGGAATACATTTGGTATAAATTTATAGCTTTCCTTCTCCAATATTGGTTGTGGCATCAAGGCTAAACAATCAAGTTTGCTTTACTACTTACTCGTGGCGGGGGAACCAGTGGATTCATGCCTTTCCTGGGGACATAACACGGAGTGAAATGCTAAGAGCCTCATTCAGGATTTGAAGTCTGATAAGGATCAAGGGTGCCGCACTTTCACAATCCACTGTTCCTCGAAAAAAAATTTTGTTCAAAAAGTATCAAGACTGGTTTCATGATATTTTTGCAAATTGGTATTGACTCCTCTTAACAGCCGAGACATGAGACTGCTATAAACTCTACTTGTGTTCTTTTTTGTTTCAGATTTGAAAATAGTATACTATAACAACTCGATCACAATGCCTTGGACAAAAGAGGAAAATATCTTGCGTCACTGCTTCTTTGGAGACAAAATCATTCAAAACTGACACAGAATAGATGGAACCCATTAATATGATAATGGTTTATTATTAAGACAAAAAACTCCAAAAAAGATTGCTTGTTCTGGAAGCTGATATGATAACAAATAAAAAACAAACATTAATTTGATGTTTCTAGACGGATTTTTTCAAAATGACCGCCATTGTGCTTATTTCTGTAATAAATCATTATCATTTTAATGGGTTGCATCTATTTTCAGACTCCCAATTGATAATCCTTTCAGTAAATAATATATTCATATCAATAAATTTAAAAATTTGGATTAAAAATATATTTACAGGATTTTTAATTTTCGAAAAAAAAATGATTGCATACAAATGATAGTAAAATGAAAATCATATTTATTGAAAGGTCAAAATTACATTTAAGGATCTGCCACCATTTAGTCTCAAACATTAACCAAAAATGTCCCGAGGAGCCTTAGGGTACATAGTTCAGATATCTGCTATTCAGTTGAAGGCACTGTTGACAGCAGCGTGCAAAGTTGTTGTTAACGTGTTCACTATCGTTTGGTCTGGTTACCGGTATGTTTGCACGGCACCAAATGTAAAAGTATGGTTTACACCGTCTGGGTATTTATCTTGGGAATGGTACCAAATATAACACTATCGTTTGGTCCGGCACCAAATGTAACACTATAACTTGGTCCGGTACCAGATGTGATACTGTGTTCTGGGGTCGGTTACCATTTGTAAACGCTATCGTTTAGATACGGTATCAAATCAAAATGGACGATTTGATTGGCGACCTTGGAATACCAATATAGAATACGGTGGCTTTGGCGATGATTTACCATAGTCTGTAAGCAGCCTAAGTTGTCCATTGTCTATGGCCGATTTCATAGAAATTAAAGGCCTTTCTTTATGAAAGAGTCTTTGTATCCCTTTACTGACGTTCCTCTGGCACGATTGCTATTGGACAGATCTCTAAAAAGTGCAGTCTAGGGAAACAGGGCTCTTCTATCCTGAAAACGTGACCTGTCATGTGCAGCTGTATTGTGAGAAACATTGCTTCGATACGAGTAATTTTGGTTGTTTTCAGGACTTCGATGTTTTAATGAAGTCACTCCAGTTGATGTTGAGAATGTTCAAGTAAGTGGATGTTAGAGCGATTGATCATCCTGGTCGACGGATCATATATGACTTTGCTTTGTAAACTCTCACGTTGATCTCTTTTGTGACTGTGCATTTCCAGAATGCACATTGTATCGTTTCCTAAATGCACAGTTCGTCTAAACTGCGTATGAAGAACCCAGTTATAGTCACTACTATTTCACGAACTCATCAAAATACTACAAGTGACGACTCAGAAACCTCCACTGGTGTAATGATTAGCAAGCTGTATTATCAGACTATTATTTGTGAGTTCGATTCTTCCTGAGTTCCCACACTTCGGGAATTGTGACACAGCTAAGCTAATCTTAGTAAATAACTGTTTACCGTCTAGCCACGATGAAAACACCGGTTCCCGGAAGATCACCGAAGTTAAGCAGCGATGAACATATTCAATACTTGTATGGGTGACTACTTAAGCAACAGCAGGGATTGTAAGAAACCTGATGCCTGTGTGCCATATTGAAGTAAAAACTCAAAGTAAATAACAACTTGAGGCCTGTGTGCTACATCTAAACAAAGCTTAGCAAACAAGAAATGAAGAATCTCATCAGATTTTATTAATGTTTGACGACGAGATTGATTAGTGGTGAATTAATCTCATTACCTTCTAAACAGAAAAAATAGTCTCATATGAATATTTCACTTAGTTCGAGATTTTATGAGAGTTTTCTATTCCTCAAAATCAAAACCTAGCTCGTTGGTTGTCATTGGGAAAGTACTAAAAACATGTAGCTTGTCACCACAAACCATTTAAAGGAAGCATCAACTGAAGACTCCCAGCAATGTTTCTTGGAGCGGTGACTACATTTTGATCAATGTGACTTCCCGGTAGAATTAGTTTGGTTTGGTTTAGTTTAGTTTCTTTGTTTAATGGCATATTAATGTCAAAGTCACCTTTGTAGAAGAACAGTAATGGTACTATTTAACTTATAGCGGAGAGGGAATAAAGGAGGTCATTCTTTTCCCAAGGGCATTAGCCCGAAAGTAAACGTAATACCATGACTGGATTTCGAAATCATTTACTACGATATCGCAGTTGAGCACGTCAGCGACTGAGCCAGAGGGACTCTCCTCCCGGGAACTATCCAGACAAAGATAAAGATTATTTGCTATTAAATTGGTTTTGTTTGTTTTTTTGGGGGGGGCGGTTTTCATACATAATTAGTCTTATTATTTAATATATCTATATTGTAATCTTATATACTTTAACTGACTAGTCAGTTTAAAGAACCCAAAGGCCAGTACGTTATTAAAAGACCGACTGACTTGACGGATCAGTCACGTCTTCGCTCAACTCTTCAGTTGATTACCATTCACTTGATCTACAAGAAACCAGAGTCCAAATAGTTTCGTTCTTCCGGTCGATATCACTTTCTATATTGTACCATGTCATTAGGCCTTGATAATTTCACCTAGGATTGTACTGGGAAAGTAATTTACTCTGGACAAGGTGAATAGAACGATAATAGATGTAGGTGAAAAGACCAATCAATATTCACGTCTTGCAGCGTAATATAGAAATAGAAAATTTAATTTATAGAATATTCATTTAAAGGACGCCGAAGGCGGTCGTTAAGCTAGATGTCAAGTTGCTTCTGATTTGTTGGATGTTAATAACTAGCATGACTTCTGTAGCAATTTACATCATTATTTACCGTTTCTTAGTTTTTGTCCTAGGGTTTGTCACCAGGCATGTTGGTGAGATGAGTGCACAGAAGAATCAATGAACTGGAATCATTTGAAATCAATCGAGTGAACAAAAGAAAAAACAAAATAGGAAAAGAAGTATGAGAAGGAGAGAGTGGAGAGAGAATACGTTGAAAAGAATGGGAAATCACTTTTTTATGTCCAAAATAGTGGGGGGGGTCATTTCCTGGAAGTTTATCTCAAAGTTCATTTCTCTTTATTTTTATTTCTCTTGATTTTTATTTCTTTGGATCTTCATGCTTCTGGATCTTGTTTATTTTTTTTACTTTTATTTCCACGAACTTCCTGTCTCTTGGTCTTCATTCTTCTTGATCTTCATTTTGATTGATCTCTTGTTTTTCATTTTCTCTAACTTCATTTCTATTAGTCTTCATTTCTCTTCATCTTCATCTTTTTATTTTCATATCTCTCTCCCTTCATTTTACTTGATCTTCATTTCTCGTTTTTTCTTTCCTTGAACTTCAATTCTCTTGATCTTCATTTTACTTGATCTTTGTTTTATTTGATTATCATTTCTCGTTTTTCCTTTCCTCGGGCTTCATTTCTCTTGATCTTCATTTTACTTGATCTTCATTCCAAGTTTTTTTCTTTCCTCGGACTTCATTTCTCTTGATCTTCCTTTTACTTGATCTTTATTTTACTTGATCTTCATTTCTTTGGTTTTTCCTGTCCTCGAACTCCTTGTCTTTTGATTTACATTTTTATGATTATTTCTCTTTGGTGTTCATTTTTTCTTGATCTTACTTTCTCTTGATATTCAATTACTTTTGGCCAGAATGTCTATGACTAATTTTTCTTGGTCTTCATATCTCTTGATCTTCATTTTTTCTTGATGTGGAGAAACATTTTTCTCCCTGGTTATCTCAAATGTCAAATTCTAATTTAAAATTCTCTTTTAAAATAAAGTTTTCTTTCTTACTATTAGTTAAACTTATAATATCGACCCGCAGAAGTAGGCTACTCTCTTCAATTACGTCGCCCAGACTTTGTCTATAATATTAAGTTTTATCTGCAAATGTTGGTCTGCTTGATGGAGGGGAACCTGTCGAATTTAGTTCGATTACGCCAATGGCAACTGGTGAAATGAAGTGTAATACATAATATTACGAACCTGTGAAGCGGTGTCTAAAGATAAGCTGGCTACAACAGCATTCAGCGGGCGCAGACACCACCGTTTGCCAAGATATTTGGGGGTCAGTGAAGGGTCATCAGGTAAGTATTCAGTTGAAGGTGTCTGTGATCTGTAAAAGGTGAATTGTAACAGACTCGTCTAAAACGTGGAAGGTAAATTGCTTTTGACTTTAAGTCGCTTCAGTGCCTTCTCTATTGAGAGAAAGAGAAAGAGGGAGAGAGAGAGAGAGAGAGAGAGAGAATAAGTAGGGGTAAGATAGAGAGATAAAATGAGTGAGAAAGAGAGAAAGAGAAAGAGAGAGTGTATGTGTCAGAAAGAGAGAGAGGGGGGAAGAGAGAGAAAATAAGCAGAAGTGAGACAGAGAAATAAAATGAGTGAGAAAGAGAGAGAGAGATACAAAGAGAAAGAGAGTGTGTATGTGTCAGTGAGAAAGAGAGAGATAAAGAGAAGTAATGGAAACGATTTAGATTACAATGTTAGCATTTTGTTCATGACCGGTAATGGATGATTAGACCAGCTATAGCGTGATCACAGACGTCAGGCAGTTACTGGTTAACATATAAGTCAGTTTTAAAAGTTAATCTTCTTGAAGGTAAAGTAAACGGACACCTGAGTTCTTTTATCGTCGACAGTAAGGGTTATGCCTAAAACGGCAACACTGAGCTTGCCTTTGAAGCCTGGCATTTCTAACAGGAAACATTTTTTCTAGGGCTTCAGATTCACAATCAACATTTGCAGAATCTTAGAGATATAAGTAAGTTTGTTATAAACATTATATTTCTACGGTACCATGCTAAACAATCAAAATACGAGCGTAAAAAAGTGCATGTATGTATTTACTCAGCTCTTCCATCTCCATCTCCAATGTCAAATTTAACTACAAAGCTATGGGGAAATAGATGTGAAGATTAGGTTCTTTAGCCTTGGTTTAGGCAACCAGCCTAAGAGAAGGAAAACAATGACTTCAAACCAGCTGTACAGTAATCAAAAATTGATTTTGTTATATATCATGCCCGTGACGGAGGGCTTGTTTTAACCTACCGTTGTTTTAATTCAGAATTTTCTTTCTCCCAGACTTGTTGCCCAACTCAAACAAAAGAACCCAGGTTGATTTACGATTTACCCATAGCTGGAGGGAAGAAAAGATAGACTCGTGTCTTTCCTGAGAGTATTAGCACGAAGTGAGACACATCATACAGGATTTGAACTGAGGTCACTAATCCCATTCACACGACGATAATCTATGTTAACCAAGCAGGTAATCGAGGGGGAAATAAAAATGCTCAGGGTGAGGGTAGCATAGAAGAAGCTCCTAAAAAGAAATTCACCTAATACCTAGAGATGGTGGAGCAGTTGAGGAACCGAAGATGGGAGCCTTACGTGATTCAATAAAAGTCGGCTGTTGGTGTAGTATATTCATGATGAGTGGAAGAACCACATGACACTTCTTAAAGTCAAACTTTCTGTAGGTGTGTGAGAGACAGATGGACGAAGGGACACGAATACAGTCATATTGATCCATAACTTCTTCTCTTGACCATACCACGCTGTGTTATCTTCAAGGCTCCACTATGTACTTCTGCTTCTCAGCCGGAGGGGGGTACTCAACCAGAAGACCGCTTTGAGCCGCTCTGCAGGGCGCCCTGTTACTCATTGGGGCTCCCGTGGCCGCAAGCTGAGACTGACTCAAGACTCCCACGGACAGACTGTCCGTATCTTACGGGGGCATGTAATATATCATTTCGTAACACCCACACCTTTCCGTTCAACGACGTGACTGCTTCCGCTTATTTTCACAAGTGCGTCCTGTGCAGAGAATCTATGATTGACGGCTCTATCAAAGATCAATATCAACATTGGGACTTTCATCCTGCAGGGCTTTGGATAGACTTGACAACCTTTACTGCCAAATGAAAAACAATAAGAACTATTGCAGTGAACGCCGGGAAAAGTTACAATGTGAATTTAGCTTAAGAGTGCTAGCCAATGAATTATCTCTTCAGAGAAGTGATCAGCCCTATTGAGCTTGGTCATCTGGGTGAAAAGGTCAGGTGTGAAAAAATTCGAAACCCCTAAAGAAGCCAGAAATATCACCGAGGGTATATTCCTGATGTATGTTGATTAGCGAAAACTTGGCAAACTGTGAGTTTTTGAAGTAGCTGAACTTTTGTTATCGGGAAAGTTAAAAATGTTTGAAACGATTACCCTGTTTTAAAGAACAATGATCTGACAGATTAAAGAAACAACAGTCGATATCAAGATCAGATAAGCAAAAAACTAATCGGAATTTTGATTATTTTCACTTGCTACAACGAAAGTATCGATAAATTTTTACACGCACTATTGATAAAACCATTTATATCACTTGAGAAATAATACTACCGAAAAAGATATAAATACATATATGTATAATTATATATATTGTGAGAATCTGTGACGTTGTGAATCGATTTCTCCGAAAGCCGTTCTGATTTTTAATTAGAAGGTTCTCCTACTTCAGGTCGGTTACGATTGAGAAGCAAGATGTTATAAACCTTAAAAAACTATAGCAGTAAGAGTCATGCTACTATAGTTCTTAGTGATTCCGAGGTTGCCTTTCCCAGGAGAAAAGATGGTTCAGCATTTAATCAATTTCTCTTTGCCCAGTCGGCTGGGGAGGTTGAATACACCGACTGCACCACTGAAGAGGAGTAAGACCTTCCCCAATGAGTGCATACTTATGCTAAACTGAATTGTTTGAATGAGAAATGTTTGACTAAACTGAATAGCTTGAGATAGAAATGTTTTTGACAATTAAACTGCGTACTCATGCTAAATTGAATTGTTTGAAATGAGACTGTTTTTGACATTAAAACTGTACTTACGCTAAACTGAATTGTTAAATACAGAACTGTTTTGACATTTAACTGTGTAAACAAAATCTATACTTATACTGAACTGAATTGACTGAATTAGAACTGTTTGAATAAACTGAATAGCTTGAAATAGAAATGTTTTTGATTATTAAATTGTATACCTATGGTAAACTGAATTGTTTGAAATAGAACTGATTATTTGTATAAAAATGGATTTGGCATAAAAATAACCAAAGTTTGATATGCCATAAAACCCAAAAAAACAACTATTTCTCTATTGTTTTTTCTTCTACATAGCTCTGCATAATCGAATAAGTATGTCGTCAAATTTACTTGTCTTGCGTACTTCAGGGGGTACATCGTCGAGGTTAGCTGTTTTTTTGTTTTTTTATCATTTTCAGTGCTGCGTCAAGTTCTCCCAAAAATTGTAAAAACGCCATGTTTCTCAATAAAGTTCATGAATAATTTATTTCTATTTTTTTCTTATATTGAGAATAAATAAATAGCTGCAATATTTCTTATCAAAATTTTGTTTTGAGTGTGTATTCTTTTCAGTCTTCTTCAGGCGAGCTTTTTTTTCTGGAATCTGCAAACTAGTTCATGTGACTCTTGTTTCTTGTCTTAACTTATCTATCACATCTTTTCTTGTTCAATTGCATTCGTATATTTTAGCACATTTCGTAAACGTTTGACATGTCATAAAGTAAAATGTTGGCCAACCAACCATACTTTCTTTCATTTCTGTTGTCCTGCCTATAGCCACAGACTATCCAAACTTTTTGTTTAAACTGAAATCTTTCACCGTGGACTGAGTTCTCTATAAGTTTTACCGAGGTCTGTGTGCCAGGCTAAACAATTCTTAGTAAATAATAACAATGAATAAAATAATTAAAAGATTAACAAAACGACCTTTTATATCGATTGAATGATGTTGACTGAAATAAGATATAAAATTCCGGAGTGCATTTAAAAGAGGCAATGTATTTTGGTCATCGTTAAAATTTTACCTCGCAGTGAATGGAATCATTATCATTAATGTGTACCAACGACATGAATTCTCTCTCTCTCTCTCTCTCTCTCTCTCTCTCTCTCTCTCTCTCTCTCTCTCTCTCTCTCTCTCTCTCTGCTCGAAAGCTCACTCGTCATCCGTCTCTATCAGCTATGACTCTTGTTGAATCGTCTACTCAATACCGAGTGTCCGTATAAAGCTGATAAAAGTAAGTGTTTGCTGGTCGCTCAACACTAGTGTGTCTATGTTTAGGGGTCCCTTAGAGAAAGTTCTTGATTCTTTAGTTGTGACTTGTGTGTCTTTCTCGGCTTATTTGGATGGTTTGCGAAATGGAAGAAAAGTGGCCGTATAGCTGATGTTTTGTAGGGTGCTGCATTCAAGGTTTGTTTAAAACCGCGGGTGGTATTTTTGTATAGTACCCACCAAAGTTTTACTCTGACCGTTTCTTTAAAGTTCAAGTGGTTGGCTACAGCTTGGAAGAATTCTCGTTTTATTCAATCAGAAAGATCAGATTTCCATATGGTTGGCAACTAAACAATATCAGTCCTCGCCTTCCTTCAGCGTATGTTGACATGGCTTTCAGTTGATGAGATATTCCTACCAAGGTTTGCGAACTGGTCAACTAAAATCAGAGGCTGGCTATTAAATAAGTACAAAGCACCATCTTGATGAGAAAAAACACGAAGGTCGTCCGAAAAGTTTAAAGGCTGATCAAGATACTCCCATAGAATGTGACCAAATGAGATTTGTTTATTTATTTTTTACGAAGTCTTCTTTGAGATCAACTCATTTCTTCCATCGGTATTGCAGTGCTTTGCTCCAACTACTAAAAAAGATCATCAACAGCAGATATGATGTCATCATATGAACCTTTCAGCTTATGAACTTTTAGCTCACCATCGTAATTCTATTATAAGAAAACTGTATCAGTTGACTTGTGCTGGTTTTAGCATGCTTTTATTATTACTATTATTATTTTCGGAAATGTCAGACCTTAGTCAATGCTATGGGATAGTGGCGATCAGAAAACTAAAAGAAAGAAAAAAGAATCAGACCACCGAACCAGATCATAGTTATTTAAAGTGACGTGTGCTGGCAAACATTTTGAGATAAGTCACAAAATAATTCATGCACTTGACCGTTTTACTATATGTTTTTTTAACGTAAAAGTTAGCGTATGTTCCGGTTATTCGAAAATAGTGTCTGGTATGTTCAGCTTTGTTGCCTCAGTTTGTCTTGCAAGGAAGCCATTTTAGAAAAAGGTCTGGACAAAGTCTCGAGTCAATAAATAAATAAAAAAACGATCTAAGTTTCACTTATTTGGTTCCGTTTTCTCGTGGTCATTTCTATTGACCTGTCTGAGATGATCTCGGAATGTATTTAATGGTTTCCGAGGCACTTTCAAAACGATTCTCTCCATTTCTTCTCTCTCTCTCTCTCTCTTTCTCTCTCTCTTTCTTTCTCTCTCTCTTTCTTCACTCTTTTCTTCTATTTATTTCTCTCTATTCCTCTCTTATCCCTCTCTTCTTCCAACTCTCGATCACTTTTTTCAGTTTTCTCTTCTCGAGTGTATATATACATATCTTCTCTTTTTCCCTTATCATATATCTCTCCCTCTCACCCTCCTTTTCTCCCTTCTCTCTCTCTCTCTCTCCCTCTCCCTCTCTCTTTTCTCATTTCTTCTATATATCTCTGTCTCTTAAATCTCTCTTCTCTTCTAACTCTCTATCACTTCACTCTTCTCTTCCCAAATGTATTTATAAGTATTCATTCTTTTTTTCCCTTCTCATATCTCTCTCCCTCTCAATCTTCCTTTCTCGCCTTCTTTCTCTTTCTCTTCTTTTCACTGTTTTCTCCTATTTATCTATCTTTGTCTCTTTCTCTCATCCTTCTCTTCTCCTAATTCTCTATCACTTTTATTCACTTTTCTCTTTTATAATATATATATATATATATATATATATATATATTCCTTTTTCCCTACTCATATATCTCTCCGTCTCACCCTCCTTTTCTCCCCTCCTCTCTCCCTCTCTCATATCTTTGCTCTTCCTTTCTCTTATATATCTTTCTCTTCCCTTCTCTTTTCTTTTTTCTATTTTTTTTTTAACTCTTCTCTTCACTTATTCATCTCTATTTCTTCTTTTCTATTTGTTTTCATATCTCTCTTTTTCTTCTTCATCTTCTCTATCTCTATTTCTCTCTTCCCTAAGCTTTTCCCTTCTTTTCTTTATCTCTTTTATCTCCACTCTTTTCTCCTGTCTCTTTTTATTCTTCTCTTCTATTTATCTCTCTTTTACTTTCCTTCTCTTTTGTTCTCTCTCTCTTTCTCATTACTTTCTCTTCCTCCTACCTCTCTCAGTTCCCTTCTCTTTTCTTCTCTTATCTATCACTTCTCTTTCATCATGTCTTCTCTCCTTTTTCTTTTATTTCTTTACCTTCTCTTATCTCTCTTCTCTCATTTTCTCTCTTCTCTTCACTTTTCTTCCCTACTTTTTATCTCGACTTCTTTTCCATTTTCACATCCTCTCTCTCTCTCTCTCTCTCTCTTTCTTCTTTTCTTATCTCTTCTCTTCTCTCTTCTTTTCTTATCTCTCTTCTTTTTTCTCTTCTCTAACCCTCTCTCTATCTCTTTTATTATTTTTCTATCTTGCATTATCTCTCGCTATTATTCACGTTACTCTTCTATTTTTTCTCTTTCTTGTCTTTTTCTTTTCAATCTCTCTTCCCTTATTCATCTCACTTCTTTTATCTCTCTTTTCCTCAACTTCTCTCTCTTTCTCTCTCTTTCTCTCTCTCTCTCTCTTTCTTTCTCTCTCTCTCTGTCTCTTTCTCCCTCTCTCTCTCTCTTCTCTTGCCCCTCCTTCCTTTTTTCTTCTTTCTCCTCTTTCTTCTTTTATCTATGTTTTATTTCTCTCTTTTTCTTTCTTATCTCTCGATTTTTCTCTCCATCTTTTCCACTATCCACTTTTCATCTCACACTCCGTTTTAATTTTTGAACTTTACTCGCACCATTTTTATTTCAAATCTCTCTTTCTATCACCTACTCTTCTCTTTATATTTTCCCCTTTCTTTGCTGCATGTCTCTGCTCTCTCTCTCTCTCTCTCTCTCTCTCTCTCTCTCTCTCTCTCTCTCTCTCTCGTTACCTCAACACTTAAAATATCGTTTTGATGAAAACGACAAAACTGTATTGAAGATAATTTCAATTTTCAGCTCTAACCGAATTCCAAATTGAATATTACAACATCTTCCGGTCAGTAAGATGTGTGATTTACACGGGTATTTTTTTATGATTAAAATTCCCTGTGTCTCATTCAAACTCGACAGCTGTTCATTTCGAGTTTCTGTAGAGGAACACTTTTTTATCTGCCCATTCGACACTGTACAATATTTGAGTAATTTTTTTCAAACTTATTATTTATTTATTCAAATAATGATATATCAGCAAATATTATATATATATATATATATATATATATATATATATATATATATATATATATATATATATATTGTTATCCACAGGGAGATTGTTTCGTTCACAAATCTTCAGTGTGGTTAGACACCCAGGACGCAATCAAACTGGGATCGAAACCCACCGAATTTTACGCTAGATTTTGTATCTTACCGAGTCACCGAAATGGCTAGCGTAAAGTTAGGCGGGTTTCGATTCCAGCTTGAAGTGTCCTGGGTGTCTAGCCACATTGAAGATTTGTGATACAATGAAACAGTCTGTATGTGGATGACAATATATATATATATATATATATATATTTGCATCTTAATTAGTATTAATAAGTATTCAGTCTGGCTTGTAAACAACAATCAAGTTTATCCACATCTGCGCGATCGTTTTCTTTCCTTCAGTTGTTTTTGTCTTTTACTTTGTTTTTGGTTGGAATTCGTTCTCATGTCAGCATTTAGAATCTAGTTCGTTCCTTTTTTTAAGTAGAATTATTAATTAACTTTTGTCTCGTATTCTAACAATTTCTTGATGAACAAAAATATTTACCAACAAACTATTCACTTACTAATCTTATACACAAAAAATATGGCATCAAATAACCTGCAAGGGTTGATATGCCTTTAAGCCAAATCGTCAACTAAAATATTACAAAATCTTTTACTTATCCTGGTAATTTGGTTAGATCTCTTTCATCAGAATATCACTAGTCCAGACTCTTTTGGCTTTTAGAATGCCACTGTTAAAATGTACATAAATTGTTTTATTTTAGTTTTAGCTTTGTTTTTGTTTTGACAGAAGAAAACTAATGTGTCTTTGTGCTTAATTAATTATTGAATAAAATTTAGAAACTAAATTTTAAAAACTGAAAAAAAATCTAATTTGTAAGCATTCACTTTAATTTTATGAGGAAAATTTTCATAACAAATGAGATAACTGATTGCTAAATAAATTGACAAAGAAATAATGTTGAAATGTAATAATAATGTTTAAATGTAATAATGATGATTAAATTTAATAATAATGTCTAAATGTAATAATAATGTTTGAATGTAATGATAATGTTTGAATGTAAATAATTAGAATTAAGAAGTGATGAAGTGGATTTCCTTGGCAATAAACGAAACCTATTACTTGAATATGTGAAATTAAAAGAGGCCATTAATTTAATTATAGTCACATCAGGACTAACAATCAAATGTAAGTGAATCGTAATAATAGATAAGTAATATCTTTTTTAAAAACAGGAGCCTAAAGAAAAACAAATTAACAAAGTACACAATCTCGTCCAGTAAGCTAAGAGTAACAAGATATGTTTGATCTAACACCTTTGACTGAAAACAGCTGTTAACCAGGACTTACTAGTCACTAAATTCGATAAACCATGTTACGAGGGCTGACTAGATGATACCGCTTATACAACTGCGTTCTGGGAATCCCAATAAAGGAGGTTGGGCTTTTCGATTCCGTATCTTCGATGTCTGGTTGGTTGGTTGGTTGGTTGGGTTTTTATGGCATATCAACCTTAGTAGGTTATTTAACGCCAAATCCATTTTTATATAGATAATTAATTCTATTTCAAACAATTCAGTTTAGCATGAGTACGCAGTTTAATTGTCAAAAACATTTCAATTTCAAGCTATTCAATTTATTCAAACAGTTATAATTCAGCTAATTCAGTTTAGTTTAAGCACAGAAGTTCTATATTAATTCAGTTTAGTGTAAGTAAAGTGTCAATGTCAAAAAAAGTTCCATTTCAAACAATTCAGTTCTATTTAACCCATACATAGGGGCCTATAAGGTGTAGTTTCATTTCAGATAATTTAGTTTAGCATAAGTACGCAGTTTAAATGTCAAAACAGTTCTATTTCAAACAATTTAGTTTTGCATAAATACGCAGTTAAAATGCAAAAATCAGTAAAGTCATGAAACCACGGTTTAATTCTACTTAACCCATAGATAGGACAGTTATCAGGTGCTACCACTCAGGGCCAGGGTGGACCTGGAAGAAATGGCAATGAAGAGGTACTTTGCATTCCCCAAAGCTCCAACATTACTGGAACCTCATCATCAGATTGTTTAGTGTCATGAACAGGACACTCGTTAGGGGTCTTACCCCACTGCAGAGGTGCAGTCGGTGTATTCTTCAGCCCCAGCCGACTGGACAATTTGATGTCAGAATGAAACCACCAGTAGTGTAGATAGAGAGCGATTGAACTATTCAGAGATACGAAAAGTGCTGGTTCATGCCCTTCATCAAGTCACGTTGGCAGTACAGAGTTTCCTATTCGAAGTACTCCACACATTGTATCTGTTATTCATTTTCACATACTTCCACGGCCTCAGAAATCGAAAAATAAAACAACAGACGTCCTACATTTGAGGCAAATTGCGTTTTTGTGTTTCTTCTTTCCCATTAGATGATTAGCGATCACCAACATAGTAGTCATCGGTGACTATGATACCCAAATATAAAAGACAGTATTTCTACTTATTTGATTTTTCTAAAGAATGTCTATTTTACAATCATTTTTGTCAATCAAAGATTTATTCTAAACTGTCACAAAAAGGTAATTACTACTATGAAATCTACCTTACTAAAACGAGATTTACTAATCATATTTTTATATTATCTTATAAAGATAATATTGTTGTGAGAAAATTTCTACAATGTCGGATTCTTTTTTTTTTAATTTTCATAAAAGACTCTTACGATATATATCAATTTAGGATCGTTAGCCCTAACTAGATTATAATGCAATATAAATATTCTTACATCTCCAACTTTAAGTACTGTAATGATACATTGGCGCCAAAATCACACCTAGCTTCCAGTGTCATCATTATCATCATCATTACAAACGGTACATCATAGAGAGATTTTTGTTAGAGCAATACACCTAAAATGTTGTTAGAGTATAAAGCTATTCCAAGTTCAGTTTTGAAAGTAATTTGTAATCATCGAAAAGGAGATAGTCATAAAATACTAATAAGAATCATTTACTCCTTCTTAAATAGAAGCATTAATATTAATATGGACTGTTGTTATAGAAGACACCCAAACAAGTTCATGTGTTACCAGGAGGAGTCCTTGTGGCGTAGACATTGTCACTTGATCCCAGGTGACGAAAGAAACAGTGAGGAAAGAAATGTTTTGATAATCCAAGCTAGCCATGTCAGTGAGCTTCCAAACTATCTCTCATTGAAAGGAGGAAAGTTTTCCCATCTTCAAAATGTCTCTATTGAAGCCCTGATAAGAAGCTTCGAAGCAATGGTATCCCTTCCACCAGATCCTCTCTTTAGAAATCCAGAGATCCAACTACTGAATCTTAAAACGGAAACTTTCCAATTAGAGTTTCAAATCGAGGTGACCTCTGAACCGTCGATCGTTCATCATATGCCACCACACTTCCGCTGGGTGTTGGGATGGGAGGTCATTACGTAATTGCTTTTTATTATCATGCTATTATGTTATAATATTTCATAATATATCATTATTATCATTTTACATCATCATCATTATTATTTTCATAATTTTTGTAGATAATATTACTACGTATCATTATATTATTATCACATATCATGCCATTAGAGTACATGTTATTATATATTATTATATGGGAGTGAGTCCTCATACCATAGAGATTAACGTGCAAAACTGCAGAATCGTAGTACGCGCGTTCGAGCTCTGGTCGTGCTATTATGATCACTTTCTGGACAAGTACCTTAGGGAAAGCTATGAGCCCCCTTATCCCCCCAGCTATGGATGAAACATTACTACTACTGTTCTTTTACTAAGATAGCTTTCGCATTAATTAACCACCGAAAAGTGAAGTGCAATTAAAAATTGTGACCAAACCATATTATGATTATATGAGTGTTCGCAAATGTCTCGAGAAATCGGGCTTCATTCCCAGGGCTTCATTCTCAGTATCATATCATATTTACCCAACCCCTCCGCTCGGGCAGGATATGACATAAGGTCAACTTTTTAAGCGGGGTTTAACAGGTTTGAATTCCGAGTTATCCTTCTCCTAGACTAGTTGCCTCACCAAGGCTGAAGAACCCAGTCTGCCCTACTATTTACCCATAGCTGGAGGGAGAATAATTGGATTCATACCTTTCCCAAGGGTATTAGTGCTATGTGAAATGCAATCAGTCTCGTCCAGGATTTGAACTCGTGTCGCCGTGTCCATTTCCTACGACGATAACCATTACTCCACGGGCACCTCTCAGTATTATAAGGTACGGGTAAAGTGGAGCAATCCTGGAGTAGCACCCTCCCCTACACCTCGGTGTAGAAGCTAATGAAAAGGGAGCCTTCAGGTTGTTCTTGACTAACGGTCGCTAACTTTACTTTTTACTTTATATTATTTTCACTTTATGCAAGTTTGCCATACAATATGTAACGGGTGGTTTTTAACAGAAGTCTATGTAACAGCAAGTCTCTTCAAGTAGCCAGGACTCTTCTAAGCAGTTGTAGCACCTCTTAGGATTCCATCTATGGGTCAAATATATCTGTTTGCAAATTATTTATGTTCAATAGGAAGACTTGATATCATAAAACCGTGCATTAAAAAACTCTTAAGAAACTCCATAAAAATATAAATATAAACATTCCATGCACATAATTCTCTAATCATTTTTAGACTTAAATAAAAAAAAGTAAAGTTGGCGACCTTAGTCTTTTCGATAGCTACTACACCTAAGTGTAGAGGAAGGCGCTACTCCTTTCCCTGGATTGCTCTACTTTACCCGTGATTCCTAACTTATATGGCTGAGTGTTAACCAAGGAGGCATCAAGTACCATATTTTGAGTCTTTGGTATGACTCGACCTGGGACTGAACCCCGGTCTCTAACCCTCATGCCAATGTCCGGTAAATAACCCCATAAGTGTTGATATGCCGTTAAAAAAATTGATGATTTAATCATAGGAACGGATTACACAAAAATTTGTACATAGACGTATAATGAACGCAATTCTATAACTTCTAGGCATAAAATAACCCCTAACGAGTTATCATGCCATGCCATAAAGATGATTAAATAAATCAATTGAAATAAGTTTTGCCTCAGAATTCTGCTTAATTACTTTTTCATCGATTAAAAATAACGAAAGAAACTTTTTCCAGATTTACTAAGTTCTTAATTGTTTTTGCCAGGAGAAATATTACCAGGAAATGTGTTACAATATTTTGTTACGTGCTAGTTTGCAGCGCGTATATTACGTGACTGAAGCAGTTCAAGCCGTAACCAGTGTAGTTGGTAGTATCGTCTTAGTTGGTGCGCTGACACGTTGTGCACTGTTTCTCTCAGTGAGTGATTTAAAAGCCGCGTATATGAAATTGCAACATAGTCTAATTTAATAACTTAAGCTTTACGAGACTGAACTGAGCAATAACGCCTCGGAAGCAACTAAAAACGTTTATTGTGCGAATAGTAAAGGCACACTTGATCGCAGTGTAGTAAGCAGATGGTTGAAGAAGTTTTACTCGGGTTGTAAGAACCTCGGAATGAGGCAAGGCGAAATTGGCCTAAAACTGTAGATTCCAAAGCCGTTTGGAAAAGCAATTAACCCCCTTATCCTCCCAGCAATGCGTTAAATAGTACCCCTACTGTTCTTCTAGCCGGATGGATTTGGCATTAAATAACCCAAGAAGTGTGATATGCCATTGAAAAAAAAAAGAACCAGAAGCAGAAGCCGTTTTTCAAGCCATAGAAATGCGGGACACTTGGGGAAGTAAGGACTAACTCATAACTGACGTTCTCTTATGAAGTCCTACACATTGACGCAGCAGTATTGGCTGACGAGCAAAGACTTATATACATCAGCTCTTTGCAGACACTGATGCAGTCTAGAGGACCTACCAGGATCGATGGATGATAGGCAAGGACAGCGAAAGAAAGTCAGGGAAGTCCTTGCTATTATTGTGAATTTTATTAAAAGATATAATTATATTAATATGTTTATGGAACCAAATCTTATTTTTACCAACAGTAAATGATATTTAAAAAGACCCGATTGTTATTGACTCGAGAGGAACTAGTTGAAAACAGACTCTACTTTTACATATAACGTTACAACTAAAACTAATGTAAAACTAACAACTATCTTGATTCGATATTGATTATTATTCTCTGGTTACAATAATGTACTGCAGGTATCGGCTTCAAAAAAAAACATAGTTTGACTTGTACGTTGGTTTTTCCCTCGAGTCTGACAAATGATCTTTACCACAAACTGTGAAGGTTGTAATAAGCAGAGGGACTGTCGGAACAAATTAACTACAAAGACGAATAAAACGATGCCGATTATTGTAGATTTCTTTAGTTTCTCTTGGGTGTCGGTCATTTTTATTTAGTTTTAATTAAAATGTCTCTTCTTGGCGTCACAGTACAACCACACATGTATACAGCCGTACATATGCATATGCGAGAATAAATTGAATTATTGTATTGGGAGAACGAACGTAAAAAAACAACATCTATTCAACTAAGATGACACCTTTGAAAATGACTTTTTACAGAAATATATTAAAGACTTTGCAGACGAAAAAAATGAGCCATAAAAATTTGCTAAAACATGATGCGTTTAACATCAAAGTTCTAAAGACATCAGAAAAGCAAAAGACGAGGCTTCTACTCAATCAGCAGGTCGTTGGAGCATTCTCTCGATCTAGTAAGTAATAAGACTTTTTTTTTTCGTTTTCAGGTTGGCAGCCCTGATTGAAAGTTATATGGCCTTAAACACTTGGGAAAACATTAAGTTCACGTTTGCTTCTCAGAACACTCTTTCAGCTTTTTAACTTTGGATCATTAAAAGTGTTTTTGGTTAAGTGCGTCACCAAACTGAATCAAAATCAAAACATGTCATACAGAAACGTTTAACGAGTTAATTTAGGCTTATGAAGATCAAGTCATATCCACGGCCAAATATTTTTCGATATTCAGGTGACTGGAAATTGAAGCCGATTCTGGTCGCTCAGACATTTCATGAACAGAAGAAAATTAATTAAAAGATATATTCTTATTAACGATGCTCTGCTAATATAGCTCACTAATCATGTAACACAGCAGGCGCCCAATAATTCTGAATATCAACTTTCCTGGGTTATTTTATGTCAAAGCCATCCTAGTTGAAGTGTAGTGGCTGCGGTGAATAAATGGGTTCATTAATTTACCAAGGTTATTAGTCTGAAAGTGAAATTAATTGTACGACTAGGGTTCAAACTCATCTACTTCGATGTTACAGTCCATCATGTTAGCCACTACACCAGGAAGATTTCTCCTCCTGGGAAGATTGGGTAGTATATACAAACCATTTATTCTTAGAGCTTATACAGGTGCAAATATATCCGTGAAATGTATCCTTTATTTTATGGCAATTTCCTCAAGGGCACCTCATGAATTTAAACCCGATCATTTTTGGTGAGTCATATTCTCACTGATTGTCTCATACTTCTAGCCTATATGTAAAGGAAAGTTTCAATTTATATGATGGTAACGGTTATCTTCGCAGGAAACGGACACGGCTACACGAGTTCAATTTCTTAACGAGCCTGTTTGTAATTCACATAGAGCTCACACTTTCGGGAAATGTACGTATCCAACTAATCTCCCTCCAGCTATTAGTGAATAGTAGGTGATGTGGACTAAGTCTGGGACCCCGAAAAGATAACTCGGAAGACGGTATAAGTTTAAGGATATATTGAAGTAACAAGATACAGAGAAAAGTGGTGGCGTAAGCTAAGCTTACTTGTCAGTCGAATATCCAGTCTCTATCCAATCTCTCGACGATCCGACCGACCAACGAGAGTACTTGGCTCTCGATTAATATAGGATTTGGAAGAGTCTATCAATGGTTAGGTAACGGTCCCATAACAGTAGGCCAGACTAGAATCTTTAACCGCGATATGGCAATTGGTCAAACCTGTTAAACTCTTCTTAAAATTTGACCTTGTGTCACATATTGCTGGTGGCGGAAGGTTGGATAAAGACATATATTGGTACGAGTACATTTTTAATCTTTTGATTCACGGAATTTTTTTTAAAATCAAATTTAAAAATTACAAAACAGATGTCATCCTTTTACCTTCAAGTTAGGTAAATATAATCACCTTACAGCTTTTTAAAGAATAAAAATATCGTAAAGTAGAATAGAAGATTGTTTCAGTCTTGATGTAATGTTTGATATTTTAAAGAAAAAATAATAACGCTCCTATTAATGTGTAAACATTGTATCACTTAGACTCAAACGAAACAAATGGAAAAAAGCTAGATGGGAACTATACAAGGATGCTACATGTTATTTTGAACAAATCCTGAGAACAACATTCGACAAAACAGCTCCTGTCGGACCACTTACCTCCCATCACACAAACCATCAAAGTAAGACTAGTAAGACATGCTGGATACTGCCAGAGAAGTTAGGATTAACTCATAGGGGATGTTTTCCTTTGATTCCGACACATGGACTTACTTGGGCGGGTCAACCAGCAAAAACTTTGATTTATCTGCTCTGAGCAGACATTGGGTGCTGTCTAGATTACTTAACAAGAACAATGGCTAGTAGGTATGGATGATGAGAGAGAGTCAAAAGGTTCTGTGGTGTTGGCTTGCCTTAATTATGATAAGAACCAGAGATGAAATTCGTAGTAATGTTACCAATAATAGGAGTGATATGAATGCTAATTTTGCTAAAACTAAGGAAAATGGCACTTTATATATATATATATATATATATATATATATATATATATATATAAAAGACTTAAAGAAAATTATTTAGCTATTCAGTAACTCCTCATGAGTAGGTACACAAACCAACTAACTAAAATCATGCCTCATTATTCCCTTCTATTTCTAGGAAAACCTATATGCACTATTTACGCAACAATCGATGTTAAATCAGGGTACGCGTACCTCTCAGGATACGGGAAAAAATTACATTGACAGATAAGATTTATAAAAACACTAGAATTTTGAAACGACGTTTCGTGCTTTTCCGCCTTCAAGGGAATTTTCCGTTGCTAAATCCCGTAAATACGGAAAGCCGACTGTACTCTTAAAAAATTGATGAGTATCATAGATTTTACTGGTACCTGACTAAATGCTAAAAAAGAACTTTTAAGTTAGATTCTGGAAACAATATTCACCTACGCAGCCGAAAGTTTACATTGCCCATGTCAAGGTAATTCATATCTGCTATAATGATATGTAAACATGATGAAATTTGACTTTTGGGTGTGGTTGTTGACTCTGAACGAGATATCCATTGATTTTCACTTGACCCACCGACTGTTGCGTCTGCCGCACGATCGAACGCATTCACCGTCAATTCTTTAGTGCTTTTTTGTTGTTCATCACTCGTTGCTGGTCAGCGATCGTTTGACTCCTGGCATCCCCACTGTTGACGCACACCAGGACAATATGCTTCCACATCGACGAATCCAAGTAACTGGCTACACGCTGGGTTGTTCACGAGAAAATGATGGAACTGGCTTCTCCTCTCTTTTAATATCTGAATCGAATACAATGTTAAATTTGGCATTGGGTTAAATTATAAAAGCAAGTTATTTGTAGTAATAATAATAATAATAATAATAATAATAATGATAATAATAATAATAATAATAATAATAATAATGATAATTTTGAGATATAAACGGAGCACATAACTCTAACCAGAATATTAAACTCTGTGTGAATTAACAAGAAAAAAAAAATTGTCGTCTTGTTGTTTTTGCGGCTCCAGTGGACCAGAGTAAAAATAAAAGAAAACGAAAATCTCGAAAAAAAAAAAAAACTGGACCTCGCCAGAAAGCTGAAAAAGCAATGGAACATGAAGGTTACAGTTATAGTTGAACCACTCAGAAGCAATAGTGAAAAACATAGAAAAGAGAATAGAACATCGAGAAATTCTAGGAGAGAATGAGACCGTTCAGACGTCAGCAATGCTGACATCATCAATCCTGTTGTGCTGATGAGACTTACTGTGTTAAATTTAAAGAAGACTTAAAGCTGGTCAAATACCAGGACCTTGCCAATGATCTAAAAAAGAAGAGTAGTAGAGCATGAAGGTGACAGTGAAACCAACCGTAGTTGGGCCGCTTGGAACAATCTTTAAGAATCTGGAAAAGAGGTTTGATGAACGGAAGATTAAAGGAAGAATTGAAACCATTCAGACTACAGCATTACTAAAATCAACGAGGATACTTAGAAGATTCCTGGAGACTTGCTTTCACTCAGACTCCAGTGAAAGACTCCCAGTTAAAACTGGTGTGAAAAACTCAGAAAGAGTGAAATAATAATGATACGCTACAGAATTGTGAGTGTAGATTATTGGTGACAAAGACGAAACGATTAATCGCATAATATGCGTATGTATCAAACGAACGCAAAAGGAAGTAAAAGACAATGGACGACTGGGTAGGAAAGGCGATCTACTGGGATGTGTGCAAGAGATTGAAACTTTACCATATTACCAAGTGGTATATGCACAAACAAGGATCCGTCCAAGAAAATGAGACTCATAAAATTCACTGGGATTTTGAGATATAGTAACAGGATGGACCATGTTGAATATCAGAAATTAGACACTCTTCAAAAATAACAATAGACGACCCTTCTTGTTCCGATAGACAAAAGCCTTTATTTCCTGGTTCAATTTTCATAGCAATCATCGCAAAAGGTAGAGAAGAAATAACGTAGGTCTAAGGGCATATCTTGCTACAATTACCCAACCAATATACCCACCCCCACCGATGTATCACGACTCTGTCTAAAACTCAACTTCTCGGTGGTTCAAAGCTCAACTGCCTAGATCAAATTCTACAATACTTTACATTTTCTAAAATTATTTCATCAGCACAAAAGACGTCATCACACGAAACATTGTATCATATCATAACAACCCCCGGACGTGTCTCCACTTTCATTATATTTTTTTATTTCACCTCAATCAAACTCTATGTCATGACATCAATGTACTTTATTTTACATTTGAGTTTAGATGCGAGAGTGCTTAGAAACATCCGAGAGAACTGAGGAGACTTGCTGTCACTCAGACTCAAGTAAAAGACCACAAACTAACGCTGGTGTAAAAAATTCATAATGAAATATTAATAATGATTATAATAATAATAATAATAGACCAGACCTTGTAATAATCAACAGAAAAAAGAGAACTTGCCGAATTGTGGACTTAGCTGTCCCGGCTGACCACCGAGTAAAATTGAAAGAATGTGAAAAGAAGGATAAGTACCTTGACCGTGCTGGGGAATTGAAAAAACAGTGGAATATGAAAGTGACGATTATACTAATTCTAATTGGTGCTCTTGGTACAGTCACCAAAGGATTGATAAAAGGACTGGAGGACTTAGAAAAAAATAGGACGAGTGGAGACCATCCAAACTACTACACTATTGAGATCGGCCAGAATACTGAGAAGAGTCCTGGAGACTTAAGAAGACTTGCTGTCACTCAAACTCCAATGAAAGACTCTCAAGGAGTAATAATAATGATTGACCAGAGCTTGTAATAATCAACAAAAAAAGAGAACTCGCCAATTGTGGACTTTGCTGTCCCGGCTGACCATAGAGTAAAATTGAAAGAAAGCGAAAAGAAAGAATAGTTTCTAGAGCTTGCTCTTAGTACATTAATCAAAGGATTGGTACAACATAGATTGGAGAACATAGAAATAAAAGGACAATAATAATAATAATAATAATAATAATAATGCACAAACTAGAGAAAATGAGAGACACAATGAATAGATAGTGTTTTTCTTCTCTTTTTTATAGTTCAAAATTTCTTTTTTCCTCATTCATTTCCTAGCCCACATGGATGAAGCTGTAGAACACGCCGATTGAATCTCTGCATAGGGTTAAGACCCCACCTCAATGAGTGTCCAGATTATGACACTAAGCCATCTGATGGTAGGACTCCAGACTTGGAGCTTTGGGGAAATTATATTACTCCCCGGTATACTCTGACCCGGAGCGGTAGTATCTTTTAGGGTTTCATTAATGCGTCAAATAGAACAATCTGATCATTTGCTATCCTTGAAATGATTTGACGGTGTGCAAACCAATGATTAATATTAAACTGAATTATTAGAATTAGATAGCAATTCTTGAAGACATTTAACGGTG